>JARHVA010001275.1:1930000-2030000 GCA_037957365.1 Torreya grandis | reverse complement strand
TCCAACTGTTAAAATTGTGGTGTTTTTCAAGATGACATCTAGCATCCAAATATTTAAAATGATGGTCATTATCATGGTATTTAGTGTGGAGTGAGCTTGGATTAGGTATGATCTTCATTTATACATGTCCCTTCGACCCTTGGCTAGATTTATAAATCATGAATAATTAGGGAGAGATGCGAGGGGATGTTGGTGGGAATAATCCACATGATTAAATTGAGGCTAGTGATGCTAATGTTTTCTAGACAATCCACTATGACATTGGCCTCTCAATAGATGTGGACAAATGAACAGTCACTAGTGGTATGGATTAGACTAGTAGCATCATCGATGAGTTGGCTCATAGAGTGGGAGGGGTTCAATTTTCCCCAAAAGGGTGTTAAGAATGTTTAGTCAATCTCCTTAAACTACCAAATTAGATTTGTTAAGTTGGACTGCCAACTAGATACCCTAAATACATACTTTGGACTTGGTCATGCAATTAGCTTATACACCCATAAGGCATGCATAGGCAATTATAGCCACACCAAACTCATCTCTAATGACTCAACCACCTCCCACAATAATAGGATTTCCCTTAGATGCTCCTTCAAATTTTAGATTCAACCATCCTGGAGGGGGACATCACCATTTTGTGAGGATTCTAACCAAGTTAAGTATGGGGAGTAAGGTTCTACTTACTAAGGATGACCTATTCAACCTCGGAGGTGACATTTTTTTCATTGGGTATCATCACTCTCTAGTTTTTAGTAATGAAAACCCATAACTAGTGGAAAGAACTCAATGTGTCACATATTTTGTGGTCAAAAATATGGGCATTCATGGTAGTCTAAATTTTCCATAAAAATGGGGAAGGGCTAGGGACCATAAGAAGGACAAGGAAGTAAGCTTACAAGGGTATTTACACTAGAAGATGAGACCAAGAATGGATATGAGCTTAGCCCAAGACATATTTAAGATCTAAATGAGAAGATTCTAGATGGTTATCTTGAAGTGGTAATCAAGAAAAAGATGGCCATATATTCTAGGGTAGATTTGTAGAGTACAGACCAATTAGGGATAGTCATTTCATGTTTGGATAGATTGTATATGATAAGGATTTTATCTTAGGCTAAAATACAAAAAAATATGTTAATCTTAGGGATGAGATGATTGATCTATAGTTTTCTCCATTAGGTCCAATCCTCCTCCTCTTATTCTACGTTGATTAGGAACCCTGACTTCACTAACTTCTCCCCACAATGTTTTCTTAAACACAAAAGGGAGTCTTCTTTCAAAAATTTAGATATTTGAATTTGTTAAAGTTGGATATTAAGATTTTTAACTTCACAATTGACTTCCATGTTATTGTCTCTATGGTCAAGGTCTTCCACCTTGTTCTCCCTTCTTAAAGTGACTAATAATATTTAACCTTATGGCCTATGGAGGTTTTAAATATCTCACTTAAGTTATACTAAAGGTTAAATGAGGCTAGAGGAGAAAGTGTTATACATGGATCATCCTAGAATTCTATCTTTTCACCATTTCCCACCTACCATCTGCTTCCCTCCTTGAGTATAACTTTTGATCTCGAGATGGCTTTTTGAAAGGTACAGTTATCCAAATATTCCTCTTCCTACATGAGGCTATCTTCATCCCTTCCCTTTAGGTAATTGAGTTTGATGATCTTAGTCTAGTGGATATATTCTTTCATTATTCTCCAACCAAATTTAGATGTGAGAGCTTTGATCTTTCTTTTGACTCATCTAAGCTTGAGTCCTCTAAAGGCCTTGAGAAGACAAGCTTTTTCCTAGGCAACTAACATGAATCTGAATTTGTCTTCTACACCTCTCTTCATGAAGCTTTTTTGAATTTCATTGATTATATCCATGATCTTGTTAGGAATTTAGAACAAGGTCATGAATTATACTGGTATGTTTTGCAATGAACTTTTGAGGATTTTGAGCTTGCCCACCTATGTAAGGAGTGCACATTTCTACCTAACTAGTTTCTTCCTGATTTTGTCCACCAGCAGGTTCTAGAATACTATTTTAATTTTACCCATAAACAACAAGATGCCAATATAGGTTGAGGGGAGGTTATTGAACTTGTAGCCTATTATACTCGATAACCTTTTTTGGAGGGAAGGTAGGGTATTAAAGAAAGTAGAACTTTTGTTAAAGTTGATGCACTAACATGATGCCCATTCATAATATAAGAAGATGTTTTTGAGGGCTTTTGCTTTTGTCATAGATACCTCTCTAAATAGGAAAGTGTCATCTGTGAATTCCTCATGAGTAATTGAGATAGTGTTTTGGGATATCATTATCCTTTTGATTATGTTTTGATCCCTAGACACTTGCAAACTTCTATCCAAAGTTTATGCTATCATGATGAATAAATATTGTGACAAAGGGTTGCCTTTCCTAATCCCTTAGATGATAGATAAAAATCATTTGGTAACCCCATTGATCAATACTAAGTATATTTGGATGGATATGCGACTATGAATTAGGACCATAAGATCTACATCAAATCCAATCTTTCTTAGCACCTTGTCTAAGAATCTCCTAGACAATCTGGCATAGGCTTTGTTCATGTCCAGTTTATATAACATGCCTATCTTATTATATTTCACCACCAAGTTAAGGGTTTTGTGGATGATTATGATGCCCTCAGTGACTTGCCTACCCACCATAAAGATGCCTTCTTATTTAGCAATGATCCCCTCATGTATAGGTTGGAAGTGAGTGACCAAGGTTTCTATATAGATCTTGTAAATGGTGGAGCATAGAATTAGGGGTATGGAATCATTTAATTGATTTGCTCCTAATTTCTTGAGGATGAGGAACAAGAATGTATTGTTGAGCTCCTTCAGGATGGTTCCATCACTGAAGAATTCATAGACTATTGCCTCCACTTTCACATGTATGATGTCCCAGAACCTTTGGAATAATAGAGTGGGGAAGTCATATGGGCCCATTGTCTTATTTTCTTCCATGGAGAATACCACATTTTTTAGGAAATGGGATTTACAGTGTTCTTAGTTATCTACCAAAGAGAGGTTTGCGGAAATGTTTTGTAGGAGACTTGCCTCCATTTGAGATTCAACTGAACTAGATTCCTTTATTAGTATTTTTAAGTGAAATAATTATTTGTTTATTTATAAATTATTCATCTTTTCTTTTAGTTATATCTTCAAGGGGAAGTTCATAAATTCTATTATAATTTCTATTTCTTGAGGCTTTTTGATAGAAGAATTTTGTGTGTCTGTCTCATTCCTTCAACTAGGTGCATCTAGACTTTCAATTCTAGAATGATTCCTCTTTAAATTTTTGATTTTGATACTAGCTTAGAAGTTCCTTCTTAGAATTTGTTAAGTTTTCATCTAATCAATGGTTCCCATTTATTCTTCCAAGGTATGTAGTTCATCCACCAAGGCATTCTTTTGGGTGAGGGTATTCATGAACACTTATTTATTTCACACTTTTAGTTTATCTCTAATATGCTTGAGTGTTTGGGCCAGGATAAACATGTTTGTGATCTTAATGGGTTCCCTCCACTATTCTTTGATCAAGTCTTCAATGTCAAGGTGCTGAAGCCACATGCTCTTAAATATGAAAGTCATATTTTTAGTTTAGAAATCATTTCTCCTTCAAAAATGATTGGGTTATGATCCAAACTAGTTCTTGTCAAGGATGAGATAGAATTGGAGAACTTTAGATCTTGATTTAATGATATTATAAACTGATCTAGCCTTACTTGAATGAGGTCCTCCCCCATCCTTTTTTTTTCTAAGTGAAGGGGTTTCCTTTGAGGTCAACATCCACCAACCCAGTTCTAATGATGAAGTTGTACATGTTAGCCATACTTTATGTGGAGTCTTATATCCTACCTTTCTTTTTCAATGGGTTTAAGGGTGAGTTGAAGTCTCCCACCATGACCCATTTCTTATTTTTGTAGAGATCCCTAGAAATCAATAATTTTCCCTAGAGTTTTTTCTACCCTTATCTGGTGCTGGGAGTGTATATGTTGGAAAGGATCCACTCTTCCTTACTAGTTTTATCTTTGAATATGATAACAATGTGGTTACTGCTATTGGTAAGCAATTCTCTATTAAGGCACTATCCATTTCAAAGGACCACTAGTCCTCTCATTGCCCCAAAGGATCTCACACTTATGCAACCAAATTTAAACCATAACTTATCACTATAATTATTAAGTGCAATCTCAGACTTTTTTTTGTAACATAACTATGATAAGGTTGTGTTTATTCCTCATGTTTTGTACCAACCTCTATTTTTTGGGGTTATTCAAACACCTTATATTCCACGATATGAGTTTCATTTTTTTAATTTTGTGAAATGTCCCTTTTTCTAGTTCCCTTTCACTATTTCATCATGAGGTTCCTTTTTATAGTTGAGAGGTTGGACACTCTCCCTAAAGATCTAGGTGCTTCACCCAACTCAATTTTCTTTCTTCCCTTTTAGCTTTAACTAGTGTTTATTGGTCGTCTTCTAGCTTTGTAACCATCTTAGGGATAGAGGAAGTAGAGCATTGTCATTATTCTTTAGCTCTCTCCTTGCTTACCAAGACTTTGGGGATTAGAGATAAGAGCCCCCCAGGAAGGGGACAATTTAACCAAGCAAAATCCCTTCTTCATCTTGCACAAAAGGGACTGATTGAGCATGGGAGAGATTCTATGTTCCAAACCACTATCTTTTGTAATGGGGATAAGGTTGGCTGATTCAAGGCCACCCTAGTCATAAAAACATTGAGTCATGAAGGGGGTAGGTTCAACTAGTAATATTTTTGTTGATTTGCTACTTGTGTCACCTAGGTTAGCAGGGATGTCCTCCACCTTACCATTAAGGGAAGAAAGGGGTATCAATAGGTCAAATGGTGGTAGTTCTAGGGGGCAAACCTCAAAAGGGGATGAAATGGCTGTGATGGGCTATAAGGGGTTGGTGGTGCATCTTTGATAGGTTGGGCATCTAGGGCAGGGGCTATAGGGCATTTGGCTAGAGATACAAGTGGTTGGGAGGAGGTTTCTTTTGGTCTAAAGCGATTTAAAGATTGGGGGCTGGGCAAGAGGACAATCCCTTGTTGTATGGCTCAAAATGTTACATTTTTTAAAAGTTGAAGTAGAATTGTCATACTCGATGGGTTGGGACCACTCACCGTACTTGAATTTGATTTTGATTGTGTGCAAGAGAGGCTTGTCCGCAGTAATGAACACATGAAAATGTGTTTCCACCATTCTTCTCTTGGATCTGGTGACTGGGTCGATAGCAATGGTTTGTCTAGTGCTTTAATAATGCCCATGATTACCTCTAATTCTTAGAATTCAAGGGGTAGCTCAGAGAGCAACACCCACATGGGGATGTCCTCAAGCGCATAACTATTGATGTTGGTTTCCTCTTTCCATTTCCTAGTGCTCACATTTAATTTGCCCATAAACCATATTAAGATAACTGTGACTAGAATTTAGTATTTCTATTATACTGCAATCATATAAAATTGCTTCTCAACTAAAATAACAAGGACCAATCACTACGTGACCTTTATTACAAGTTACACCTCTCTACCTAAAAATAATTAAACATATTCTAAAACTTAATCCAAAAACATTTGAAATATTAAACCTACACTTTAAAAATAAATAAATATGTAACAAGAAAAAGAGGCTTTAAACTTTTTTTTTTATAAAATCCAAACTTTTTAGAACATCTAATACTTTAGATTTCTTAATGACAAGATTAATTGAATTACAAGGAGCTAATCAACATTTTCAATTAAATAATCATATCTATCTCTAAAAATTTATTCCTTTCATTATTATAAAATAATTTTGTATTTACATCCAAGTCGAGAGATTTAATCCCTTTTTTAAATATTATAAAATTAACTTGGCTTTCGGTGGCAATTCATTTTGCTTGCACGTCATTCCAATTACACGTTTTTTCTAAAGTCAAACTACTCGTACGAAATATTTATTGTTATGGAGTCTTTTAAAATACCACCATGCGGAGGTCAAGCAGGAGCGGGGAATAGTGCTAAAGAAGACCCTTTCTCCGCCGAACGTATTTGGGCTCTTGGCGGCGCATGGAATCAGATTAAGCCATTTACAACATCTCGTGTTCGGACCACGCCAAACCCTGTTTTCCCCCTTTCGATCGGCCATGGACAAATATAATCAGCAGCCGCAGCCGCAACAGCGTCGGCAAAAGGAATTGGACAATTGTAGAAAACGAAAACCCCCTGTGCTAGACGACAGAAGACGAAGCACAACGCTTACGAAGATTAGGCTATTCAGGGTACAGGAGAGTGCTAATAACGATGGCAACTCAAACTCCACGATGTCCTCCCTTGACCAAGGGAAAGGATCCAGCTGTAGAAGGCGATCACTGCGGGCAGGGATCGATCCCCTTACCTCTAACGAACATAGAAACCCCCTTCACAAATTGCCGCCCCCGCAGTCCAAAGTGGTTAATTGGCGGCTGGCTTGCTTTATGGCGAGGGAATACCTCAACCGCAGGACATTGTTGGGGAAACCATGGCCCCTGCAGGAGTCAAAAAGAACACCCCGTGAAAACTCCACCGCCAAGTCGGAACTCCTTGAAGGCGACGAAAGTGTCGGAGAAAAGGAGAAGGAGAAGGAAAAGGAAGGGCTCTACACCATTCTGACCACCGACTTCCTCCGCTCCGATGACGTGCACATTCCGGGCATTTTGAATCCTTCGCAGTTGGCCGCCTGGATCGGATTGAGATAACTGTGGCAGAAGGGAAGCTGTTTGAGGAAGGATGGTGGCGTAATGTAGCAGTAGCGGTCAGGGGTTTGTCTGTCCGAAGTCTGCACGCATGAGACCATGCCGTTTAATCCGTTGAAGTTTATGAAGTTTAAAAGATTCAAATCCTGATTCCTTGCCACTCAAATTGCCAAAACCTTTCTGAAACCCGAAAGAGAAGGTTAGTTTATACGTTGATAAATGTTTTCTTTTGTATGAAAAGCATTACTTTGTAATTTTGAATTTAGGCGTGAAATTCAATGGTAGCGGGCCATTTGATAAATTTGATGGTGGAATAGTCGTATTTACGTTTTTTAGTCTAAAAATATAATCAAATTTTTATTTAAATGTTAAGAAATTTGAAAAAAAATTCAATAAATATATATTTTTATAATATTTTAAAAAAAACTATGAAACATATTAATATTTAAAAATAATGTTGAACAAATAACTCTCATCAAATCAAGTTTAGTATGATAAATTCCATCAATATTTTAATTATATAGGACCAATGTTTTATTAATAATCCATTATGGATATTATTTTTATTTTTATCTAAATAAGTATAAAAGATGTGTGCATGTGTTTATTTCAATTTCCTTGTTATCAAAAAAAAAAAAAAAAAGAAAAAATCTATTTATTTTCTCGTTATCCAAAAAAAAACACTATTTTTAAGGCAGACTCGGTATTCTTTCATTTTTTTAGTATACATACTATTTTTTTTAAATCATTTTATTCTTATTATCGGTTATGAAAGTCTTATATTTTTAATAATAAAAGATTTTTTTATTTTTAAATATATTTTTTTTAAAAAAATCAATTTTTTTTATTATAATAATAATTATTATTATTATTATTATTATTATTATTATTATTATTATTATTTTTTAAATTTAATTTATATTAGTGGTGGAATTTTATATTTTATATTTGATATTTGATTATTAATTAAAAGTTTTTATCTTTGCTTGGAGTGCGCAATTAAAATTTTATGACATTTTGGGTATATGGTTAAATTTTGACCTTGTATTTTGATTCAGTTTTTTTTTTTTTTAATTTATTTTAAGTATAGTATCATGGTACAATTATTTTGAGACTATCTATTAATAATTAATGCAAAAATTGTAGATAAGGTAATATAGTTGTTAATCAATATAGTATGTGATAAATCTATGATAGGAGATTTGAGACTGATATCTCTTGATATTTTTCAGATAGATATATTTAAGATAACTATATTAATAATGCTAATGAGATAAACCTCCAATAGTAGTGAGTAGTGGTGAAGTGTAATAGTGTGATAAGTAAATAAAAATGACTAATCTTAATTTGAAAACTATTTGATGTTGTACAAAAAAAATCCTCTTATTTTGAGAAGGTGAAAAACTGTGATATCTTGGGCATACAATATAGTGTTGACACTGTTTTCAATTTTGAAACTATTTTTTCGAGTCTAATATAATAGTGCTACTAGATTGAGACCATCTACCACTATTTAGAAAAAAAAAGGAAATTACGTCATTAATCAATATGATATTTAACAAATCCAATACATACACATTAAAATTGACATTTCTTGATTTTTTTTCAAAAAAAAAAAGAAATTAAAATATTAGTATTTGTAATATCAATATTAATTAGACATTTGATGAAAGATTGTAGTTCAAATAATATGAGTAATTATGTTGAGTGACTTTCTACAAGGCAACCTGGGGTGATGGTGGGCAATAATGTAGTGAGTTTATTCACATTTCATTCCAAACTTAAATTTGATGTTTAATTCATTGTCACTTTAGAAAAAAATTAATTTAAAAATAACCCTTGCTGACATTATTATACCATATTATTTTTTTAAATATAATTTTATGAACAAACACTGTTAAAGCTAAATCTAGGCCAACATTTTTATATCATATTAATTTTTATTAAAAATATACTTTTATGAGTGGACACTATTACAAATTAAAAACTTAAAACACGTATGTTTAAATTTTTGTCCAGCCTCACTATCACATATTAAGTTGAATGCCATAGTTGAGAGCATGATTTACTATACAATGTTTTTATTGTGTTTGATATCAATGTCTAATTTATTTTAACACTATAAAATGTAAAAGTTATCATGTTTAGTGACAACCTGTTGATAAATATTCTCACTTCTTGAGAGCATGGATCATTCATTGTTGATGAGGAATGCCCTGTGGTGACAAAGTTAGCTCAGAGATTAAAATCTTCATGGGTTATGTTTTACTCAAGTGCTATTGTTTTGTCACACCAAACATAAGCATGGTACCCATGCTTAAAACAAGGGCACTAAAACTACTCCAAAGCTTTATAAACTCCATTCCCCTTGTTAACTTAAACACACACACACATACAAACACACACCCACACACAAGATACAAGAGATGCAAGATGACACAAGACACATGTCTTGTCTATTACTTATGGGTATACAGGATAAATCATGATAGATGTAGATGAGCAAAATATCACTAACATGTAATCAATGTAATGTTATTTGTAGAGTCATCTAGATAGATAAAATGGGTTACACTACTTAGACCCATTGACATGTTAATTCTCATAGTAATTAGATATATCTTAGATAGTATTTCTCCAAGGAAAAATCAAGGAATGAAAATGAACCATGAACCATCATGTGAATAGGAACACGAACATAATTTTTATGATCCTTAATGAAATAGATTAAAACATTATTGAAAATACCAATAATAATATTATAAATGAATTAAAAAAGACTATATTGCATTTTAAAAAGGAGTTGAATTACATTACAATATTATAGGCCTATTTCAAGAGTAACCTCCCTTGAGCAAGCTCAACATAATTTATTTTGTGGATATCTTTTCACTATTCTAGACTCTTATTTATAATAATTCTATCCTATCTAACTACTATTTTCCATGCATGTGGGATTATAATAATTAGCTCAAGGGATGACTTACAAAGTTTATGCATTCATAGATTTTATTAAATGCAACAATTATAAATAAATTTTTTGATGAAGAGTCCTAACATGCCCTCTTCCTTCAAAAGCTTTCCCTCAAAGACAACGATTATAGAAATGTTGTTAGAGTTGAAGGAGGGGTTACCACATCACATCTTATGGATGTATTCCATGCAACTATACTAGTACCTCAATGATGATGTGATTGAAAAGTTGACAGGAGCGCCTCTCTAGATTACATTTCTGATTAAGGAGGAGAGATCCTTATGATTTGATCTTAGAAAGTGTTATCTAAGTTGTGACATTATGATTGAGAACTCTCTTCAAACGTGAGACATGAAAATTGGATTGACACGTGAAGAGGGTGGATCTTCTAGCTTGTATGCAATAGGACCTATCTATTGAAGAACTTTATAAGGTTTATAGAACATGAGAGAGCTTTTGGTTTCACTTTAACTTTAGGGAGGAATTATTATAAGGCTTTATTTGGAATTAAATTTTGTCTCCAAGTTGGAAGGTGTGTTCAAATTAATGTTAATCTGCCTTTTAATTCATGTAATTATTTTCCATGTGGATATTTTCATTTAGAAATTGAAGAGTATTATCCCAAGTATTAAGGTTGGTGTCAACTGCTTGTACATGAGATTTTTTGGGAAGATAAGGAAGAATAGATGGTGGCTTCTAATACAAACAACTTCATAAGGAGTCACCCTGGTGGTTATGTAATAGGGGGTGTTTTACCACCATTTTATAGGTGGTAACCATTTTACCCATTGATGTTATTGATCATAGACATATAAACAAAAATGTGATTCTATATATTTATTGACAATTTATGCCTAGTCACCTATAGTTGGGTGGTAACTTGAGCTCAATGTTAGTTTCCCAGGTACCTATGCACTTGAAGAGTTCTTGTCAGAAGTGACCTACGAAATATGAGTTGTAATTTGATACAATAGAAGATGGGATTTTTGTGAAGGTAGAATATTTGATCTAGGAGTGTTTAGGTCATGGTATAAATAGTCTAAGTATCGGCCAATGCACATAAATGAGCATATTTAGAGAGGTTATCTAACATCACTAGATTTATTGACTTTCCATTAGATTTTGGTAAGCCTTATATAATATCTATGGAGATGTATGTCCAAATACATTACAAAATGGGAAGGGATTGGAGTAAAATAAGCACTGGAATGTTTATCACTTTTTATTTTGACATAATTCACATTCCTCAACAAATGTCTTGATATATGTCTTGATTCTTGGCCAAAATAAAAATTGATGAATGCATTCATATGTTTATAAAAAGCATGATTGACTTGTAAAAACTAAGGGATGTAAATATTCAATGTTTTTTTGGTATAGCCTAGATCTAAAAATCAAGAAAATATATCCTTTTTACAGTATGGATTGGTCATCCCAAGTATAATTGGGTTTGGAAGATGGATCCAAAAATATTTTTTAGATGATTTTCTACATGTGATTGTCTTGCTTCCATTCTTTCTATATGTCATGCATCAATTTTGAAATAGGGATGGATAAAATAAACATTTGTGTTATTTCTCCATACTAACATGATACTGCATTAACAATCATATTTTCCTTGGCCTTACAAGTGATATCATAATTATAATCCATTAATTTAGAAACCCATTTTGAACCAAGGAAGAGAATCATCGCTCCTTGAAGTATTTGAGGATTTGATAATTAATTTTTATGCATAAATTATTTACCACCAATTATAGTTGCCACTTCTCGAAAGTGAGAATGATGGCCATCATTTCCTTCCTATGTGTTGACTGCATTGAATTGCGTTCAATCATAAATTTGAGATAGTATCCAAGGAGGCCAAGAAATCCTCAAATGATTTTGAGGTAATACCTAAACTATTTCCCATACATGTGGATTTCACTTGATAGATAATGAAAATTTAGTAGTAGAATTGCAAATCATTCATCAATGTATATTTCTAGCTAACACACCCCTCAAATGTGAGGAAATCAGATGAACTAATTTCAAATTGACTATATAATATATTCGTATATCCACTTCATAATGTGTACTGCATAAAATCTACAATATAAAACATTAGTCAAATTTGGAGCTAAAGCAAATACCAAGCCATGTATTATTAGTACTTATAAGACTTAACACCATCACACCACAATTACCACATAATATATTCTTAGTCTAATGTAGAACCAACAAAATACAAGACTCCCAAACTTCCATGTTGGTAAGATGATCGTAAATGACAACAGCCAAAACATAACTTATGAGTCAACTCTATGTTATAGGTAATATTTATATATAAGATTGGTGGAAACTATGAAATTCAATCTATCAATCTATCAATTTATCCAATACCAGTGGATTCAAGCCATTCACTCTCATGTATAAATTCATAGTTGTAAATTTATAGGCGTCATTAGAGTTTTTGATAACATGATACCCACCACATTTCACACAATTGAGAGTTACAGCACCTGATCCCAAAATTCATATACTCCCAATCATATAAGGTGCTCAAATAAAAGTCCCTAGACCACTCTAACCAATCAACAGGATTAATGACGTCACCTAGATAAGACTACATGTATATAGTTTGAGAATACTCCTTCCATGAGATTCTCCTTCCATGGCCTCCCCAAGTGTAACTTTGGAACACTATTACAACATTACCAAATATGAAGTTTACTATGCCCAAAATCACACATTCCCTATATAATTGGTGAAGAGAATGTACGTAGAGTGTTTCTTGGTTTCTCTAAATCAAATGGATGCACATTTGCTATGTATATAGTAAAAAAATATGGAAATAATTACGTTAACTTCTCCAATTCCATGATTTTGTGGCATTCATGATGTACACTACCATATCTAAAATTGAATTGAATTAAATAGATAATATACCGGCACTCTCCAAGAATATTAGAAGTTTTACTCAGGATTTCAGGCAGTTTAAGAGTGTGACAAGCTGCCATTGGCTTGTTAAATATGATGTAATGTTGATCAAAGATATGAAGGGTTGTTAAAATCTCATTACTATCCTTCGTTATCCTTTGTTATATATTTGAGGTGTGAATGAATTTTATACTTTGACATTTTTTGAAAAACAAAATGGGTTAAACTTTAGATAAATATAACATCTAACTATAATATAAAATACTTAATCAACATTCTATGATTTAGTTGCAAGCTTTTGATCGATTGATGATGTTTTCATTTTTTTTTTAAATATATGAATTGAATTTCAATAGTTTGAAAAAATGAGCTTATAAAATTTTTAATCAATTTTGTGGAAGATAAAATAGTATTGATATTCTAGATAAATTTATGTAAATAAATTGAGAGATATAATTTTCAAAGTATTTTTTCTATTTACATCATAATCTAATATAATATAGGTATCTTGAGAATGATACCTCTTGATATCTTTTAAATAGATTTATCTAAAACATATATACTAATTTAAATATTATATATAGATTTTGACAATTATAAATATATAAAAAGGTACTAAAAATAATAATGTGTAATACTATTTTTATTATGTGTTTGTAAATATTCCAGTAAATATATTAGTCAAAGGGATTTCTTATCAAAAATTTCTAGTAGATACATCCTTTTCTTAACGTTGTGGCAAAACCTTGAATACATGAAAACTTTTAGACAACACGTTTTTTCACCTCAAGCCAATGCAGAGATTTTCAACTAGGATTGTTGTTGTTCATTTAGTTGCTTGTAGCATTGATTTAATGTTGGCCACGCTTTTTAGTGAAGCACTATGTTTGTTCCTCTCCACCGTATCTAATGACACAACCATTTTTGTGTAACATAACTTTCCTAATCTTTGGGAAGGTGAAGTGACCCCTTTTAAGTGGATTATCAAAAAACATTCATAAATTCTGTTAGGTGGAGACAATCATAAGGAAATTAACATGCAATAGAAACATAGAAACATGCAAAGAAGGAAATTATATTTAGTGGATTATCAGAAAACATTCATAAATTTTGAAGTGACCCCTTATAATAAAATAGAAACATGCAAAGAAGGAAATTAATGACAATGTACTAATCTAATTTTTGTTGAATTGGAACCATGATGGTAAATGTACCTTTTTTGGTTTTTTTTCAAATTTCATGGCATTCTTGTACATCATTTCGAAACAAAAATAAGATCAATTTTTTAAAAAATGGGGGAAAAACAAAAACTTTAACAAGAAGTCAAAGGAGCAATCATGATAAGTTATTTTTAAAACAATTTAAAACTAATTGAGGGGAAATATAATTGTAGTCAAGAGCATCTCCTACAGTCTGATCAAAACTAAATAAACAATCAATTAACATATGAATTTCCATCCAGTTTGTGTAACACCATCACCTTCTCACATGCAACATATGGAAAAGACAAAAAACTCCTCAGAGCAGATGTATCTACATTGCACATTCAATGCTATCATCCATGATTTCTTCCATCCCATACCAGGTTAATTAATTTCTTTGAAGATATCGACCACTGATTATTGTCATCCTTATCACTTCATAGACCCAAACAAGATACAAGAGATAAATACATGTCATTTTTGTGCATGTATAAATTGTCAAATCCAATAGTCTATTTCCCTAAAACACAACTACAATCATATATTGAATCAAAAAGAAAATAAATTTTTTTAAGGTAATGTAAACTTGAAAAGCCTTTCTTCAACAAACAAACAATTTATTTTTTACCTCAGCATTATAGTCACATTTCTCAATTGAGGGGTCAAGTTTTTATTTTCATCTCTAGGGAGGAGATGTATTTTTAAAATACCAATATGTATTTATTTGATTGTAATTATAATTTATAAGTTTTTAAATAAATTATTTTAGTTCCCTATCATTATCTACAAATGTAACTTTGTCTTTTATGGAATCTCAACCTTTTTCATTCATCTTGTACATCAAAGGAAGATCATAGCAGTGCACTAAGACATGCCTCGGTGGTTGATGTTATAAAATTTGATAGCATGTCACAGTGTCTAGTCCAACTAGGAATCATACCGATAGATCAAAATTCATGAAGGCAAGCATAGGTAGAAGCATCATAAGCCCAAATCATTGATACATCACCATTATAAAATCACTGCAATGTTAAATAGAGTAACATGGTATATGGGTAAGACTCATAAATAGGACAAATTTCTTCCAAGCTAAGAGCATCATAAAAAAATCCAATAATCTATCAAAAACATTAAGCATGTAAATTCAACATTTAAAATTAAAAATAAAACCATCTACAACACCACAAATTTATTCCAAGCCAATAACATCATTAAAAAAATCAAAACCATTAACTATGTCAACTCAACATTTAAAATTTAAAATAAAACCATCTGAAACACCTCAAAGTTTCTCGTCTATTGTATAAATCTCAGATCCACCATCTCATTTCATCACAATATGTATGGTAGCAATGAAGGTGAAAAAAACTTCAAAACTTTCAAGAAATAAAGTGCATGACTTCATGTATCCACCTCCATTCTTTGGACTTGCAACTGCATATTTGATTTTTATCCACTCAAAATCTTAAGAAGGGTTCATAAGAGATGAAAAGTTGTCTTTTCTTGCCTCAAAAAATGGAAACTACATCTGATATCTTATTACATTAAGGTAATATTCAATAAACACATGCACAGTTAAGAATTTAGCATACGAGATAACCACGGATTTGACCATAGTTTTCTAAGGAGCGTAGGTTTTGACATTAAAATGGTCTATATAATATTCTTTGTACTTTGCTCTAAGACAATATCCTTTGTAGCATAGACAAATCCATGTCTTCTGAGGACTTGAAAGCCATTGAAAGAGCAAGAACTCAATAGTAACAAAGCTCAACAAAACACAACCAAAACATAAATTAAGCAATTGAAAGATCATAGCCATTTGCCGCCTAACATCAGAAAAAGAACCTAGACACTCAACCAAAAGACTTTAGGATGTTTTGGGTGTGGCAAGATTTAATTTAATTGATCATAGATTCAATGACTTGTTGAATCTGACCATAATAGGTAAGAGTCCCAACTATTTGGACTGCACATGGGAAAAAATAACCAGAAAGCTATATAAAGAAACCTTGAAATGAAATAGTTAATCAAAGAAATCGGAAAGCATTAACCAACAAAACTCAAAAATATAATTTCCTAAAAAATCATAGGCTTTCAAAAGATCTAATTAAAAGTTTTTCACATACTCTTAGATAAACCAACATTCCTTTCATCAAACATCAAACAAGGATTCAAACTCTCAACATTACTATTTTAATACCAACAGGGGAAAAATGCATTGCTTTGAAAAGCGGCTAACCACCCTCTTCATGAATCATGTTGATTAGGAACATTTCAATATGCTTCCCTTCACAAGCACATTTTTTTAAGACTTAAATGCAAATAACTTAAAATGGGTTTTCAAAGCAAAAACATTTTAGGGACCTTTTTTGCAATGAAAACTGACACCTACATAGTTTTTTCAACACAGAATAACAAGGGTCTAAAGATCCAACAATCACAAATAACAAAAAAAGGAAAATAATAATCACAAATAACCAAAAAAAAAAAAAAAAAAAATTGTATATGCCTCAGATAAGGGAGAATTTCAGATTTGTTGAGTATAAACTTTGCTAAGAAAAAAAAAATCTTAATTTGGTAAGTGCTTACTACAAAAAAAATAGAAAATAGTAACTTTTTGATTTAGAAAACAGCTAAGATAATGACAACCATGTAAACGTAAAATAGAAAATAGTAACTTTGTGATTTAGAAAACAGCTAAGATAATGACAACCACGTAAACGTAAATTAAAAAATAACAAGTATAGTAAAGAATGAGAGTCTACGAATATTTAAATAATCTGTGAACAAATCTGACAGTTGCTATTATTATTGTTGATGATGTCAGTGACCTGCTTTATAATAATATGTTGATAGTCTTAACCAATCAAAATTTAGTTAAATAATTTTTTCTATATTTTTAATTAATAAACACACAAATTAACTATTAAAAAATTACAAATATTTGAATACATAAACAATAATAATTTTTTCTTGGTCTAAAAAGTAAAATTCATTCTAAAATTAAAATGAATTGAATCCATTAATTAGTTATTCCTTCACGACAAATAATAATTATTGAGGGTGCGCATATGCGAACAGTTTAATATTTAACATTGACCAATAAACAAACGAAAAGACATAGATCGAAGCACCAGCTATGACTTCTTCCATCGAAATAACAAAGAAAAATGTTATTTTGCAGATGAGAAATCAAATTAAATTCGATCTCCGACCATACAATGAAAGAATAATCCTTTCCTACAAAGATTTTAACAAGAAAATAAAAACCTGAAAATGCATACAAATTTAAGAACAAATGGGTCACTTTTTCTCTGTTACAGATGGATATTCTTGTCCGTTTTTGTTTGCGCAACAGAAAGATCAGCAACATTCATTCGTTTCCCAGTTCCGCACCACGTCACTTGACGGCTCACGATAGACCTTCTGCTCCATCTCTGCCTCTGCTGCATTACCAGCTTGCGGTGATATTGAACATGGTCTTCTGGCTGCGAAACAACTGAGTGCCATTGCGCATCTTAAAAAACATTTACGTAATTATGCTCGTCTTCAGAGGAAGCAATGGTATATGACATCTTTATGTCCTGCCCCGTAGCCCCCCCGCTTAGCTCCAGGACTCTGTACACCGTCCTTGAACTTTTCATGTGATCACATTGTTCGATTATAGGAACACTAAGGGAGGGATGGTGCGCCCAGAACCGATCACGCTAGCTGCGCAGTGCGAACGGTTTGAGACGATGTCATGTTTGCTGGTGGTTAAGTACTTCGAAAAATCGTAGTGATTTGGGTGTGCCAACACGTTAAGCTCCTCATCGTTACGATTAAAATGTCCAGCGAGGAGAACCAAAAACATTTCATACAATTCTATTCGGCATTATCAAGTCTGGTTAGTTCTCCTAAAATGTGGAAGTGTTTTTCATCTTGCTCCACGCTTTTGATATCCCAAATACGACTTTTTCTGATTTGGAGGCAACGCTTAAATAGCTGTAATCGGCTGTCCAACCCTTAAAAGACTGCATCATACTACGGTAGTTTTTAGTCAGTTTCAATGGCTTGTTTAACATATTGTTCGACGTTGTGTCAGTTTCAATAGCTCATCAAACATTCAACGACTCGTTACCAGCTGTCTACTCGAATTTCCAGTTCTAATTTACAATTTCAAATAAGAAATATGCATTTTCCAATCTAAAATCTTCTTCTCAAACCCGCAAACATCCACGTGGACTCCAAAAGCTTATTAAATGTGGTTCTATGCGGCTTTTGAAAGCTCATTTTGCAGATTCGGGTTCCTCCAACGCATTTTACAATACAAAATAAACATCAAAATCCTGTAGGGCAATAAATAGACTTCATAGATATATCAAAGGATAAAGGAAAGTAGATTTTTATGATATCATTGTTGCGATTTCCTATTTAGATTTGTATGCAAAATGTGAAAGCACACAGAAGGCACGTAAACTATTTGACAAAATGCCTCAAAGAGATGTAGTCTCGTATAATGCCATGACTGCATGTTATGCACTGCATGAATGCTCTCAAATTCTCTGAACTATTGAAGTGCGCTGCAACGTACCTTCACCAGAAGTGGGCATGTTGGATGAAGTTCAGCAGGTTTGCGTCGTTGGCTTGCAATAATTTTTGCATATAGTAATGATGATGGCCGTAGAAAAAGAGATGCTATCATTTTTTTATTTCGAGGTGCAAAAAAATTTGTGCTTGAATTTGACGATTCAATTCATGGCCTTCGCAGAAGATCAACGCACTATTTTGAAGGTCCTGAATGGCAGTATTTAAAAACGGATAAAGAAAAATTTGCAAGAGGTCCAGTGGTACAAGTAGACCCACAAGGGAGATGTGGCGGCATGCTTTTATATGATTCTCAAATGATAATACTCAAAGCTGCTCAGGTTGAAATGTTGAATTCCCATTCCTTCTGAATATAGTACAAGCCTAAAGCTTATGTATATGAGGACTAGTTTCTTCTCTCAGTCAACGAGGTTCAACTGAATGGATAGTTATGGACTTGTTGGAGATGATGAAGCTAGTGGGACTGGTGGTGCTATTTCCATGCACATTGAGTCATCATACATTGTTAGCGTTCGTGATTTGAATTTGAAACATGTGAAGGACTTCCAATTTATACACGGATATATAGAACCTGTGATGGTCATACTTCATGAGAAGGATCCAACATGGGTAGAGCATCTAGCATGGAATCATCACACATGAACAATTTATACTCAAAGTATCAACGTGACTTTAAAGCAACATCCTCTAATTCGGTCTTCTCCTAACCTACTGCATGATGCCTATAGATTTCTGGTTGTCCTTTCTTCGACTGGTGGTTTGATTGTAATGTATGCAAATAGTCTCCATTATCACAGTCACTCTGTATCATGCACTCTTGCTTTGAATGATTATGAAATGAATACAGAAGGCAGCAGAAATTGTGATTTATAGGATATTTTACAACATAAATAGGTATGGAATCAGCCATATCACAATGATAGACCTGAATCACGCAAATTTTATATCTGCATAACAACATTATACTGAAGTCAGAGAACTTGAATATGGATTCCTGATGAGTAATGATTCTCAGTCTTTGGAATTATAAAATACTCATGTTGAAGTTACTGCGATACATGGAGTTCCTAGCTATCAGAGGACTGTTTTAATCTCACAACATGATGGTAGGGACCACCATTAGATGTAAAGTCACAGATGGTAGGCAAAAATTTTATGGATTATCAATAGTCAAGGAAATATGGTATTATCTCCTTTCATTGTGATAGTAGCATAAAAATCACTCGTTTCAATGTATTCCCCACATTGGCTTCTGAATGGAATATCATCCATGTGAAGATGGCACAAGGAGATATGAGATATTATAGGAAGAAATGTGGATGGATGCTCCTTTTATTCTGTGGCAGATCATCCTCCCCTGATTAGCTGAGGTTGAATGCACAATTATATTGCATTGGTATACTATTCTGCATGGCCAATATACCTCAACATAGACTTGGGGATAAATAAGTTGGTAGGAGTGGAAAAGGTAATCAGACACGGGATAAACTACTCTCATGAGAAAGAACAAATCTCATATTTGAGATAGATTAATATAAAAACAAAAACGTGCAAGTTCGAATCAAGTCAAGAAGTAGTCTAAGAGTTAAGTCATGTTATGGGCAAACTCAAGTTAAGTGTCAATTCAAGTTGACTCTTAGGTTTAGTTAGAGTTATAAGTTAGTTATGTAATTATCTAAGGAGTAAATGTTATAAAAAGGTTGATGATGGGGTTTAGAACTTTTTCCATTCAAAGTTCATGAAGAAAGAACTCTTGCGACTTTGAATAGCTATTTGTCATCAAATATTTGTGTAAAAGAAATGTAAACAAACTTGTAAATTGAGTGAATTATCTTGTAGATTTTGATTTTTTATTTTGATTTTGATTTTTTTAATTTTATGTTTTAGAGTTTATGAATGGTTAAGTGCAAAAATTTGGGGGATAAATATGAGCCTATATGTCAACACATTTTTTTTAAAAATTAAGAAATCCCAATTTCTGTAGATAATTTGAGATGGATACTCTCAAAATTGGAATATAGTGTAACAACATGAACTGTACAATTTCACATTTAGTTTCTAAAACACTAATTTTTTTATAAGAACAGTTAAGTATAACTATGTCAAACATCTAAAATATTAAGAGAGACTCATTTTTTTAAACAAAATCATAGTAGATAGCCAATTGTGCACACCCTCATTTTTTTAGTATCATTTATTATTATTTTGTAACCCTTTGGTGGAAACATATATAAGATCATTTAGTTTGTGACCTATATTAAAAATAATAATGAATATATTTTAAAATAATTTTGTAAACAAATAAATCCTAAAAACTGATAAAAAATGGATAGCTGGATATGCACCCCCGCCGCCCGCCGCCCCGCCCGCCCCGCCCCTAGCTCTCCCTGCCCCTATATATATATATATATATATATATATATATATATATAGATTGGTGATCATATAATTTGTTTTTATATTTAGATAAACATAAGAAACATAAATATATATAGGCATATATATTTGTGGCATGTAGTGGCTTAAAAAAATTATAGTTAGAAATCAACATAGATGGAAACCTTAAAATAGTCCGAATTTTAAAAAAAAAAAATCATATATTTAGAAAGAGGAGAGTGTGATCAACACCATAGCAATAATTTTATGAATGTTTCTTTCAAATTTACATATTTTTTTTATGATGAAATGTGGATTTTCTATTTTTTTGTCGAAAAACTTGGATTCAAATACGTGCTTGCATATCCAAGCCTTAGGCTTGGGTATTTAATATTAGAAAACTTAATTGTTTTCATTATTAAGAAAATGGGCTTGTGTGTGTGTGTGTGTGTGTGGAAACATCTTAATCAATAGTCCATCCTTCGATAATGTAGTAACTAGCGTTATCCATGGACTATTCGAGAATAGTTTGAAAATAGTGTAATAATATGCTATGTTGTCATTCTGTCTCCCTTCATTGCGCCCCTGCCAGCCCCCTCCCTTGCCCTTATTACATTATTTTTACAAATTTACTCCCTAAACAACTCAAATTTCACGTTTCCAATGGATTTGGTGAGTATATCTACTATCTGTGCATTTGTAGCATAGTACTAGAGGTGGGTGTGGTGGTTTAAAACTTATTCTTGAATGTAGTGACATTCAACCTCTATGTGCTTTGTTCTTTCATGATAAATTGGATTCTTTATAAGATTTAACACACCTTGATTTTCGTAATGAATGATAGGTGTCTCATTTTCAATATAGCTCATATCAACTAGTATGTGATGTAACCATATCACCTCACACACATATCCACATGTGATTTAGGCAAGACTTCAGGGGATAATTCAGGGGATAATTCGGGCAATGATTCTACCCTAATTGGTGGCAAAACTTTCAGGAGCCATAAATTTTGAACCATATCTCCATTTGACTCCCCATTTGAATTGTTAGAAAGCTAAGAATGAGGATAATGCGATGAAATGGCATAGAGATATGCTTAGTAGTTTTTGACCCTTGACAACCTAATGGAAGTTACCAAATTTTAATTTTAATAGTGTTGTCTAAAAATAGTAATTTTTCAAATGATGTATTATTGTAAATCATGGAAGTCGAACCACTTCATCTCCCTCAATATTGGTGACCTTCCACATCCTTCTCCTACATTCAAGGTATGTATAAAAATAGATGTATCCCAAAAATGATATTAGACATCTCTTTCCAAAGATAAACATAAGTTTTCTATAATTTTTTGAGCAATAAAACATCTCTTCTAAGAGATAACATTATATGTTTGTGTTCTTGAATTATCTTTTTGTGAAAACCTCTAAGTTTTGGATCAACATACGGCATGATATTCCACCTCAGTGGATGAGAGAGCAACAATAATTTACTTTTTACTAATCCACAACATTAGTCTAGATTTGAGATGAAATATGTATCTTGATGTTGACTTTCTATGATTAGTAGATATAACATACTCTGTATCGGTGTATCCTTGCAAGAATAAGTAACTATTCTTATTGTATTATAGACCATACTCAAGTATACCTCAGACATATCTCAAGACATGATTTGCTACAACCCAGTGACATTTCTTCAGTTCCTACATAAATCTACAGAGATATCTCATAGCAAAACATATATCTAGTCTAGTGTAGGTCAAGTAGATGAGACTCCCAACAAGCTGTCTATAGAGAGTTGTATCCACATGAGGTGAATCCTAGAATTGAGAGAGTTATAAATATTTATCTATCAGTGTTTAAAGTGGATTATAATATGACATTTGACACTTTTCTAGGAGTGTCTTGGCATATTTTATCTGGGAGATAAATATGTGATTCAATTGCTACCATATATCCAAGTGAAGATAGTAATTCAGTAGCCCCAATTCAGTCATGTCAAATGATCTTATGAGGTCATTCTTCCCAATATCAACCTGATATTTTGAGCTTCTAGTGATCACAAGATCATCCACATATAGAACAAGAATGACGATGTTTGTTCCTACCTTATTTATGTACAGGTTAGAATCTGAGGGCTTACAAGTAAAACCATGCTACAAAAGGTGATCATCTATTTTGGTGTACCATGCCCTAGGAGATTTTTTCAGTCTATAAAGTGATTTGATGAGATGACATACCTTTTTAGGATGTTTTTCATCAACAAATCCTTCTAGTTTGGTCATGTATACTTCTTGCTTTAGATCACCATTAATAAAAGAACTTTTGATGTCTATTTGTTAAAGTTGCCATTGATTCTATGCTACCAGTGTGTAAACAAAACTGATGGTCTTGATCTTTGTAGTGGGTGCAAATGTCCTTTCTTAGTCAATGCCCTCTTTTTGAGAATATCGCTTTATTAGAAGTCATGTTTTATGCTTGTCAATGGATCCATCTTCCTTATATTTTGTTTTGAAAACCCGTTTACAACCTATGGGTTTATTTCCTGTAGGCAGATCAACCAGTTCCCAAGTTTGATTCTTCATGAGTAAGTCATACTTAGCATCCATTAATTTTTTCCATTGTAGTTGATTTAAGGCTTTGCAAAGACTATCAGGTTCATAGTTATCAACAATTGTACTCATGAGTGTAAAATTTACCTCATGTATTGTCTAACTCCTCATTCTGACTCTAGATGAAGTATGGGAGTCTCTATTGGTGCCTAGTACCCACTTTGAATGAGAACTCTATTGCTATTATGAAGAACTGTTTAGTGGATATAAAGAACTACCTGGTGGATGTTCTAGATATCCAAGATCAACATATAGTTCTCCTTGTAGCTCTTCTTCTTGGTGATTAGTCTCCTCATCATATGACTCAAGAGGTAATCATTGAGAGGTAGTTGATATTGATTCATCATTTTTCATCTCAATGGATGATTTATCCAATACGACATCTCTTCTTTCATAGATTTTTCTTGACTCGGGATATTTGAGATGGTATGCCTTTGAGGTTGTGTTATAGCCCAATAGGATGCACAAGAGTGTTTTGGACTCGAGTTTCTTCTTCTTTTGAGCTACTACATGCATATATGTTGTACAACTAGATACTCATAAATGAGTAATAAAAGGCTTTTTACCACTCCACACCTCTTTAGGCATTTTGTCCTTCAAAATTTTTTTTGGTGCCCTGTTGAGAAGATACATAGCTATTTGGACTGCTTCTGCCCAATAACATTTCTCCATCTTGGCTTTTGATAGCATGTAGTGAGCCATTTCCATCATGATATGATTACATCACTCAATAATGACATTCTATTTGGGCATGTAAGGAGGAGTCAAATTCTATTTAATTCTTTCTTGGTTTAGGAATGCCAAGACTTTATTTGACATGAATTCCCCCTTGATCTAAGGAAAGATGAAGTAGAGGTTGCTCGATCTCCTTCACAACATTTTGATAGAAGACCTAAAAATGATGGAGGGCCTCACTCTTCTTTTTCAAGAAGAATGCCCACATCTTTTGGGAGTAGTCATCCATGAATAGTTGTAAGTACTTATATCCAGAGAATGAAGTAGGTAATGGGCCATTTAGATCAGTATGAACAAACTCCAAATGCTTCTTGGCATGAAAAGAGATATATTTGAATGGATCTCTATGTTTTTTACTTGCAAGGCACTGAAGGAATACATGCAAAGAACTGGACAACTTTGGAAGTTCATGTACCATCCCTTTATAACTTAGCTCATATAAAGATCCAGTTGATAAATGACCATAACAATAGTACCATAGGGCAGTGGATTCTATCATTGATATAGATAATGCTACTGTAGAAGATGAAACAACATCTAAAGAAAATAACTTATATTTAAGAAAGGCTTTTGCAATAACTTTACATTTTTATGAAATTAAGAATGTTTTGAAGCTATTTTTGACAAGAAACACCACCTTAACTTGATGATTCACTAGTTAACTGACTGATAAGAGATTGGATGTCAATCTAATAACATATAGTAACTTTATAAGCATACAATTTTGTGTTCTAAAAAGAATGGTAACTTGACCTATTCCTACTATGACATACTCCTTATTGGCAATGATCCTAGCCAAATCTCTAGTGGGTTGGTCTTTCATTGAATCGAATAACTTCTTATCGCCTATCATGTGCTTAGTGGTAATAGAGTCAATCAACCAAATATTCCTTATGGGTTGTGAGGTCTGGGAGACTAGTACTACATTTTTGTCTTTGTTAGTTGTTATTTCATTAGATTTATCTTCTTGTTAAGCAGTGAGATGTCTCTTCTACTTCCACTGGTGGTGACATCTTGTTGACTTCTGAGTATTTTCACACCTTGATGTCCTTGGCTTTCTTGTAGATCCTTTGTTTTAGCTATTGTACCAAAAAAATTATATGTCATGAGTGTTGGTTTGACAAATGTGACACCACCTTTTTGACTTTTGTGACTAATTATGAGGTAATTGTTATTTTTGTTATTTTTTAAATGACTTTTTTGGAGGTCCCTTACAAAATTTTGAACTCATTGCTACTTCATCTTAAAATCCTTATCTTGATACTCATCTTATGCTGAATCGATGCCTTCCTCCTACTACAACAGGTTCATGAGCTCTTCAAATGTCACTTTATTTTTAGTGATACTTAGTGTCATAAAAGCACTCTAAATTGATAAGGGAGTGCTTGTAAGGTTATTGGTACCAATGTTTTGTCATATACCATTTTACTGAGAGCTAACAACTATATTCATAGCTTAGCCACTCTATGTAAGCATTCCTCAACTATTTCATTAGACTTCATAGTGAGTGTATGAAGTTTTGATTATAGATGAAGAATCTTCATCTGATTCTTTTCCTCATATATAGTTGCTAATTTTCCCCATGTTGAATTTTAATTATTAGTGTCTATGATATGTGGTTACATATCATCGATTATGCTTAACATGCTCAACATTAGGGCCTTAGCATTAGACTATTCATATTTTGTGAGTGCATTAGGATCAGTGGGAACTCATGTGGTCCCTATCACGATGCCCCATAGTCCTTCAAATTGAAGGATCGTATGCATATTTATTATCCATGCAACATAATTTTTCCCTTTTAGAAGTTGGGCATTTGATAATAGCAATTTTGGAGTAGACATCTTCTAATTTTTTTCTTTTTACTTTTACAAAATTTTGGAAAGCTAACAAAGTAAGAGTTATTGCTTCAAAACTCCATATTAAAAAGATGTACCTTATTTAAATTCTACATTCTTATTTTCAATCACCTCTTCCATCTTAATAGATAGTCAATTTTTATGCCATGATCTTGATCGACTTTGACACGTCAGTGCTCATGTGCATCACGGACTCCCAATATGTCAAGTTGAGCATCATCATTTCATAGCTTCAATGCCAATGGATTTAGAAATTGATCAATTAAGTAACTCTATTTTATAGGCCTTTAAAGTCTATATATATATATATATATATATATATATATATATATATATATATATATATATATATATATATATATATATATATATATATATATTCATCTTATAGTGTCATTTTTAATTAGTAGCATATAACTACACTCATTTCCACAACAAGCATCCATATATATATATATATATATATTCATCTTATAGTGTCATTTTTAATTAGTAGCATATAACTACACTAATTTCCACAACAAGCATCCAACAGCCATACACATGGTAGAAGTATAAACACAAGTCTAACTTGTTCTTTATTTAAATGTAACCACACATACCTACTACTGACACCCAATGATAGGGATGTTTTGACTTACCTCATTCCATAATTTATATTGCCAATTACAAGACCGTATTCATCCACATGTCGGCTATATCAAATATAAGAAATATGCCACTTAGAATAAATTACTCCTCTTTTTTATTTTTATGATGGCCCTTTATAGTGACTCTGCATTGATCATAAATCTGTACAGAGAGGAGATGATGTCTGCCAATGTCATGTGTTGAAGGTTTGTTCTTTCTCCCAATACTAGACTTCCACATGACAGATCTTATCCAATTCCTTTGATCATTTTTCTTCAATGACTTTTAAATAGGTGAATGAAAGTTCTTTAAGTCGTTTCACCTTTCCAACGATTTCCTTCAGCTTTCTTTATTGGCAGTGACCTAGGCAAATCGAACTACATTCTATAACTTCTTCCAAAGTTCACTGCACCCAAGATCATGCTTTGCTAGTCCCTTAACCATTTAGGTTTCTTCTCAGTGATTTCTTCACTAGACTAATGTAATATCTTGGCAATGATTCTCAAACTGTTGCATTTCTTTGATTTTTTACTATGCTAGTTGATGATCAGGCTCTCTAGACTTTTAGTGTCGCTACCCCTTTTTTTCTGCTCTGATACCAGAAATTATTAGAAAACATAATTATTTTCATTGATTAAAAAATGGGGTTGTACAGATATATATACATCTCCTATCAAGTGTCTCAAAACATCCTAACTGATAGTTTGTCCTTTGATAACATAGTAACTAGTGTTATCCATGGACTATTTGAGAATAGTTTAAAAGTAGTGTAATAATATGCTACACTGTCATTTAAGCCATTTCTAAGCCCAAAGGAATGGTTTTTAAATTAAACATAGCATAATGCATATGATTTATATATGCATTATGTTGACATAGCAAAACAAATAAAATGGATCTATGTATACATGCTTATGTTTATGTATCTATCTTTTCACATTTTTTATTTTTTATTTTAAAGTGGAGTGTGTCAATATATACACTACAACACAAATGGATATAATGATGTAATTTTTATAATTTTGAAATCGTAAACACAATTTTGACTATATAAAATATGATTTAGGTTTCATCTAGGCCCAGTTTCATTACAAAATGAATGAAAGAGTCAATTATTTTAATGGTGGAAGCAATTAGGGCTAATTTGAATGCCTTGGACATAACTCCAACTATAGGTTATGATTTGGAGATAAATTAGCTTATATTTCCTGACATATTAAGTGAATGAGTGAATTGGTGTAATCAATTATTCAATTTGAACAAAACTAAGCCTCGTGAACCTAATTTTGACTATAAAGGATGTAATTTGGGGATCTCAATCATAATTTCATAACAAAATAAACCAAATAGTTCATTGGTTTAATCTGAATGCAGTTGGGGATAATTTGAGCCTCTTCAACCTAATTGTGACTCTAAAATATGATTTATGGATTAATTTTCTCTCATTTCATTAGAGAATTAAGTAAGTAACCATTTGGTTCAATTATGGATGCAAGTTTGATATGTATAGGATGTGTTTTGGGGCTCAATAAAGTCTAATATCTTCATATGATGAATGAAATAATCAATTGGTTCAATTATGAAAGTAATTATGATTAATATGAGCCCATTAAACCTAATAATGAATATATAATGTGATTTGAGGCTAAATTAGCTCTCCTCTTATGATAGATTAAGCTAATTAGTTAAATGGTGAAATTAGTGAGACCTTGCCTTAGAAGCATTGAGCTGCATGACCTTAGTTTAAATTATATATGATGTGTTTTGGAGTGAAAATGACTGTAATGTCATCATAATGAACCAAATTATTGATTCATTTAATTAAGGAGGTAATCAAGGAAATTTGAGCCCCTTCACCCTAAACACAAGAGCAAGACTTAGTTTGGTGATAAACTAGATTTGATTCCATCATGAATTGATCTAATTAGTGAATTTGTCTAATAAGATATGTGATTTGGGCTAAATTGAGCAATGTGAGCCTAGATTATGGTTAAATCGATTGAATAGGATGTAAAATATGGCTTAATCATCCCCAATACCATAACTAAATAAACCAAGTAGTCCACCAATTCAATTGCAAAGGAAATTGGGACCAATTAGGCCCCTTAAACCTATCTACAAGAACAAGACATGATTTGGGGCTAAATTATCCTTTGTTCAATCATGAGTTGATGTAATTAATTAATTGGTGTAATTATATATGTGATTTGGGACAAAGTAATCTATGATAACCTAAATTATGGTGAATTCATTTGTATAGGATGTAAAATATAGCTTAATTGACCCTAATTTTTTCATAAATACAAACACAAATGTAATTAGGGCCAATATGAGCCCCTTGAACCTAACTACGAGTATAGGATGTGATGTGGGGCTAAATTAGCTAATATTTCTTGTCATATTGAGCCATTTAGTTAGTTAATATATTAAGTGATGTAATTTGGAAAAAATTAAACCTCATAAGCCTAATTTTGACTATATAGGACATAATTTACCCTAATAATATAACAAAATAAATAAAATATTCTATGAATTTAATCAAAGAGGAAATTGGTGCCAATTTGAGCCACTTAAATCTAATTGCAAGAGCAAAATATGATTTGGGGATAAATAAGATTTGTTTTCATCACATGAATTGATCCAATTAGTTAATTAGTGCTATTTGAGACATGATTTGGTCAAAATTAAGCTCTATGAACCTAATTTATGGCTCAATCGATTATATAGGATGAAAAAATAGCTTAATCGACCCTCAATTTATTAAAAATGTAAATATAGAGGTAATTAGGGTTAGTTTGAACCACGTTAACCTAATTATGAGCATATGATGTGATTTGGAACTAAATTAGCTCATGTGTCCTCACTATGAAGCTAATTAGTCAATTTCTACAATCAGTGATGCAAGATGGATGAGATTAAACCCTATGAACCTAATTTTGACCATATATGATTTAATTTGAGGGTAAATCAACTTAAATATCATAACTACTAAAGCCAAATAGTCCACTAATTTAATCATGAAGAAAAAATGGGTCAATTTGAGTCCCTTCGATCTAATTACGACTATAAAATGTTACTCGGTGCTCAATCGGCTCTAACTTTATACAAATGAAATCACATAGGAAATTGGGGCTAATTTGAACCCATTGAACCTAACTAAAAGTATATTCTATTGTTTGAGGCCAATTGAACCATGTGTGAACCTAATTTTAGATGTATAGGATGTGATTTAGACATAAATCAAACCCAATTACATCACATAATCTTCCAATAACATATATATGCATGCATGCATGCATGCATACATACATACATACATACATACATACATACATACATACATACATACATATAATAGTTATAAGTTATAATGTGTATGTGTTATAATGCTTACACGTTACTTACATAATAGATAAAAAGTATTTCAATGATTGTGGATATATGTTATAGTTCTCCACTATCTAACTATTTTTTAGTTAAGCATCATATACCATTATACATTAATTAATACTAAGTCTCTTAATCAGATTCCCCTAAACATCATATACCATTACTTACATTCACCAACACCGAATCTCTTTATCGACTTGGACACAATGGTGTAGCCTATATTTATAGTGTCTCTACCTCTTGATTCACCCTTTTTGACAGGTTTATAGACATTATCCTAGGTTAATAAGGAGAATTTTTATTTATCCTTGGTCACTTTCAAAAAAAATATCTCATAATTTTAATGATTTTAAAAACCATGTATTTATGGGCCAGAGACAATAAATTGGGGCCATTTTGAGAACAAATTTAAGGAGTGTCAATATCCTGGTATAAGAAAACACATTTCATTTCCATATTCACTAGATTTATACAAACTGTCACAATAGTTTTATTTCACTAGTAATTTCCCCGCTTTCTTTTATTTAGAGGGAAACCCAAATTATATGATATTCTAAGGTGGGTATTCTAAATAATAGAATATGTGCACATGAATTTTCTATCTTTCAAAATAGTATTCATGAAGAACCCTTTGATTTATATTTATTAATAGGTTAACCATATGCAATTTAAGAATTTTAAGAAAATCATATATCTCAATGGCTCCTTACATGGTATGTTATCCAAAAAATAGTGTTATCTACGAATTACAGATGTGTATGGTAATTCCTTTCAGTTATAGCCCTTAAACGTATATTTTTCCTTTTGTCTTTGGAACATCGAATCATATTTGAAGAGCCTCTACCATATTAATGAAGAGATGTCACAATAGAGGATTTCATTATGCCAAATATCTTGAGGATCCAAATTAACTTTATGTCGAGCCATTGATATGTATTGGGAACTTAGGGGTAATGTAATAGATTTTATTCCACTCTCTCCATTCCTCATTAAATTCAAACATGTTTTGGAATTTTTCCAAGAAATCCCATTTAACTCTATGATAATAATTTATAATATCTATTTTTATGAGCATTCCTTTTCTTTTTCTATCCAAAAGAAAATGAGTAATATAATGGGCTAGAATATTAAAATCAAATATTTGACTCCCTTTTATTAATTTTAAAATTATGTTTGAGAGTAAATTCTAGAATTTTTTGAAAATGACATTAGAGATTATTTTATAAACAAAATTACAAAAAAATAAGTCTAATGTCTTAAGGTTGCCTTCTATTGTGCATAGTCTTTGTGATGAGATCTAAACAAGTGGAATTCATAGGTCTAACCATTATTAATTTTCATTCTAATTTCATCTGACTTTAAATTTGAAATTACTTTTTTAGACTAAACACATTACATCTAACTTTAAATATGCCTTTAACCAATTAAAATGTTGTATAGGTAGCACATTCACATTTTATTATGTTGTTGGTTATTTTCATTATAACCTATTTATCATTGAAAAACTAAACATCCTTTTTCAACTATAATGAGGTAGCTTTAATAAATTTAAATATAAGATAGAATTTTATATGGCTACCACTCTAATGAAAAAATCCATGATTTAATATGACCTTTTTGTTTGGTGTATGTATTTTTAGACTTTTAAAATGGCACAATGGCCATTTTATATGTTAACATATGTTGACTTGATGCACTTATTTATGTATAATAATTGTTTTTAAATTTGGTAAATATTCATTGTCTTGTTGAATTCCAACTTTCTAAAATCCATGTATGTGTGCATCTCCTATTTTATCTTAGGATTATCTTGTGATTTATATTAACTTTAATCTGTGTGCATTTGTGTCCCCATTATTTCCTCTTTTTAAAATGTAATTTTTATAGGTTGACATGGGTGATAATATTATAAAATTTAAATTCAAATGTTACCTAAAGATATCCAATTATTATACTTAACATAAACATTAAATAATTATTATAATACCTATGATTGATTTAGCTAGAATTTATTTTTTTGATCCCTTTAATTGCATTATTTCATATTAAGGAAATAATTCGGAGGAGGGGACCACATGACACACCTAGTATTTCATTGTGGATCTCTTTTGGTGCAAAAGTATATGTTATTTTATTTATATAATTTACTAACATTTTATTTCATTATTCTTATCCTAATACCCTACTAAAATAGCATTATCCCATTGAATAAAAACATAAAATATATTTTAAAAAAATCTTAACACTTTATGCCAAGCAAAATTAAACCATAACAAAAGAATAAAAACTTACAATGTGTGTAGTAGGGGAGAACAAGTGGAGGAAAATTAATGACAACATAAAAATGAGATAAGAACATTATATTTCCAGATTTCCTTACATATTGAAATATTTTAATTAATTAGGCATGGTATAATGTGATTTACATGTATTTTGGATGTTTTATTATATGTATTTCATTAATTATAATATAGAAATGTATTGTATGTTTATACTAGAAGTCATTAAATTAAATTACTTATATCCTTATAAATGTCCTCATATAGATCACAATGATAGATTAATAGAAAGAACAAAATCTATATGATAGCTTGTTTGGAAATAATATGTTTCCATCATTCAAAGAATACTTAATTTACAAACCATTCATCCCATCAGATCATTCCTTTTAGTGTTGGTGATGCTCAAAGATGAACCATACACTATGCCTATTATATGACTTTAACAATTCATAATTTATGCCATATAAGTCATGATAGTGAAAAAAACATCTATGATTAAGAGACTAGGTCATATTATTGTGCTATTCTAATGGTAATTTTCAATGAAAAGGGACAAGAATTAAAATAATATGTACAAAATGAGTTCATGTTTCCACTCATTTAAAAGAATATAAGTGTAGAAGAATTATTAAGAACTAAATTAATATAAAAAATCATGTTGAATGTAAGAGATAAAATATAATGCTATAATTTATAGAATATGAATGAATTTTTTTAATTGGGATAAAAATAGAAATTAAATATTTTTTCATATGTTACAAAAATACATAGTTGTATAGACAACTACAATATAAATTAATATAAAAAGTGGAATTTCCAAGGCCATAACATTATAATTGTTGGTGGACATGGGATCTAACTCAGCAAAATTTAATCTCCCCTACCCTATCATCTATTTCTATAGCTAGGCCACTGCAACTTTTCATTAAATTCCTACTATTAATGATAACAAAGAAATCTTTCAAATATTTATTTCTCTTAGTTATTTATTACGCCTTATTTAATACATTTTAAACACAATCTCTCTCTCCTTCAAACTGATTCAAGAGACTTCTAGTGAACGAAAATCAAATACATTTTTTTTTTATATTGGGTAATTGATATTATATAATATGTTTTGTATGAAGGCATATATATAAGTAGTGAAGCTCTGCTATTTTATATGCAAAAAGTGATATACTTTGTTTTGATTTAAATGTAAGAGAGAAATGAATAATTGAGAGCAACATAACTCTACTCACATAAAAAATAATAAATATGTAGTTCTTTTGGTAGAAGGTTAATATAAATTTAAACTATTTTATATTTGTTTTTGTTGCCTATAACTTATCAAACTATTTTATTTCTTCTATTTTTCTATGTGTTCAATTTAGAACAAGAAACTAGCAAGCTATTAAAATAGTTGGGTTAGATCAAATGGTGCATTAGAAGCATATGCATTCATTCCAATATAAGCTTCTCACAAAAACTCAGAGGTAAGGTATAGATTTTAAAAGGATAAACTCTTAGCTGAAAGTAAATAAAAGGAGATTAGTTTTATGGAAAATCTATGGCAAGAATAAGTGGTAGTATTTCTCAACCCCAAATACCAATATTTATTGAAAAATTATGATTTTTAGAGTATAAACATGTAAAACCTATTTTGCTCACAAGATGTTTGAGATTTAGTTTAAAATGGGTTCCCTGAACTAGAAAACCAATAGGGATATCATGCATTATCACAAGAAAAGGACTTATTGAAGGAAAATAAGAAAAGGGATGCCAAAACATTATTTCTCATTTAACAAGCCATGAAGGAGTCAATATTTCCACACATTGTAGCTGTTACAAGGTTAAAATATGCATGGGAAAGCCTACAAACAACATACCAAGGTACAAGCAAAGTTAACACTACCAATTGTAAATACTTAAAAGAGATTTTAAGAATCTTCATATGAAAGAATAAGAGAATATAGACTCATTTTTTACACATGTAATGGGAATTATAAATCAAATAAGAACTCATGATGAGAATATAGAATATTAGACTGTTATAGAAAAAGTACGTAGAAGCTTTCCTACAAAGTTCAATTCAGTTGTAGTGCCATTGAATAACCTAAAGATTTATCTCAGTTATTAGTTGATGAATTAATAGTGTTACTATTGTATTATGAGTAAAGGCTAAAATGTTTAGGGTCATCTTCACTAGAAAATGCATTCAAAACTCAACTTTTAGTGAATAGAACAAGAGGAAGATCAAATTATAGTAGAGTCAGAGCTCATTTTTCACCAAGAGGAGGTAGAGAATTTAATCAAGTTGAAATCACACCAAAATATATCCTGCATACATCTTTTACACCATTAAAAGGAAGAGCCAAAAACCATTTTCATATCTATCATCAAGGAGAAAGGTATGATAAATCCAACATCCAAAAGACAATATGATATGAATAAGCAAAAGGAAAATTGTTGAAAATTAAAACTAGTCGAACATTAGTGAATAAAACACAATGTTGATAACATGTAATGCTACACAAGAGAGCTCAAAGGAACTATAGCTCTTAGATAGCAAGGGTAGTAATCATATGATTAGAAGTAAGGAGTTGTTCATAAAAATAGATGATTTGGAAAAATTAGAAATAAATTTTGGAAATGATCACAAAGTATGAGTTATGTTGAAAGGATCAGTTGACATAAGAAAAAAAGGTGAAAAGAAGCATATCCAAAATGTATACTATGTTCCTGAATTGAAACTCAATTTAATAAGCAATGGTCAATTCATGAAAAAAGGGTATAGGATATACTTTGAGAATGGTGTATGTGTGATTTTGGATAAGAAACCTAGAAATAGGCTAATTACAAAAGTTGAAATAACAAGAAAAAGAATGGTTCCTCTTATGATCCAAAGTGAACTATGTTTAGAGATTCATGGATTGCAAACAATTGTCGAAGCAACATTTATAATTTCATGTAAAGTTAAATCTTGGTTATGGAACTTAATATTTGAGTATCTAAACTCTAGAGGTTTGTAGCTTTTGTATATAAAGAGAATGGTTTATAGATTGCCACCAATAAAGCCACTTAAAACAACATGAGAGAGTTGCATACTATCAAAGCAACATAGATAAAAGCTTTCAATTGGGAAATCTTATAGGGCAAGGCATCCACTTGAAATATTTCATTCATACCTTTGTGGATGGATGAAAATGCCATCCATAAATGGAAATCTATATTTTTTACATTCATTGATGATTTCAATCATAAAACTTGGGTCTATTTCTTGAAATACAAATGAAATGTGTGTGTTGTTTTTAAGGAGTTCAAGGCAAAAGTTGAAAAGGAAAGTGGATACTATATCAAAATAATGAAAATCTATCAAGGTGGTGTATACATATCAAATGATTTTTTTGAATTTTTTAAAGGCAAATAAAATAAGAAAATAATTCATAACAAGATATATACCTCAACAAATGGAGTTGTGGAAAGAAAGAATAAGATAATTATGGGAATGACAAGAAACATGATAAAAGCTAAGCATCTACCAAATGAATATTAGCTTGAAATGGTTGTATGTGCAATATACATTTAGAATAGGTGTCCAACAAAAATTGTGATAAATAAAATACCACATAAAGATTGAATTAAAAGGAAATGTAATGTCTCACATTTGAGAGTCTTTGGATATGTAGCATACTCTTTGATACCTCAAGAATTGAGATATAAGTAGGATGATAGAGGTGAAAACTGCATTTTTTTAGGATATAATGAACAATCTAAAGCATATAAATTAGAAAATCCTATTACAAATATGGTATAATCAGAAATGATGTAGAATTTTTTGAAGAAGAAACATGGGATAGAATCATTGACAAATAACTATAATTGTAGCCACTGTTCCACATGAGAATGAGGATAATGAAATTCAAAGTGTGAATCCTACTACAAAAGAAAATATTCTTAAAATGCCTTCTAAGGCACTAGCACTCAAATCCATCTACTTTAGCTAGTAATAATAGTAAATAATTATCTAATAGAACACTAACATCATTTAGATCAAGGTGAATAAACTCTTAAAAGATGACCCATAGTCTAAATTATATTTTTTATGAGTCACAAGAAGATAAAAATATGGGTTTATGTTCTAATTTTGCATTGTTAACACAAGATAATCTAATTTACTTTGAAGATGCAATTAAAGATGACAATTTGATTGCAGCTATTGATGAAGAAATTTGATCAATTGAAAAGATTCAACTTTGGGATCTTGAAGTACTTCATAAAGGAAAAGATGTGATTGGAGTAAAATGGGTTTACAAAACAAAATTTAAAGTAGATGGGAAAGTTGAGAAACACAAAAACAACTAGGCATAGATTAGAATGAAACATTTGCACATGTAGCAAGACTAGACACTGTTAGAATGATGTTATCTATTTCAACTCAAAATAGTTGGAAGGTTTATCAAATGAATGTCAAATAAACATTATTGAATGGTATTTTAAAAGAAGAAGTTTATATAAAATAGTCACCTGATTATGAAGTTTTAGGAGAAGAGTATAAGGTCTACAAGCTGAAAAACGCCTTATATGGATTGAAGCAAGCTCTTAGTGTTTGGTATGGTAGGATAGATTCTTATTTTGTGAACAATGTATTTATAAAATGTGGAAATTAACCGACTTTATATTTAAAATTGAATTATGAAGGACAAATTTTGATGGTATGTTTGTATGTGGATGACTTGATTTTTACCAAAAAATTGTCAATTGAATCATTTAAAGAATCCTCTATTTTCTCAAGGAAGTCTCTTGAAGTAGCTCGAAGGAGAGAGAGATTACATTTATAATGTATTAAATAAGGGGTAATAAATAACTAAGAAAAATAGATATTTGAAAGATTTCTTTGCTATCATTAATAGCAGTAATTTAATGAAAAGTGGCAGTGGCATAGCTATAGAAACAGACGACATGGTAGGGAAGATTAGCTTTTGTTGAGTTAGATCCCATGTCCACCAACAATTATGAAGCTATGGCCTTGGAAATTCCACTTTTTATATTACTTTATATTGTAGTTGTCTATACAACTCTGTATTTTCGTAACATATGAAAACACTATTTAATTTCTATTTTTTATCCCAAATTAAAAAAAATCATACATATTCAATAAATTACAACATTGTATATTATCTCTTGCATGCAACATGATTTTTTATATTATTTTAGTTCTTAATAATTCTTCTACACTTATATTCTTTTGAATGCATGGAAGTATGAACTAATTCTTTTAATTCTTACCCCTTTTCATTGAAAATTACCATTAGAATAACACAAGAATATGACCTAATCTCTTACTAGTAGATGTTGTTTCACTATCATGACTTATATGGCATTATTATGAATTGTTATAGTCATACAATAGGCATAGTGTATGGTGCATATTTGAGCATCACCAACCCTAATAAAAATTATCTGATGGGATGAATGGTTTGTAAACTGAGTATTCTTTGAATGATGGAAACATATTATCTCCAAACAAGCTATAGTAGATTTTGTGATTCTATTAATCTATCATTGTGATCTATATGAGGACATTTATAAAGATATAAGGAATTTAATTTAATGACTTCTAGTCTAAACATACAATACATTTCTATATTATAATTAATGAAATACCTATAATAAAACATCGAAAATACATCTAAATCATATTATACCATTCATAATTAATTAAAATATTTCAATATGTAATTAAATGTGGAATTATAATGTTCTTATCTCATTTTTATGTTGTCATTAATTTTCCTCCACTTGTTCTCTCCTACTACACACATTGTAAGTTTTTATTCTTTTGTTATTGTTTAATTTTTCTTGTCATAAAGTGTTATGATTTTTTTAAATATATTTTAGGTTTCTATTCAATGGGATAATGTTATTTTATTAGGGTCCTAGTATAATAATAATGAAATAAAAAATTAGTAAATTATATAAAGAAAATAACATATAATTTTGCACCAAAAGAGATCCACAATGAAATACTAGGTGTGCCATGTGTTCCCCTCCTCCAAATGATTTCCTTTATATGAAATAATGCACTAAAAGTGATTCAAAAAATAAATTCTAGATAAATCAATCATAGGTATTATAATAATTATTTTATGTTTATGTTAAGTATAATAATTAGATATTTTTAGGTAACATTTGAATTTAAATTTTATAATATTATTACCCATGTCAACCTCTAAAAATTAGAGTGTATAAAGAGAAAATAAGGGGGACACAAATGCACACAGATCAAAGGTAATATAAATCACAAGATAATCCTAAGATAAAATAGGAGATGTACACATACATGGATTTTAGAAAGTTAGAATTCAACAAGACAACCAATATTTCCCAAATTTGAAAACAATTATTATACGTAAATAATTGCATCAAATAAACATGTGTTAACATATAGAATGGCCATTATGCCATTTAATTAGTCTAAAAATACATACACCAAACAAAAAGGTCATATTAAATCATGGATTTTGTCATTAGAGTGGTAGGCATATAAAATTCTATCTTATGTTCAAATTTATTAAAGCTACCTCATTGTAGTTGAAGAAGGATGTGTACTTTTTCAATCATAAATAGGTTATAATGAAAACAACCAAAAACATAATAAATTTTGAATGTGTTACCTATACAACATTTTGAATGGTTAAAGGCATATTCAAAGTTAGATGTAATTTTTTTAGTCTAAAAAAGTAATGTCAAATTTAAAGTCAGATGAAATTAGAATGAAAATTATTAATGCTCAAACTTATGAATTATACTTGTTTAGATCTCATAACAGAGACTATGCACAATAGAATGCAACCTTAAGACATTAGACTTATTTTTTGTAATTTGGTTTGTAAAATCATCTCTAAAGTCATTTCAAAAAAATTCTAGAATTTCCTCCCAAACATAATTTTCAAATTAATAAAAGGGAGTCAAATATTTAATTTTAATATTTTAGCCCATTATATTACTCATTTTCTTTTGGATAGAAAAAAAAAATGAATGCTCATAAAAATGGATGTTAGAAAATATTATGATAGAGTGAAATGGGATTTCTTGGAAAAATTCCAAAACATGTTTGAATTTAATGAGGAATGCAGAGTGGAATAAAATCTATTACATTACCCCTAAGTTCCCAATACATATCAATGGCTCGACATAGAGTTAATTTGGATCCTCAAGATATTTGGCATAATAAAATCCTCTATTGTGACATCTCTTCATCAATATGGCAAAAGCTCTTCGAATATGATTAAATTTTCTAAATACAAAGGGAAAAATATATGTTTAAGGGCTATGACTAAAAGGAATTACCATACACATCTGTAATTTGTAGATAACACTATTTTTTGGATCACATACCATGTAAGGAGCCATTGAGATATATGATATTCTTAAAATTCTTAAATAGCATATGGTTAACCCATTAATAAAGATAAATCAAAGGGTTATTCATAACTACTATTGTAAAAGATAAAAAATTCATGTGCATATATTTTGTTTTTTAGAATACCCACCTTTGAATATCATGTAATTTGGGTTTCCCTCTGATTAAAGGAAAGCGGGGAAAATACTAGTGAAACAAAATTATTTCGGTAGTTTGTATAAATATGGTGAATATGGAAATGAAATGATTTTTCTTTTACTAGGAGATTCACCCTCCTTAAATTTATTCTCAAAATGGCCCCAATTTATTGTCTCTCCCTATTGGTGGACCATAAATGCATGGTTTTTATAATCATTAAAATTATGAGATGTTTTTTGAGAAAGTGGCCAAGAAGAAATAAAAATTCTCCTTATTAACCTAGGATAAGGTCTAAAAACCCATTAAAAAAGGGTGAAGAGGTAGAGATATCATAAATTTAAACTATGCCATTGTGTCTAAGTCGATTAAGAGATTCGGTATTGGTGAATGTAAGTAATGGTATATGATGTTTAGGGGAATCTGATTTAGAGACTTAGTATTAATGAATGTATAATGGTATATGATGCTTAGTGAAACATAGTTAGATAGTGGATAAATATAACATATATTCACAATCATTGAAATACTTTTTGTCTATTATGTAAGTAATGGGTAAGCATTATAACACATACACATAATAACTTATAGACATTATATGTATGTATGCATGCATGCATGCATGCATGTATGTATGTATGTATGTATGTATGTATATATGTATGTATGTATATATAAATTCATGCATGCATATATATGTTATTAGAAGATTATGTGATGTAATTGGGTTTGATTTATGTCCAAATCACATCTTATACATCTAAAATTAGGTTCACACATGGTTCGACTAGCCTCAAATAACAACATATAATTTTAGTTAGGTTCAATGGGTTTTAATTAGCCCTAATTGCCTATGTGATTGCATTTGTATAAAGTTAGAGCTGATTGAGCCCTGAGTAACATTTTATAGTCATAATTATCTTGAAGGGACTCAATTTGACCTAATTTTCCTTCATAATTAAATTGGTGGACTATTTGACTTCAAGATATATGATATTAAAGTTGATTTACCCTCAAATTAAACCCTATATGGTCAAAATTAGGTTCATAGGGTTTAATTTCAACCAAATTTCATCACTTAATTTAGAAATTAACTAATTAGCTCCATAGTGAGGAAACATGAGCTAATTTAGTCCTAAATCACATCATATGCTCATAATTAGGTTACAAGGGTTCAAATTGTCCCTAATCACCTCTATAATTACATTTTTGATAAATTTAGGGTCGATTAAGCCATTTTTCATCCTATTTTATCTATGGAGCCATAAATTAGGCTCATAAAGCTTAATTTGGACCAAATCATGTCCCAAATAACACTAATCAGCTAATTAATTCAATTCATGTGATGAAAACAAAGCTCATTTAGCCCCAAATCATATTTTTCTCTTGTAATTAGATTTAAGTGGCTCAAATTGGCACTAATTTTCTTTGTGATTAAATTCATAGACTAGTTTATTTATTTTGTTATGATATTAGGGTAAATTATGTCCTATATAGTCAAAATTAGGCTCATGAGGTTTATTTTTTACCAAATTACATCACTTATTATATCAATTAACTAAATGGCTTGATATGACAAGAAATATTAGCTAATTTAGACCCACATCACATCTTATACTTGAAATTAGGTTCAAGGGGCTCATATTGGCCCTAATTACATTTGTGTTTATATTTATGATAAAATTAGGGTCAATTAAGTTATATTTTACATCTCATACTAATGAATGCACCATAATTTAGGTTATCACATCTCTAATTGCACCAATTGACTAATTTCATCAATTCATGATGGAACAAAGGATAATTTAGCCCCAAATCATGTCTTGTTCTTGTAGATAGGTTTAAGGGGATCTAATTGGTTCCAATTTTATTTGTGATTGAATTGGTGGACTACTTGGTTTATTTAACTATGGTATTGGGGATGATTAAGACATATATCATATTCCTATTAAATTGATTTAACCATAATCTAGGTTCACATTGCTCAATTTAGCCCAAATTACATATCTACTTGGACAAATTCACTAATTAGATCAATTCATAATGGAATCAAATCTAATTTATCCCCAAACTAAGTATTGCTCTTGAATTTAGGTTGAAAGAACTCAAATTTCTTTGATTACCTCCTTGATTGAATGAATCAACAATTTGGTTCATTATATGATGAGATTATGATCAATTTCACTCCAAAACACATTATATATAGTTTAAACTAGAGTCATGCAGCTCAATTTTTCTAAAATAAGGTCTCAGTAATTTCACCATTTGACTAATTAGCTGAATATATCATAAGAAGAAAGTGAATCTACCCTCAAATCATATTATATATTCATATTTAGGTTCAATGGGATAATATTAATCATAATTACCTCCATAATTGAACTAATTAATTATTTCATTCATTATATGATGATATTCAACTTTATTGAGCCCCAAACCACATCATATACATATCAAACTTACATCTATCATTAAACCAAATGGTTATTTACTTCATTCAATGATGAAATGAGAGAAAATTAATCTAGAAATCATATTTTATAGTCATAATTAGGTTAAAGAGGCTCAAATTATCTCCAGTTACCTTCAGATTAAACCAATGGACTATCTAGTTTATTTTGTTATGAAATTATGATTGAGATCCCCAGATTACATCCTTTATAGTCAAAATTAGCTTCACGAGGCTTAGTTTTGTTCAAATTGAATAATTTATTGCACCAATTCACTCATTCACTTAATATGTCAGGAAATATAAGCTAATTTATCTCCAAATCATAACCTATAGTTGGAGTTCTGTCCAAGGCTAAGAGTCATCTAGGATGACGACTAGATTTAGGGAAAGGATGTTATATCTTGATTCTTCATTATGTAAACTTAATTTTTTATCCATGGAAATTTATAGTTAATAATATTATTTGGTTATTTTTTTACTAAAATTTAGGATACATGTTGTTATGAGATAGTTGCATATTTCCTAGGCTACATGATTACATTGCTATGAGTTAGCTCTAGTGTATATTTTCACATCATGATCATGTTAATTTTTTCTTTAAATTATATTTTATGATGTAATTATATCATGATTTTATAGTCTAACTACCTACTTATTGTGAATTTGATGTAGAATAACTCATTCCTCAAAGTGTGACAGAGGGAGAGCATCATCAAAGAGGTTGAGGTAGGTGGAGTTGATAAGGGATGATAAATTTTTTGGCTAAACCCCTACATAAATCACGTTATTAAGACATGTTTTGATGTTATTTTTATTAGATATTTATCAATACATGATTGATAGCATAGCTTAAATGGTTATATAGAGTTTATTTTACATAAGTTGATTCTGTGACCATTAATGCTTTTAGAGATATGATTTGTGTAATTATAATAAATTTCAGTTTATTGATTAATTAATTTATCATTAAATCATCATGACATTTGATATGCTAATTTAATTAGAAAATATAATCTAATAGAGGAATAAATAAGGAAAAGTAGGAAAAGGGAGTAAATAGGTAAAATAATTCTTTTCCTTTTTTTAAAATTAGTAAAAAAATAAATAAAAAGAAATAGAAAGGAAAAATATTAAAATAACAATCCACACCATATTTATGAAGAGATTTTTTGGAAAAAACTAAAAAATAATATCTTAATATATATCCAAGAAAAGGGGAAGTGAGGTGTAATTTAAAGGAATGTTTTGAGCATGGAAGTAAATCAATGACAAAAATCAAAAGGAACAATAATATAGATTTTTAGGTATGCATTTTAATCAATTTATGTGTATTCATCTTGAATATAGTACCTCTCTGGCGATAATACAATGTACTGGGAGAATTGTATGCATAGAAAACTAAACCTTGTAGTTAAAAACAATGATCTGATTATTAAAATTATTAGGTGTATACTTAAAATCAATTATCTTAGGAAAAATATAATGATGAATAGGTAGAAAACCCTACAATTTATATATAATACAGTGTTTAATATCTATACAGTAAAATAAATTAGCATAACCAACTGATAAACTATGCATCAATATATACACAGGTTAAGACATAAGTATAGTGACTTCCAAAAACATTTACACATTATGAAGTCACATAAAACATATGTAGTGATTTTACTTATAGTATTTATGAAGTTATACAATAACATTAGATAGTAAAATAATAGTGTCAATGAGAAGTGACTCATGAAACTATAGTAAGATTAATACATAGTTGTGAATATAATATAAAGTTATTCATGGTAATGGATATACATAATGATTCCATGTCAATAATATATAATAATATGAATTATAGGTATACTATAGAATTCATGCAACAACATTTCATACATCAATATAACCTATAAACAAATTTCATGGATCGATATCCCATGCATACTATATTAAGTGGCTATCTATAGACAATATGTAAATAATAGTAAGATGGATATATACTTAAATATTGGTTAAACCAATCCCATATATCATGATCCATTTCAATATTTGTCACCCAAAAGTATAGTATTATGAAAAACAACTATAATTATAGTTTAACACTTGGCCATGATAACTAAAACACTTGCCTTGATCTAGGTATAAGTAGATTTACTAAGCATCTATTGGTATGGATCTAAGATTAAGTCTTTGTACCAGTAAAATATTAAACTATCATTTTATTAACTACATATTAGTTATATAAAATATTATTTATCAAACACAATTCCTTTATCCATAAAAAATCTAAGCATAATATTTATTAATAGCAATCTAGGTTAATAAATAGAAGATTTTATAGCTCGAATCTGTCAATCCAATTTTAATATAACTTTGTGTTTAGTGTATGAAGAAAATATGACTTAGTGTATCCTCCATCATCATATAATAATTTTTATAGACATGTTATAGCTTATCATATCAAAGCATATGAAACAAATATGTAACATGGATGAATGTTTATAATAGGCCACATATTAATGAGTTAATTGGTAGTATGATTTATGAGGATATATATAATATTATTTGTATATATAAATCTTGTAAATGTACTTTGGTATGTGTGTCAATATAAATGGACTTAAATATATAAATATGTATAGATTTCATGAAAAAGAGATCAACGAAAGTAGATCTTCTAGTAAGATGTAGGATAATATGCTTAGCTAGATATAAGAAACTATGGATGTTGGGAAGTCATAACTAAATGGTGATTTGATGGGGAAACAAACAACCTCAACCAAATGATGAAACTAAAAACTAACAAGAAAAAGAAAATTACCAATAGGCCAAGATTATAAATAATAACTTGTACTCATTCATATTGAATGAATTGAAATAATTACAAACCCAAACTATTTTTAAATGAGTCTTATCTCATAAATTAGAGTTTACATGCAAAATTCTAAAAAAAACTAAAATCTTAAAAAAAATGCCAATTTTTAATATCTCTTGAAATATCCCAAAATTCTCTTGAAATATACTAAACACTATAATTAGACTATGGGATGAAATTGAAGTGAAGTTGATGTCTATTTCTAAAAATATACAATTTTTAAAAATAGGAAAAAATTGAAAAAATAATTAAATCATAATTTTAGACCTCAGATAATATGTATGGCCTCTAAAAAATATTGAAAACATTGATACGCTGGTAGAATGGCCTAGGACAATAATAATTTTTTTGATATGGTCATTTTGGCATGTGGAAGAGCTCAAACAGAGCTACGGATCATAAGTTATGGAGATGATTTGTTTATTAATATGAACCCAAAAACAATAAGACTTATAATTTATAGATAATTTATTTTGTATAATGATTGTTGAAAAACATGATGAAGACCTTACTATAAATATAAATTATTGTAAACATTTATTTTTAGTAATTATTTATCATTAGACAACATGTGTGTAGTACATACTAAAAGTAGATTATTTTGTACAGATGTGTACTACATATATCGTATGTATTGGTATATGGTGGTGTATGCCTATAGATTTATTATCTGTTATAAATTATGTCATGAACTCAAGAAGAGTAGGACTCTATCTATACATCTACACAAGATACTAAAACAATTTGAGATGTATAAATGAGGTATCATGTTCAAATAAAACATAATTAGGATTATGAGACTTTAGAACATGAAATTATTATAACTATTTGTTTGAATACAAGCTTATGCTTTCATTGATTTATTACTACTTTTATATGACTAGTTATGGTATTTAGTAGTTGTTCTTAAGAACACTAGACTATGATTATATGTGTTATCATAAGGTGTAGTATATTTAGAAATTAATTATAGTAATTAGAAATTATAGTTAGATAGATATTATACCCAGATGCTATAAAATGTAGTTATTATTTCTATTAATTATGTGATAGATAATATTATGAGATTCATTCATACATTTGATGAAATAAATGTATGTATTTATATTATTTTTTACTTAATTTAATTACTACTAAGATGTAATGTTTATGAATCTATTGGTTATATTATGTTAACTAAGTCTCGTATTACTGATACAGAGTAAGTAGAGAAACAAATTTCACTAGATTACTAGCATCACAATGTCAGATGAAGGTAATTTGATATAGTAGTGTGTATAAATTTGATTGATATTTAGATCATTAATTATTAAAAATTGTGGCCAAAGTAATGTTAGTAAGACATTGTCATTTCATGTAAACTATTTACATGTTTGTGAAATATCTTGAGTAGAATAGGTTTATTTATGATACACTAAATGTTTAATTTTAGAAATCATATAATACATGGGTACTGACTTGTCTCTCTGGATTCTTACACTATCACTATCTGCTCATCTGTTAAGGCAGGGCCATTCCCTAATGGGATTTGTGCGAGAGATCGATAGTCCATGATTGATGTGAAAAAGTGCTTGAAAGATGCTCTATCTCCCCACAACAGTACTTGCTTGGATACAACACTTGAGATTACCATAGTTACTAAAGTTCAGATAACTTATGCTCTATGGAGTCATGCATCTTATATATATACATTGTCTTGTATTTATTATTGAAACATCATTGTGATGAGTTGTAATTACTTATTTATTGAACATTGACAGTAGTGGATGTATGATTGTATTAGTTGTGGCTGGATATCAATAATTAACCTCTGTAATCAATTATGATGCATTCCTTATGATGATATTAATCATTGATGTAGGAGTTAGCATGCTTCTTTTAAAATTATTATACTTAGAGTATTATATATGATCACTAACTAGATTCTCTTGGTGTAATATAATTAAAGTATATGTTTATTTAAATTAGAAAAAAAATTATGTATTTATAGGTAGATCCTAGTGGGAATGTTACAACAATACTTAAAAATAATAATCAAATTAAAATAACTTATAGATTTTAGATAAATAGGTGTTACAAACACCAATAGATATCATTATTAAGGTGCTTATATTAAATTTGTGACATAAATGATAGGCACCTGGAGAATGACATCTCTTTGTATATTTTATATATAGCTTTATCTAATATATGTATATTGGTTAATTGTCTCTTTCTATATGGGGGAAGGGTGGGAGCACCCAATGATAATCCAAACTTATTATGAATGGTGGGATATGAAGATTGTGCCTGTAAAAATATATGTTTTGCATTATATCTCATAAATAATAAAAAATTATTTTCATTTATTTTGTACAAAAGTCCATGTTTAAAATAATTATTTCCTTTAATCATACTTTATTTAATTAACATTTTTATGAAATATTTAAATTTAATGTTTAACTCTCACTCTTTTTCATTCAACATTGCTCTTCAAAAATTACTAAAACTATCTTTAAATTTAAAAAAAAATCAAAGAGTAAATAAATATTTCTATAAATATTCATATATATTTTTCTTCTTAATAAATTTTCACATTCCTCTCAAATGTTTCCCTTTCAATTCCATATAGCTTTTAAGAAAAATCATATTCTACAATTAAAAGTCATAACTAAATTTAGATAACCATTACATTTAATTCGTATAAGTTTTAAAGGGTTTAAAGTTATCCTAAAAAATTAAGTATGTAAATATTGGAAGAGTTATATTTTAATATTTTTAATTTATTTTTTATGAAAAATATAAATCATTTATTCAAATCAATTGAAATATAGTTAATTCTAACACCTTATTATAAAAAAAATAGATGAATATATAATCTTCAACTTAAAATTAACACCAACCCTTCAAATCTAATCCATACATGAAACAAATTTTACAATAAAAATAACCCACCAAGACCCTTACATGGGACTACATTCTTGGGGTGCCCATAAAATATTCTTCTTTAAGAAGCATGTGTTAAATGCTAAAATTCAATCTATAAAGTTATTAGACTGAGCAAATAGACAAATTATCATTTGAATTAACACATTCATATCTTATTAAATAGTCAAATCCATCTTTCTTAAATTCTTTTCGCTGCATTTATAATAATCTTTGGATGTATAAATGGATATTTTTATACCATGAAAAAATTTAAATTACGTAGATTTATCATCCATATCCGTTTCTTCAAAACCGCTTTAAAAAAAAAGCAATTACAACCACATTTGGATATTTATGTGGATCAAAGATCTTTCCTCAGAATCTATTCTACACATTTTTAACAAGAATTTGAAGTCTATATACCAAAAAAAAATTATGTGCAAATTCAAATTATATTCTATTTCTATAATTATAACCATTTGTTTCAGGTAGGAAATGGAATTGTGTATCCAACAATAATGAATTTTGTGAAGCTTATGGCATAGCGATTTGGGATTGTAATTAGGGTTGGATATTTCATTATAGGGTTTTTTAGTTTTTTATGGTTTGCAATTTAGTACAACATTTTATTGAGTAGGCTTGGTAAATTTTTTTCCACATTTAACATATTATGGGGTAAATTTGAATTGCAGTTTGAAGATTTGTAGACGTGGGTTGAATGACATTTTTAATGATTTGAACATTGGTTTGAATGACATTTTAAGGGTTTATAAACATTTATTTAACAACATTGTTATGATTTGTAAACATGAGTTATTAAATATATTTTGTAATGGATATACCATAATGTTATTACATTAATGGGGAAGTTATATGTTGTCTTATTGTTATGAGGAAAGTTTGAACCTAGGTTACTTTTTTTATAAGTTCTCCTCGTTGCAATTATACCACAACCCATTTTGACCCTTTAGTTCAAAAAATTATTTGTAATTATTTTTAAAAAGTGGAAATTCAACAACATGTTGATTTTGGCATTTGAACAAAGAATCATAAATACGTAGTTGAAAGTTGAAACCATTAAAAACATAAGTAATGAAAGAGAAGGTAAATTATTTAGGAACCAATTAAAACCTATAAGTAAACAAGAAATATAAATAGCCTTAGAATTAATATTATAAATGGTAGACACTTCTAAAATCCCTTGTACATGATGTAGAGAAGTATGTGAAAATAGTACTGATAGTTTTTTTAAAAAAATAAAAACCTTCAATTTAATCCTCAAAAACCTATGGCAACTCTCAAGAGTAGATGAAAAATGTCGAAGACTTTTTTATAGATGGAAACATCCGTGTTACTTCTTTAAGAAATTGATAAAGTTTCTCTGCTCTTCACTCTATTAATTATTGTTTCTTTTTAGTATTTGTTTTATTTTGACATTTTAGATAGTTAAAATTATAATTTTAATTGTGTTGGGTATAATATATTTTTATTTGATATTTTTAATTATGTTTGTTGTAATATATATATTTTTAAATAAATATTTTTGGATTGTATTTAAATTTATTTAAATTTTTATGTATATAATCATGACATAAGAATCCATATCTCATTATTATTAGTCCCTGTCATGTTAAGGTATTACAGCGTTCACTTTTCAATTATTTATTTTCTCTTCAATCAATGAAATTTTTTAAAATACATACAACATTAAGAGTTATAATTTTTTATCTGATGTTTAACATATACATTTTGGAATATTTTGTAGGTGTTATTTGGGCATACTCCTTTAAATTGAATGTAATGTTAATATGTGTCTCCTAAAATAATGAAAATTTAAATGTTCCTCATTTTATGGCTATAAAATAGAATTAAAATTGGACAAATCATCATTTGATTTAATATATTAGAAAATTATAACATCTATACTTAAACTTATGTAATTTTTTCAATTATTGTCTAAAATATTTAAACTTTTACTTTTATTAATCATAAAATTATCATATATATGTAATATAACTTGATTTTTTTTAATAAAATAGATATAAAGGTAGATTTAAATTTGTTACTTCTATATTTGTTGCATAAAATCAATATTTACACACTTTAAAGAATCATGATAGGAATAGAGAATACCACTTCAAATAAACACGTTTTAAGTGATAACTCACAACCAAGTGTATCATGAGTTAAAAAAATAAAAAAAAATCCACTATATTTAGGCAGAATATATTTTATATGCTTAGACACATACTTTTATGTGATCCGTATCTTCCAAAATTTAAAAACCTATCTTATCAATTTAATTTAGATAGACGTTAAGAAATTAGAATGGTCCAATATATCTCCAAAAGTTCATTTTCTAGTTAATAAAGAAAATATTGATTTTTCTTGTTATGATTGATCATTATAATGTTTAGTGAGCAGATGGATGATTATTTAATGAGCCACCAAATTTATTAGATGTATTTTTGTTACTTTTTGAATTTAATGATGATTACATAATCCTACAAATCGTATGTCATAATCCATGATTTTAGACAAGCAGGTAGCCAAGCATATCATGAGTTAAAATAAATATAAAAATATGTTTCCATATATTTTATATCCTTAATCAAATAAGGGTTAAATAAGGGTTCATTAAGTTTTGTATACATGCATTTAATTTTATTTTATTTTAAAAGCAAAAGACATTTTATAATATGAGCAAGTTTTTTCTCCAAACATTAATTGTTAGTATTAAATTTTGACCTGAATATTTTTAACAAGGTAGCTCAATTGTCATTATTAAAATAACATTACACACCACATTATATATATATATATATATATATATATATATATATATATATATATATATATATATATATATATATATATATATCCAATTTTTATTAGATTGAGAAAAAAAAATTACTTTTATTTATTATTTGTTTTGGAATTTTGATGGTGATAGTAGTGTAGTCCAATTGGGATGATGGTGAGTATGGACATTAAAAACATCACTCAATATATAAATTGTAGAATCCCAATTATAAATACAATATTAACATTTAAACACTAATATAATTCATATTAAAAATTATAATAAAGACTAATTGATTGAAATTTTACATTAGTCAAATAGTAATTAGTTGACATATGAATGTTTTTTTTTTCTTTTCTTTTCTAGATTGCATGGTTAAACTAGAATTAGTCAAAGTTTCCTTTGAAAATTAGATATACAAGTTGACTATTTGATTATTACCATATCCGTATCATTTCATAATTATACAAAATATTTTTAAACCATATTAAGATCTTCTTACTAGATAAGGTAAATTTCAAATTTTACAAGGACCTAAAACCACAAGTTTAAACAAGAAGTATAGTCAAGCAAAAAGGAAAAAAATATAACTAGGCCAAGTAGGCTAACTAACCATTAACCTTCCATAAACTTTTAGCAAGAAATAAGACCAAAAAATAAAATAAGACTAAAAAACTAGGACCCATACTATATTTCTTCAAAGGGCATGTTAGAGCCATCTTTTTTCCCATCAGGCAATGAATCTTTCTTGTAACCGTTAACTTTCTACTTGAAAATACTAGATTTTCCTCTAGTTCAGATGCTAAGGCCTCTCATGGTTTTTATTTTTTATTCTACAGTCCCTTTGTTCTTCTCAAGTCTTATCTTCTATTTCTTACTGAAACTTGTAGAGGAATTGTTTGGGGTGATAGTTGTGATTTTCTTACCTCTTTTACTAGGGGTATCCTTCAACCTATGTCTATTGCCTTCAATTATCTTAGGACTTCCCCAAAATTTCCTTACCCTATCTGAGTCTAATTTTAGGGTATTCCACAATTTTATTAGAGGTACCAATTATGATTTCATGCTCTAGAGATTATCATGGAAGTCCAATAGCTTCTACCTGATTCTTTCTGGGAGGTTTATCATTTATTTATCATTACCTCACCTCATAGGTAACTTACACTACTTTCATATCATAAATTTAAAATTTAGGGTTATTTATACCCTAGGGTACCTACATACTTATGTTTACATTATTATTAGTTTTCTTCTCCTTGGAGGGAGAGTCATGGGTCTTTATTTTTCCCTTCGTGTCGATAGCTCGAGGAAGGAGAGAGGAAACAAGGTATGGATAAGGTGAAGATGACTCTTCCTCCCAAACTTCAATATATTTTTCTAGGACATCCCCTAAATTTTCTTCTTTACTTCTTTAAATTGGGGTGATCTCAATGCCTTTCAATAATTTCTATTTATTTTGTGAGTATGAAGATTAACCTTTGGTGTATAAGGTTAAAGGAGGGTTTTTATTGAAAGGTCAAGTCAGATAATTCAAGGGACATGATGGGAAAATATGTGAGTAAATTTAACCTCTGAAGTTAAATATTTAATTACCTAGAGATAGATGTCTAGTTAATGCCTTGGAAGATTATCTCTAGGGTACCCCTTCTTATCAGTTTGGAAGGCTGATTTTATTTCAAATAAAGTATGTATTAGCTCATTTTTTTCCTCATCCTTGAAGACATTGGTACCCTCACAAGACATACATGTGACTTCCCTGACCATATCCTTAGTTATTTCAACTCTTGTGCCCCTAAATGTGACTTGCCTTTGTTTCCACCTGATGGTAAAATCCTTGGCCAACATTTCAACGTGGCCTTAAATGTGAAGCATGAATTCTGTATGCCCACTTATTTGAGATTCATCAAGACATTGTCATTCATTTGGAATTTGGCACATGAGATTGGCTCACACATATCCCTCTCACCTCTCATGACTATTCTCTTCTTCCTAATCAGGTTGTGATAAATGAAAAGTGTGGACTGAAGGATTGAGTTCCTACAATTTTGCTTTGCCTCACTATTATAATTGTGGTGTTTTTTAGGATGATGTATATCATCCAAAAATTTAAAATGAGGGTCATTATCATGATATTTAGTGTCGAGTGAGGTTTTATTAGGTATGATCTTCATTCAGACATATCCCTTCAACCCTTGGATGGATTTATAAATCATGAATAATTAAGGGGAGATGCGAGAGGATGTTGGTGGGAATAATCCATGTGATTAAATCAAGGCTAGTTATGCCAATATTTGCTAAACCATACACTATGGAATTAACCTCTCGATAGATGTGAATGAATGAACATTCACTATTCGTCCAAAGTAGACTAATAACATCATCAATGAGTTGGTTAATAAAGTGAGAGGGGTTCACTTTGCCCCAAAATAGTGTTAAGGATGTTTAGTGAATCTCCTTCAATTACCAAATTAAAGTTGCTAGGTTTGATTGCTAACTAGATGCCCCAAATGGATGCTTTAGACTTGGACATGTAGTTAGTTATACCCCCATAGGGCACACATACGTAGTTATAACCACATCAAACTCATCTCTAATGACTCCACCACCTCCCACATTGATATAATTTCCTTTGGATGCTCAATAAAAATTTTAATTCAACCATCCTATAGGGGGAGATGATCATTTGTGAGGATTCTATCCAATTTTAGTATGGGGGGTAAGGTTCCACTTGCTAAGGATGACCTATTCAGACTTAGATGTAATAGGTTTTTTCATTGGGTATCACCACTCTCCATTTTTTATCAATGACAACCCATAAATGGTGGAAATAACTCAATGTGTTACATATTTTATGATAGAAAAGAAGGGAATTAATGGTTTTCCAAATTTTCCTTAAAAATGGGGAAGGGTCAAGGACTATAGGAAGGATGAGGAGGGAAGCTTCCAAGGGTATTTCCACTGGAAGATGAGATCAAGAATGGATTTAAGCTAAACCTAAGACATATTTAAGAGCTAAAGGAGAAGATTCTAGATGGTTATCTTGAAGTGGTAGTCAAGAAAAAGATGGGTCATATATTCTAGGGCAAATTTATAGAGTACGCACCTATTGGTGATAATCTTTCCATGCTTAAACAGATTGTATATGATAAGGATTTTATCTTAGACTAAAAACCATAAAAATATTTTAATCTTATAGGTTAGGTGTTTGACCCATAAGTTTCTCTATTAGGTCCAATCCTCTTCCTACTTTTCTAGATTGACTAGGAACCTAGACTTCCCTAAGTTCTCCCCACTATGTTTTGTCAGACACAGAAGGAAATCTTCCTTAAGGAATATAGCTATGTGAATTTTCTAAAGTTGGGTATTAAAATTTTGAACATCCCAAATGACTTCTACATTATTTTTCCTATGGTCATGGTCTTCTACCTTGTTCTCCCTTCTTAAAATGACCAATAATGTTTAACCTTATGGCATATGGAAGTTTTAAATGTCTCACTTAGGTTATTCTAGAGGGGAAATGATGCTAAAGGAGAAATTGTTATCCATTGATCATCCTAGAAGTCTACCTTTTCACCATTTCCCACCTGCCATTTGCTTCACTTCCTGAATAATAAATTTGATATCGAGATGGCTTTCCAAGAGGTAGAGCAATCCAAAAATTCCTCTTCCCACAAGAGGCTATCTTCTTCCCTTACCTCTAGGTACTTGGATTTGATGATATTTGTCTAGTGGTTATATTATTTCAATATTCTCCAAACAAATTTGGATGTTAGAGCTTGGATTCTTATTTTGACTCATCTTAGCTCGACTCCTCTAAAGGCCTTGGGAAGACAAGCTTTTTCCTAGGCAACTACCAGGAATCTAAATTTGTCTTTTGCACCTCTCCACATGAAGCTTTTTTGAACTTGATTGATTCTCTCCAAGATCTTATTATCAATGCATAATAATGTCATGAAGTATATGGGAATGCTTTGCAATTAACATTTAAGGAGTTTGAGCTTTCCCACCTATGTAAAGAGTGCACCATTTTACCCAGCTATTTTTTCAAGATTTTGTCTACCAATAGACTCTAGAATTATATTTTCATTATACCCATAATTAACAACATGCCAATATAGGTTGAAGGTAGGTTATTGATCTTATAGCCCATTATAGATGATAACCTTTTTTGGAGGTAAGGTAGGGTATTCAAGAAGAAGGAAAAAAACTTTTGTTAAAATTGATGCACTAACATGATGCCCATTTATAGTCTAAGAGGATGTTTTTGAGGGGTTTTGCTTCTATCATGGATACGTCTCTAAGGAGAAAAGTGTCATTCATTAATTCCACATGAGTAATTGAGATAGTGTTTTGTGATATCTTTAGCCTTTTATTATGTTTTAATCCCTGGATAGTTGTAAACATCTATCCAGAGTTTGTGCCATCATGATGAATAAATATTGAGACAAGGGGTTACCTTGCCTAATCCCTTAGTTGAGAGATATAAATCCTTTGGGAACCCCATTGATCAAGATTTAGTATATGGGGATAGATATTCAAATACAAATCAGGCCCCTAAGATCTACATCAAATATAATCTTGCATAACACCTTGTCTAAGAATCTCCTAGACACTCTGGGATAGGATTTGTCCATGTCAATTTTAGGGAACATGACTGTCCTATTATATTTTTCCATTGAGTGAAGGGTTTTTGGATGATTATGATGCCTTAGTGACATGCCTACCCACTATAAAGATGCCTTGTTGTTTAGTAATGATCCCCTCAAGCATAGGTTGGAAGTGAGTGACCAAGGTTTTTATACAGATATTGTAAATGGTGGAGCATAAACTTATGAGTATGAAATTATTTAATTGATTTGCTCTTGGTTTCTTGAGGATGAGGAACAAGAACGTATTATTGAGCTCCTTCAGGATGGTTCCAGCAATAAAGAATTCATAGACTATTACCTCCACTTCCACATGTATGATGTCCTATAACCTTTGGAATAATAGAGTGGGGAAGTCATATAGGCCCAATGTTTTATTTCCCTCCATGGAGAATACTTCATTTATAACCTCCTCCTAAGACTTGGATTTACATTGTTCTTAGTTATATGCCAAAGAGATGGCTAAGGGAAGGTTTTACAGGAGACTTACCTCCATTTGAGATTCAATTGAACATAATTTCTTTATTAGGCCTTTTAAGTGAATAATGATTTATTCATCAATGAATTCTTTGTATTTACTTTTAGTCAAGTTAGAGAAGGGGAAGTGAGGCATAATTCAAATGAATGTTTTGAGCGTGGAATGAAGCAAGGACAAGAAGCAGAAGGAACAAAAATATATATTTCCATGTATGTATTGTAATCAATTTATGTGTATTCATCTTGAATATAGTACCTATCTAGTGATAATAAAATATACTGGGAGAATTGTATGCATAGAAAAATAAACCTTGTAGTTAAAAACAATGATCCGATTATTAAAAATATGAGGTGTATACTTAAAATAAATGATCTTAGGAAAAGGATAATGATAAATAGTTATAAAAACCTATAACTTATATATAATGCAGTGTTTAGTATCTATACAATAAAATAAATTAACATAACAAACTGTTAAACTATGCATCAATATATACACACAGTAAGACATAAATATAGTGACTTCCAATAAATGTTACACATTAAGAAGTCACCTAAAACACAGGAAATGATTGTATTTATTAAGTTATACAATAACATTAGATAGTTGAACAATAGTGTCAATGAGCAGTGACTCATGCAACTATAATAAGATTAATACATAGTTGTGAATATGTTATAAAGTTATTCATGCAAATAGATATACATACTGATACCATGTCAATAAGCTATAATAATCTGAATTATAGATATACTATAGAATTCATGCAATGACATTCCATGCATTAATATATCCTATAAATAAATTTCATGGACAGATATCCCACACATATTATATTATGTGGCTATCCATAGACAATATGTAAATAATAGTAATATGAATTTATACTTAACTATTGGTTAAACCAATCCAATATATCATGATTCCTTTCATTATTTATCACCCAAAAGTGTATTATTATAGAAAAAAAAGTATAATTACATTTTAGCACTTGGCCATGATAACTATAGTGCTTGCCTTTATCTAGGTATAAGTAGATTTAATAAGCATATATTGGTATGGATATGAGATTAAGGATTTGTACCATTAAAATATTATACAATAATTTTATTAACTACATATTAATTATAAAAAATATTATTTATCAGACACACTTCCTATATCCATAGAAAAACTAGGCATAATATTTAGGAATAGCAATCTAGGTTAATAAGTAAATGATTTTCTAGCTCAGATCTATCAATTTAATTTTAAATTTTTTTTGGTTTAGTATATGAAGAAAATATAACTCAACATATCCTCCATCATCTTATAATAATTTGTATATACATGTTATATCTTATCATAGAAAAGAATATGAAACATAATATCTAGCATGGATTAATGTGTATAATAGGCCACGTATTAAGGAGTTAATTGGTAGTATGCTTTATGAGGATATAGATACTCTTATTTATATATATATATATATATATATATATATATATATATATATATATATATATATATATATATATATATATATATATATATATATATATATATAAAGCTTATAAGTTTACTTTGGTATGTGTGTCCATATGAATGGACTTATACATGAGTAAATATATAAATATGAATAGAGTTCATGCAAAAGGGATTGACAAAAGTAGATTTTATAGTAAGGTAATATCAGAAAGGGGTATGCATTTAAGGTCATCATAAATCTTAAATATAATATTCATACCAATTGAATATCTCTCAATGTAGCATATAATATAAAGGTATGACACTATAATTATATTATTTCTAGAACCATTTTTTAGCCTAACATTATTTGTGATCAAATAGTTTTAATAAAAAACCGTTTATGAAAATATGACCGTTGTTTGAATCATTGTGTGATATATCATGGTCATAGAATGAAATAGGAGGTGATTGTAATTGATATCTTGAAACAATGCACACAATGTTATGAATTTCATACTCATCTTGAATAGTCAAATAATGTATAGATGTTGTCATATGAACATTGTCTTGTTTTTTTTTATTGTCACATTTTGGCAATGTATTATTAGATATTTTCAAGAATTGATTAATACTTACAACATATTGGTTTAATTTTTAATTATGACATTAAATTGGAATGATATTACTATCAATAAGGTCATGAATCTTATCACATAACCTGAATCATCTATTAGCTAAATATCTTGAAGCTTTATCATAGTCAAAAGATTTGTTAGAATCATATTATTTAGGAAAAGATGGATTGGTATCAGACTAATATGGATTGGATGCTATAATCAAGTTGAATTTGATTAGACATTCAAGATTTTTTTAAAGTGGGATAGGTAACCATGTATATTTTTTCATGTTCCTAGATGGTGGAAGGACTAGCTTATATATTGGTTTTGAAACCCACATTTAAAATTTTGCATTCATTATTAACTTGATATGTATGTAAATCATTATTCTTATCTTTTATTTTTGAATTTAATCTATATTTGGAGGTAGTGTACATAGAGGCAATAGATTTATAGCTAAAAATATTAGCCTCTAAATGTTTAATCTAAATGTTGCAAAGTATGTGACAAAGTTTATTATCAAGATTGGAAATTTGTAAACATAATTATATTTTAATTGTGAAAGAAATATATTTTAGAAAATAATTTTAATTTTACTATTAGGGATTTTATTTGACATCTTTTTCAGGATAATAGGTAATCTAAGTACAAAGATAAAAATATTCCTGCAAGGTCCTTGTTTGATTTGAGAGATATGATAAAATGTGGCCTTTTTACTAATGTTTATATAAAAATGAGATTATGAATTGTCAACCAAATCATTAAATCAATGCACATAACTCTTAAGTAGGGTGTATATCCAATCTAAGGCATATTATTTTAGATTCATAGGATAATATCGATCATAAGTATATCATCATGAAGAAATCAAAGTATAATGCATAATATACCTATATGTAATGCTAAGGATCACCGTTTGTAATATATAAATCAAATCTAGGCACTAAAAATTTGGATGGAAATTTTTGAGTAAGAACATTGGTAGTGTTGGGTAATATTTTTTAAAATGAAATCATATGAGCATTATTTTGGGTTGTTTGATATAGTTGTGTATCTTATCATTGCATAGCATAAGTTTTTTCTGAACCAATTGGTATAGAGATGAAATACTCTGTGTAGGTGTTGGAACATGATTAAAATTAGTATTATAAATTTTATTTACATGTTTATGATTAGCATTGGTAGGCATGAAGGCATCATTTTCATTTTCACTATGTCAAAAATGAAAATAGAAAACATAAGAATGAGGCAAATCGGTCATTGGATTGATTGTATGAGGAACCTTAAAAACCTTTTGTTTTATAAGAATGGAAAGATTAACCTCAGGAAATATATGACTAAATTAATCCATATAATATTTGTTAGCACTAACCTCACGGTCTAATGTGGATGTAGAGCCTTAAATATCAACATGATTAATATCATGCATAATTTCCTATTCCCTAATTCATTTTTAAATTCTTTTAAAATTAATAAAAAAAAGTTATAAACATGTAGGATGTTTACTAATTATGGATTTAAATTTATAAATTATATCAACTCTAAATGGATCAATGTCATATAAATAACTTACTTCTTAAAAAATAAAGACATTTTCAGTTTCATCATTCAACGAGATAGTAAAAGAGATTTTATCTTCAACAAATTTCACATTTATCAACCATAAAATGAACATCACTAAAACAATCATCTTTTTCAATAAAACATTAGTAGAAAAAAATCATAATTGGGTCAAATCATAAATAGTACCATTCAATCCAGCACATCTCCCAATAAGACTATAAATATAACCTTCCTAGTTGGCATAAGTTAAAGGTTAAAAACCATGAAGGAGTCTAGTCTACAGAATTATAAATGGAATGAACCCAAATAAAATGAAAATAAAAAAATTGATTTTTTAGTGGAGTAACAAACCTTAGAATAAACCTTGGATAGGTATATCCATTCAAAGATTGAATGTATAAGAACCAAATTTTGATAGTCAATAGAAATATAAACTATGGCATAGGTGAAGGGTGCATAAACTTGATATTTTTCACTTTATTACTTTACTAATGATTTAATTTAAATGGGTTTATTAGCGCATTAATATATTTGAGTGCACTTGACAAAGGGTGCAATGGGAATGGAGTGGGATCAGATTTTGGTAATTTGTGAGATATGTTTATATTTTAATATATCATACCATCACTATTATCAGTCTGACCTCCTCTGAGTATCTTTTTGTCTTGCCTCCCTATCTACTTTTTGTCCCAATTTGATAGCTTCCATATATCCTATTGTATCATCCCAACCAACAAAATATGTTTCTTACTTTACCTTATTTCTATTATGAGTTTTTGGTACGCCATTTGTTGTATAGTATCAACCTAGCTGATACTAGATTATGCTACATATTCAAACTATATTATCCCATCTAATACTATTGGCTTAGAGTTTAGAATTGGTTTTCAGTATTGGAGATATATATATAGGGGTAAATTTTCATTATATATATATATATATATATATATCACATTCATGCATTGTACTTATGCTCTCATTTCTAATCTTAATTAATATTTGTGAGAGTTAGAGGTTTTTAACCTTATCTTGGAAGTCTTATCTTGTCGTCTCATTGAAGACTATATGGTGGGTTGTTTGAGTTCCTAACAAAGGATATCTAGGTAGTCATGTTATCATTTGAGTTCTTCAACCTATAACATCTATTACAAATTCCCACTTAAGGCAAACAAGAATATTGAAGCATCAATACATCCACCCAAATGTATTTTTATTAATATCCCTTTTATCTTTCATTTACTTACTTCATAGATTATACATTGCTTAGTTTATTGCATTATCTTTGTATGTGTGTATCCTTTATTATGATCTTCCTTATAAAGAATAAGATGGTGTACATCAATATGGTTTCTTATGATTTCCTTTTATCACCTTAGGTTCCATGGACCCTCATTTTATTGACCATTGCACCTTACATTCATTACAACCACCTCCCCATATTTTATACGATCATTTATTTTTAGTTGATTGTATTGACTAGTCTGATACAATTTTTTGTTTTCTAGTGACTCCATCAATTAGTTTGATATAGTTCTATTTTACCAGTTTTATTTCAAACTATTTCACCCAACTTGATACTAGTTTGAGTGTTTGTCTATTCCATTTTGTGTTATATATGTCAATTTGAATCTAAATAATTTTTATTTATTTATTTCTTTTTGTCTTCCTAAAATTATGTTGTGGTAATTGTAAAACTCATAGGATCTATTGTTTTAGGTAAAACAATCATCAATTTTACCTGAGTTGTGTTGTGAGGGGTATTTCCCCAATAGTTAAAGCATTTTAAATAATTATATAAATAATTAAGTTTCTACATATCTCATGGTATATAATAAGCACATATTGTATTTTTTTTAATCTAATAGGAACCATTATATTAGTTTGATTTTGTAGTGCACTAGTAAGCGATTAGCTCTAGAATCAAGATTATAGAATCTTCTATAGTCACTTCCTTTTTGTATTATAGAATCCTCTATAGTCACTTCCTTTGTGTGTGTGTGTGTGTGTGTGTGTGTGTGGATGCATGCATACATGTATGTATGTATGTATGTATGTATGTATGTATGTATGTATGTATGTCTCTCTGTACACACACATGCATACATATGAGAAACTATAATTAAAAAAATCCATATTAGTAATACCTTCCTACTTTGTTCATTCTACTACTACTTGGTCAAATTTTTTGTTTATTTTTTTTCCAAACTATAATGCGTAGACCAATAACTTTATGTGTTTTATCTAAAAATTACATCGGCTATCCCAATATAGTTTTTAGTTTATTCTCATCTACGTTGAAAAACATGAAATAATTTATACTAAGCAGTTTATTTAAAATTCTACTAGCTAACTCAATATAATTATGTTCTACGTTCCAATTGTTAGCCAACCCAGTGTAGTTTAGATTTATTAATTTCCTACTAATTGAATTATCCAACATGATATAATTCATTTTTTTGACCATACTATATCAACCAACCTTATTCAAATTTCTACTCAAATTTTATTTTCCTATTGAATCAACCAACTCCATATAGTTTGTTTTTACCATTCATGGGCAACCAACTACACCAATAGACTCTATATAATTGATATTTTATTTTTTTAATAGAACATATCTTAGACCAATATGAATAAAAAATCGTCTAGGGTTTTCTATGATTTTATAAAAATCACAATTCTATGGAACTATCTAATCCCAACAATTTTTCAAAAAGGCTTACATTTTATATAATTTTTATATGACCTAAGATCAAGTTATAAATTATTTTAATATGGAATCCACTCTATCTAATTTATATGATCCATATAAAAACCCTAAAAACACTAGAAGAGGTCACCTATTCCAATACCATGAGGTTAAAGTCACCAACACCCTGAACATAGGGACAAATACTATGAGGTTGTTTATCACATCATGATGGAAACAAACATGGAATGTCACACTTCTTGTGCTAACAATGTTTCTATAACGCTATGGACAAACCATTTTTTGACTTCCCTATTGCCTTCCTCAACCACCATACCTAGTATAACTACTAACATGGTGGGTCTTTATTTAAGTGGGCCTATGTAAAGTGCTCATATTAGCACCAATGTTAATTTTACTCTAGTTAGTTTCAATAGACCACTCAATATTATACTTATAAAAAAATAGCTTTTGATCCTAACCAAATTACTATACAATCAATGAGTCAAATTATTAACATTCAAGCTAATAATAGTGCTCAAATGATGCAAATGCAAAATATAACTCAATAATTTTACTGGGGAGTGCCAAGTCAAAATCCACCCAACCCACCTTAGAGATGCTTTGAGCAATCCCATACTGAATTATCTTTTCATAACAGTGTCATCAAACACATTTAAAATGATCTTTTATTCCCTTAACTTGTAGACATTTATATAGGTGGTATAACTCCTATGATCTCCTATAATGGATCCACCAATCATCTTTTTAATTTGAAGGCCTTTATTAGTCTTTATAAATACTTAATAAAGCTTAACACCTTTACATCTACAAAATGACTTGCTTAAAAACTAATTGGTGATGATTTAGAATAATAAAATCAACTAAAGTCTAACTTTAATTTTATCTTTTAAGACTTACTTAATGCAAGAACCCCTTCAGGGAACACCTTTATGAAATTCCCTGAAGATTATCTTAACTAGATCCAATCTAAACATGCATACTAATTTTTTAAGAGTAATAAATCATTATGAAAACATAGTTGACAAAAACAAAGGAAAAATTTAACAAGTCTTAATAATTAATCATATATTCAAACACAATGTTTATTTATGAATTTTATATATATATATATATATATATATATAAAACACCAATCCATTCATCATATAAGAATTATAAATGTTCATAAATAATATTTAAATATATACGAACTAGGTAAAAGGTTTTACATCATTTAATGATATTTTGTTTACATTTTGTCAATAATATATCACTAAATGCACCTCATGTTGTATTTTGCATGTGTCAATGAATATGATAATAGGATATGAATTTACTATGTATAATTTTCTCTTACTAACATCATTTGATCTAGTTTATTGACAATCCAACAACTATGTACTCATAAATTTATTTATTTATCATTGATTTTGATACTTATCCATGTATAGAATAATAAAATAACATTTTATATCTTGGTTATTTTATATTTAGTTCAAGTAAAATATGTGATGGTCATTACTTGAATTATATATTTAATCATGTTGAAATTATAGTGTTCACAATAATACAATAGATTAAAGGAATTACTATGCATATAAATTATATTCTCATTTCAAATTATACAACAAAACATAGTGTCTTTGTTCTAGTTTTCAATGTCCTTAGATATGTTACATCAGTAACATACATTATTTTCAAATAAACACATACAATATAGATAATATCTAACAAGTGTTTCCTTCTTAAAAAATGAGATAAGTAGGATAAGAATTAAGAATAGCATAAGATTGTGTAAATGTAGATAGGGGGATTATCATAGAGGGATTTACCTCCAATCATAGATCTATTTAAATACCTCAAACACCTCTCATCCACTAAGAGTGGTCCTCCACTTTTTGATAAGGATATATATAGATCATAAGACAAGAAAGAGACCATTGTATGATTACATCAATACTTTAAGTATGTCATATAACATGACATGAGTTCACCTATGAATCAAGATAAGTATTAGTATGTTCTAAATGCATACTACATATATATATTACTTACAGTTGTAAATCTATAGTTTTCAAATACCCCTTATTGTATATATCTTTATGAAAGGTTGAGTTATTGTGATTATAACTAGGATTCCCTCCCATATCTTAATACTCATGTCCCACAGTTCATGAATCTAATCTAATGCCTTCCCTACCTACACATCCAATAATTTATAGGTTTTAATGTTTATTGATTAGTAAATACTATGATCTCCAAAACATGTGTGTAATATAATGCCCTATATGGGTGTACCATATCACCCGAACAGTCGAGTTATCATCCACACCATTACAATGCTCATAAATTAGTTCAGTGTATAAAAATTTCAATTTTTGATTAATAAAATATATATCTATGATTTAAACTTTTACTAAGATACTAAGAAACAAATAATGAACCTAAGTCTAGAAAGAGTATATAAAATGACATCTATGTTTGATAACTAAATTTTTATGGCAAGATCATTTATAGTTTCCACTTGTACATTTGTAGAGTTTTGAAATGCCTATTAAACCATTTTTTACAAAATAATAATCCTTATTGTTTAATCCTTTAATAAAGGAAATATATGTGAAATATTATCACTTGGCCATTGATATGTCATATTTGATAGGCCATATTAGGCATTTAAAATATATAAAGTATAATTTTTAATTTACCAAGCCCAAATAGTTCACTACTAATCCTTAACTACCTTTTTCTAAACTTATCTACTTGGTTAATCATTTTACAATCACTTATGTGGAAGGAATGATTGATTTATTTATAGATAAAGTTACTATCATTGTTAAGTATGGTTATAATGTAAAGTAATTAAGGGGAATATATTATAGTTTATAAAATCATACATGATATATCTCAACATTAATCAAAATGATATGTAACAAGTGTTATGTTATAGAAAAAATAAGGGAGTGATAATATCATTAATAATGATGGTATTGTTTAAATTTTTTTCCATTGATAGCAAGGTTGATATCATTGACGTCAAGGTTGATGTCATTGATTTAAAGGTGCATATAGTGAAGATACATGGTGGGTGATATTTTAGGTATGAGTTTGTGAGCCTAATGTGATAAAGAAGCCATGTGACAAGATGTATTTGAATGTAAGAGAGAATTTGAATGCAACAGAGAATTTGAAGGTAACTAATGTCTTATGTTTGCATGAAGGCATAGGTGAACGTGCCCAAGGTGTTAAAATGAATGGAAGAGAGATGTTTATTCATATGAAGTTTGGCCATATGTTTTTAGGTCTGTAAGAGGCTAGGGAAGATTGTTGTCATCAGAAATATAATGGTGTAGTGGTATTAGTGAGGTGTAATATCTTATATCTACTTTTTTGATTTTTTTTTTTTTTTTTTTTTTGAGTTTATGACATGTAAGGAATAGCTAAAGTCATTATAAAACTCATGATATTTTGAGGATGAGCCTACAAGGGTAGGACCTTCAGTCTAGGTATGTATCTGTACCTCTCTTAAACCTTGCCTTGCCTAATGAGGTATCACGATATATTATCAAATAATGTGAAGTATATATGGTATTATTAAAGAATTAGAGAGGTTGATTTGGTATGTTATTGATTTGGAGAGTGAATGGAAAGAGGCATGAAGGTAATTTTTTAAGTCTTATTGTGGTTTGTAGGTGAAGGTCTAAAGAGTAAAGAGAGAGAGAGTGTGACCTAATGAGGGGTCATGAACAAATTTAATGGTGTTTTAGCTCATGTAATTATTTTCAAAGGTGAGGTATGTTGTTTCAAGTTCTTCCATGTAGTTTTAGGTCATATTTCTAAGGAATATACATGAAAAGTTGTTTGGAATTCTCTCGAGTGCTTAGAATGAAGGCTTCTCAACCTGAGAAGGATTTTCTTGTGCTCATTATATACTCAAACCTTTTCATGGGAAACTAATATATTCATGGTATATAGGGATGGGTACTAGCTCAAAATTCAATGCATTAGTTTTTGGATGGATGGGATATGTTTTATGAATGATCATTAAGAGTGGAAACAAGTTTAAACCCTCTTACAACCATAATAAGCCCTGATGTTGAAGATATTCATCTAAAGTACACAAAATATATTGGTACACTCAGGTAAGATATTATATATTTTATTGTAATCTCTTAGATACCTCGAAGTGGTATTGGTTAAAGAGGAGATATAAAATGTTGAGTTATAGGCTTATTTTTAAAGAAGTTATTGTAGGAGTCCAATGTTGCATTAGACATAGTAATAAAATGGATGGAAAAATAAGGTATAGACTCATGATTTATGTCCATGAAGGATTTTGAATAGGTTATAGTCCTAAAGTGTATAATGCAATGGTGATATTTTTAAGGACATGTATATTTCATATAAGTGATTTATTTTCATGGTTATTTGGATAAATGATGTGTTATCTTTAGTTATTCCAGACAGATTTTTTCATGTGTTCAAAGGCCTAATATGAATAGTGTTAATGGATATTTCAAGTGGTGGTTTAACCTAAAAGGTGTCTTGGTGCACAAGGGATGTTAGATAAGTCATATTTTATTATTGTATGAAATTTTTTTGTCATGTATAGAGGTGTAGAGTGTTGTAATGGGTCATAAGATAATCCAAGATAGTTAATCTAATTACTTATTTGCATCATAAGAACCAAAGTTTTGTCTGGTCAAATAAGTTTGAAGTAGCATTTTAAGAATTGAAAATAATGCTTACTTCAGCACCAATGCTAAGATTTTTTGACCCCAATGGTCAATTTTTAGTGATCATAGATGCTTTAGGGGATGGACTAGGAGGAATCCTTATACATGATTATGCAATGAAGGCTTATGAATCTACGAAGCTTAATCCTTATAAGGTGAAATATGCTTCTCGTGAACTAGAACTTATGGAAATTATGCATGATTTACAATTTTGGTGATATTATTTGTTGGGAAAATAATTTGAGCTCAAGATGAATAACTTGGGACACAAGTACATCTTCACCCAACCAAATTTGAATGTTCATAAAAAATTCTAGATAGAGATCTTATTTGATTATGATTTTGATATAAACTATATCAAAGGAAAGGAAAATAGAGTAGCTGATGCATTAAGTTGTAGAAGGTATATATAGTAGACATGGATACTATCAGTAGTAATTTTAAGGATCAAGTGATCAAGTTTTTTCTAGGAAATGAATCTAATGATTAGGTTAGAAAAGCATTTTTTGAGAATGCTTATAATACTTAGTATAAAGGATATAGATTAGATAATGATGGTTTTTAATGTTATAATGGAACGATATATGTGCAAGATCGAAAGAATATATGGATCAAAATACTAAAATTACTATATAATGCCCCATATTTAGAACATCAAGGAGTATCCAAGCTCATGACAGAGCTTAGAATATTATATTATTGAAAGCATTTACGTTGAATGGATTCACAAAGAAGATCATTTTGAATCATGATCCAAAGATGACTTCTTTATTTTGGGTAACTCTAAATTCATCTTTAGGTACACAACTATATTTTAGAACTGCATATCACCTAGAGTTTGATGGTTAGATTGAGAGAGTTAATCAAGTGTTAGAATATCATCTTCATATGTATTACATGGATCATCAATACAAGTGTTGAGATTATATTTCGTTGGTTGAGTTTGAATTTAAAAACCCATACCAATACACATTAAAGATGGCACGATTTGAGGCATTATAGGAATTAAGGTGCAGGATACCAATCAATTAGGATAGGTTTGAGGATAGGGTAGTCTTTGGACTTGAGATACTTTCAAAAATGGAAGAGCAAGTTAGATTAATTAGGTAGATATTTTTCAAGTCTAATGATAGTTAGAAGAGTTAATATGATATGAAGAGGATAGATAGATAGTTTTTAGTAGGTGATAATGTTTTCTTATAGGTTAAACCATAGAAGAGATTGATTAAATTCAAGAAGTCAACAAAATTGTCACCGATATATGTGGGACCCTTCGAGGCATTATAAGTGGTTAATCATATAGAGTATAAGTTTTCATTTCCACTAGCCCTAACTATATTACATAATGTCTTCTATGTTTCTTATCTTAAGAAGTATATAGTTGTTCCTATGTATATGTTGGATTAGAATGCTTTGCAAGTGAAGATAGTACAAGCCTAAAGCTTATGTATATGAGGACTAGTTTCTTCTCTCAGTCAACGAGGTTAAACTGAATGGATAGTTATGGACTTGTTGGAGATGATGAAGCTAGTGGGACTGGTGGTGCTATTTCCATGCACATTGAGTCATCATACATTGTTAGCGTTCGTGATTTGAATTTGAAACATGTGAAGGACTTCTAATTTATACACGGATATATAGAACCTGTGATGGTCATACTTCATGAGAAGGATCCAACATGGGTAGAGCATCTAGCATGGAATCATCACACATGAACAATTTATACTCAAAGTATCAACGTGACTTTAAAGCAACATCCTCTAATTCGGTCTTCTCCTAACCTACTGCATGATGCCTATAGACTTCTGGTTGTCCTTTCTTCGACTGGTGGTTTGATTGTAATGTATGCAAATAGTCTCCATTATCACAGTTACTCTGTATCATGCACTCTTGCTTTGAATGATTATGAAATGAATACAGAAGGTAGCAGAAATTGTGATTTATAGGATATTTTACAACATAAATAGGTATGGAATCAGCCATATCACAATGATAGACCTGAAGCACGAAAATTTTATATCTGCATACCAACATTATACTAAAGTCAGAGAACTTGAATATGGATTCCTGATGAGTAATGCTTTGCAGTCTTTGGAATTATAAAATACTCATGTTGAAGTTACTGCGATACATGGAGTTCCTAGCTATCAGAGGACTATTTAAATCTCACAACATGATGGTAGGGACCACCATTAGATGTAAAGTCACAGATGGTAGGCAAAAATTTTATGGATTATCAATAGTCAAAGAAATATGGTATTATCTCCTTTCATTGTGATAGTAGCATAAAAATCACTCGTTTCAATGTATTCCCCACATTGGCTTCTGAATGGAATATTATCCATGTGAAGATGGCACAAGCAGATATGAGATATTATAGGAAGAAATGTGGATGGATACTCCTTTTATTTTGTGGCAGATCATCCTCCCCTGATTAGCTGAGGTTGAATGCACAATTATATTGCATTGGTATACTATTCTGCATGACCAATATACCTCAACATAGACTTGGGGATAAATAAGTTGGTATGAGTGGAAAAGTTAATCAGACACGGGATAAACTACTCTCATGAGAAAGAACAAATATCATATTTGAGATAGATTAATATAAAAACAAAAACGTGCAAGTTCAAATCAAGTCAAGAAGTAGTCTTAGAGTTAAGTCATGTTATGGGCAAACTCAAGTTAAGTGTCAATTCAAGTTGAGTCTTAGGTTTAGTTAGAGTTATAAGTTAGTTATGTAATTATGTAAGGAGTAAATGTTATAAAAAGGTGGATGATGGGGTTTAGAACTTCTTCCATTCAAAGTTCATGAAGAAAGAACTCTTGCGACTTTGAATAGCTATTTGTCATCAAATATTTGTGTAAAAGAAATGTAAACAAACTTGTAAATTGAGTGAATTATTTTTTAGATTTTGATTTTTGATTTTGTTTTGTTTTGTTTTTTTTTTTTTAATATTTTATAGTTTATGAATGGTTAAGTGCAAAAATTTGGAGGATAAATATGAGCCTATATGTCAACACATTTTTTCTTAAAATTAAGAAATCCCAATTTCTGTAGATAATTTGAGATGCATACTCTCAAAATTTGAATATAGTGTAACAACATGAACTGTACAATTTCACATTTAGTTTCTAAAACACTAATTTTTTATAAGAATAGTTAAGTATAATTAGGTCAAACATCTAAAATATTAAGAGGGACTCATTTTTTTTAAAGAAGAACATAGTAGATAGCCAATTGTGCACACCCTCATTTTTTTAGTATCGTTTATTATTATTTTGTAACCCTTTGGTGGAAACATATATAAGATCATCTAGTTTGTGACCTATATTAAAAATAATATATATATATATATATATATATATATATATATATATATATATATATATATATATATATATATATATATATATATATATATATATATATATGTATATATGTATATATATGTATATATATATATATATATATATATGTATATATATATATATATATATATATATATATCTGTGTGTGTGTGTGTGTATGTATATGTATATGTATATGCACCCTGCATATAGATATATATATATATATATATTTGGTGATCATATAATTTGTTTTTATATTTAGATTAACATAAGAAACATAAATATATATAGGCATATATATTTGTGGCATGTAGTGGCTTAAAACAATTATAGCTAGAAATTAACATAGATGGAAACCTTAAAATAGTCCAAATTTTTTATTTAAAAAAAAAAAAATCATATATTTAGAAAGAGGACATTGTGATCAACGTCATAGCAATAATTTTATGAATGTTTCTTTCAAATTTACATATTTTTTAATGATGAAATGTGGATTTTCTATTTTTTTGTCAAAAAACTTGGATTTAGATACGTGCTTGCATATCCAAGCCTTAGGCTTGGGTATTTAATATTATAAAACTTAATTGTTTTCATCGATTAAGAAAATGGGCTTGTGTGTGTGTGTGTGTGTGTGTGGAAACATCCTAATCGATAGTCCGTCCTTCGATAATGTAGTAACTAGCGTTATCCATCGACTATTCGAGAATAGTTTGAAAATAGTGTCATAATATGCTATTTGTCATTCGGTATCCCTTCACTACGCCCCTGCCGCCCCCCTCCCTTGCCCTTATTACATTATTTTTACAAATTTACTCCCTAAACAACTCAAATTTCACCTTTTTAATGGATTTGGTGAGTATATCTACTATCTGTGCATCTGTAGCATAGTACTAGAGGTGGGTGTGGTGGTTTAAAACTTGTTCTTGAATGTAGTGACATTCAACCTCTATGTGCTTTGTTCTTTCATGATAAATTAGATTCTTCACAAGCATTAACACACCTTGATTTTCGTAATGAATGATAGTTGTCTCATTTTCAATATAGCTCATATCAACTAGTATGTGATGTAACCATATCACCTCACACACATATCCACATGTGATTCAGGCAAGACTTCAGGGGATAATTCAGGGGACAATTCGGGTGATGATTCTACCCTAATTGGTGGCAAAACTTTTAGGATCCATAACTTTTGAACCATATCTCCATTTGACTCCCCATTTGAACCGTTAGAAAGCTAAGAATGAGGATAATGCGATGAAATGGCATAGAGATATGCTTAGTAGTTTTTGACCCTTCAAAACCTAATGGAAGTTCCCAAATTTTAATTTTAATAGTGTTGTCTAAAAATAATAATTTTTTAATTGATGTATTATTGTAAATCATGGAAGTCAAACCACTTCATCTCCCTCAATATTGGTGACCTTCCACATCCTTCTCCTGCATTCAAATTATGTATAAAAATAGATTATCCCAAAAATGATATCAGATATCTCTTTCCAAAGATAAACATAAGTTTTCTATAATTTTGTGAGCAATAAAACATCTCTTCTCAGAGACAACATTATATGTTTGTGTTCTTGAATTATCTTTTCGTGAAAACCTCTGAGTTTTGGATCAACATACAACATAATATTCCACCTCAGTGGATGAGAGAGCAACAATAATTTACTTTTTACTAATCCACAAGATTAGTCTAGATTTGAGATGAAATATGTATCTTGATGTTGACTTTCTATCATCAATAGATATAACATACTCTATATCAGTGTATCCTTGCAAGAATAAGTAACTATTCTTATTGTATTCTAGACCATACTCAAGTGTACCTAAGACATATCTCAAAACATGATTTGCTACAATCCAGTGACATTTCTTTAGTTCCTGCATAAATCTACAGAGATAGCTCATAGCAAAACATATATCTAGTCTAATGTAGGTCAAGTAGAGTAGACTCCCAACAAGTTGTCTGTAGAGAGTTGCATCCACATGAGGTGAATCCTAGAATTGAGAGAGTTATAAATATTTATCTATCAGTGTTTAAAGTGGATTATAATCTGACATTCTACACTTTTCTAGGAGTGTCTTGGCATATTTTATCTGGGAGATAAATATGTGATTCAATTGCTACCATATCTCCAAGTTAAGATAGTAATTCAGTAGCCCCAATTCAGTCATGTCAAATGATCTTTTGAGGTCATTCTTCCCAATATCAACCTGATATTTTGAACTTCTAGTGATCACAAGATCATCCACATATAGAACAAGAATGATGATATTTGTTCCTACCTTATTTATGTACAAGTTAGAATCTGAGGGCTTACAAGTAAAACCATGCTACAAAAGGTGATCATCTATTTTGGTGTACCATGCCCTAGGAGATTTTTTTAGTCCATAAAGTGATTTGATGAGATGACATACCTTTTTAGGATTTTTTTCATCAACAAATCCTTCTAGTTGGGTCATGTATACTTCTTCCTTTAGATCACCATTAATAAAAGAACTTTTGACGTCTCTTTGTTGAAGTTGCCATTGATTCTATGCTACTAGTGTGTAAACAAAACTAGTGGTATTGATCTTTGTAGTGGGTGCAAATGTATTTTCTTAGTCAATGCCCTCTTTTTGAGAATATCCCTTTACTAGAAGTCATGTTTTATGCTTTTCAATGGATCCATCTTCCTTATATTTTGTTTTGAAAACCCATTTACAGCCTATGGGTTTCTTTCCTGTAGGTAGATCAACCAGTTCCCAAGTTTGATTCTTCACGAGTAAGTCATACTTAGCATCCATTACTTTTTTCCATTCTGGTTGATTTAAGGCTTTGCAAAGACTATCAGGTTCATAGTCATCAACAATTGTACTCATGAGTGTAAAATTTACCTCATGTATTGTTTAACTCCTCATTTTGACTCTGGATGAAGTATGGGAGTCTCAATTGGTGCCTAGTACCCACTTCAAATTAGAAATCTACTGCTATTATGAAGAACTGCTTAGTCGATATAAAGAACTACCTGGTGGATGTTCTAGATATCCAAGATCAACATATAGTTCTCCTTGCAGCTCTTCTTCTTGGTGATTAGTCTCCTCATCATATGACTCAAGAAGTAATCATTGAGAGGTAGTTGATATTGATTCATCATTTTTCATCTCAACGGATGATTTATCCAATGCCACATCTCTTCTTTCATAGATTTTTCTGGACTCAGGATCCTTGAGATGATATGCCTTTGAGGTTGTGTTATAGCCCAATAGGATGCACAGGAGTGTTTTAGACTCGATTTTCTTATTCTTTTGAGCTACTACATTCATAAATGTTATACAACTAGATACTCATAAATGAGTAATAAAAGGAGTTTTACCACTTCACACCTCTTTAGGCATTTTGTCCTTTAGAATTTTTGTTGGTGCCCTGTTGAGAAGATACATAGCTATCTGGACTACTTCTACCCAATAACATTTCTCCATCTTGGCTTTTGATAGCATGCAATGAGCCATTTCCATCATGATATGATTACATCACTCAATAATGACATTCTATTTGGGCATGTAAGGAGTCAAATTCTATTTAATTCTTTCCTAGTTCAGGAACGCCAAGAATTTATTTGGCATGAATTCCCCCTTGATCTAAGGAAAGACTAAGTAGAGGTTTCTCGATCTCCTTCACAACATTCTGATAGAAGACCTAAAAATGGAGGGCCTCACTCTTCTTTTTCAAGAAGAATGCCCACATCTTTTGGGAGTAGTCATCCATGAATAGTTGAAAGTACTTATATCTAGAGAATGAAGTAGGTAATGGGCCGTTTAGATCAGTATGAACAACCTCAAAATGCTTCTTGGCATGAAAAGAGATATCTTTGAATGGATCTCTATGTTTTTTACTTGCAAGGCATTGAAGGAATACATGCAAGGAACTGGAAAACTTTGGAAGTTCATGTACCATCCATTTAAAACTTAGCTCATATAAAGATCCAATTGATAAATGACCATAACAATAATACCATAGGGCAGTGGATTCTATCATTGATGTAGATAAAGCTACTGTAGAAGATGAAACAACATCTAAAGAAAATAACTTATATTTAAGAAAGGCTTTTGCAATAACTTTACATTTTTATGAAATTAGGAAAGTTTTGAAGCCATTTTTGACAAGAAACACCACCTTAACTTGATGATTCAATAGCTAATTGACTGATAAGAGATTGGATGTCAATCTAATAACATATAGTAACTTTATAAGTTTACACTTTTGTGTTCTAAAAAGAATGGTAACTTGAACTATTCTTACTATGACATACTCTTTATTGGCAATGATCCTAGCCCAATCTCTAGTGGGTTGGTCTTTCAATGAATTGAATAACTTCTTATCACCTATCATGTGCTTAGTGGTACTAGAGTCAATCAACCAGATATTCCTTATGGGTTGTGAGGTCTGGGAGACTAGTACTACATTTTTGTCTTTGTTAGTTGTTATTTCATTAGATTCATCTTCTTGTTAGGCAGTGAGATGTCTCTTCTACTTCCACTGGTGGTGACATCTTGTTGACTTCTGAGTATTTTCACACCTTGATGTGTTTGGCTTGCTTGTAGATCCTTTGTTTTAGCTATTGTACCAAAAAATTTATATGTCATGAGTGTTGGTTTGACAAATGTGACACCACCTTTTCGACTTTTGTGACTAATGATGAGGTAATTGTTATTTTTGTTGTTTTTGAAATGACTTTTTTGGAGGTCCCTTACGAATTTTTGACCTCATTGCTAATTCATTTTAAAATCCTTATCTTGATACTCATCTTATGCTGAATTGATGCCTTCCTCCTACTACAATAGGTTCATGAGCTCTTCAAATGTCACTTTATTTTTAGTGATACTTAGTGTCATACAAACACTCTAAATTGATAAGGCAGTGCTCGTAAGGTGATCGGTACCAATGTTTTGTCATCTACCATTTTACTGAGAGCTAACAGCTATATTCATAACTTAGCCACTCTACTTTAGCATTCCTCAACTATTTCATTAGACTTCATAGTGAGTGTATGAAGTTTTGATTATAGATGAAGAATCTTCATTTGATTATTTTCCTCATATATAGTTGCTAATTTTCCCCATGTTTTCTTTTCATTATCAATGTCTATGATATGTGGTTACACATCATCAATTATGCTTAACATGCTCAACATTAGGGCCTTAGCATTAGACTATTCATATTTTGTGAGTGCATCAGGATCACTGGGAACTCATGTGGTCCCTATCACGATGCCCCATAGTCCTTCAAATTGAAGGATCATATGCATATTTATTATCTATGCAGCATAATTTTTCCATTTTAGAAGTTGGGCATCTAATAATAGCAATTTTGGAGTAGACATCTTTTAATTTTTTTCTTTTTACTTTTTCAAAATTTTGGAAAGCTAACAAAGTAAGAGTTATTGCTTCAAAACTCCATATTAAAAAGATGTACCCTATTTAAATGCTACATTCTTATTTTCAATCACCTCTTCCATCTTAATAGATAGTCAATTTTTATGCCATGATCTTGATCGACTTTGACACGTCAGTGCTCATGTGCGTCACGGACTCCCAATATGTCAAGTTGAGCATCATCATTTCATAGCTTCAATGCCAATGGATCTAGAAATTGATCAATTAAGTAACTCTATTTTATAGGCCTTTAAAGTCTATAGTATATATATATATATATATATATATATATATATATATATATATATATATATATATTCATCTTATTTTTAATTAGTAGCATATAACTACACTCATTTCCACAATAAGCATCCAATAGCCATACACATGGTAGAAGTATAATCACAAGTCTAGCTTGTTCTTTAGTTAAATGTAACCACACATACCTACTACCGATGCCCAATGATAGGGATGTTTTGACTTACCTCATTCCATAATTTGTATTTCCAATTACAAGATCGTATTCATCCACATGTCAGCTATATCAAATATAATAAATATGCCACTTAGAAGAAATTACTCCTCTTTTTTATTTTTATGATGGTCTTTTATAGTGAATTTGCATCGATCATAAATCTGTATAGAGAGGAGATGATGTCTGCCAATGTCATGTGTTGAAGGTTTGTGCTTTCTCCCAATGCTAGACTTCCACGTGATAGATCTTATCCAACTCCTTTGATCATTTGGCTTCAACGACTTTTAAATAGGTGAATGAAAGTTCTTTAAGTTGTTTCACCTTTCCAACAATTTTCCTTCAGCTTTCTTTATTGGCAGTGACCTAGGCAAATCAAACTACATTCTACAACTTCTTCCAAAGTTCACTGCACCCAAGATCATGCTTTGCTAGTCCCTTTACCGTTCAGGTTTCTTCTCAGTGATTTCCTCGCTAGACTACTGTAGTATCTTGGCAGTGATTCTCAAACTATTGCATTTCTTTGATTTTTTACTATGTTAGTCGATGATCAGGCTCTCTAGAATTTTAGTGTCGTTGCCCCTTTTTTGCCACTCTGATACCAAAAATTATTAGAAAAAATAATTATTTTCATTGATTAAAAAAATGGGGTTGTACAGATATATATACATCTCCTATCAAGTGTCTCAAAACATCCTAACTGATAGTTTGTCCTTTGATAATGTAGTAACTAGCGTTATCCATGGACTATTTGAGAATAGTTTAAAAGTAGTGTAATAATATGCTACACTATCATTTAAGCCATTTCTAAGCCCAAAGGAATGGTTTTTAAATTAAACATAACATAATTCATATGAGTTATATATGCATTATGTTGACATAGCAAAACAAATAAAATAGATCTATGTATACATGCTTATGTTTATATCTATCTTTTCACATTTTTTATTTTTTATTTTAAAGTGGAGTGTGTCAATATATACACTACAACACAAATGAATATAATGATGTAATTTTTATAATTTTGAAATCGTAAACACAATTTTGAATATATAGAATATGATTTAGGTTTCATCTAGGCCCAGTTTCATTACAAAATGAATGAAAGAGTCAATTATTTTAATGGTGGAAGCAATTAGGGCTAATTTGAATGCCTTGGACATAACTCCAACTAGAGGTTATGATTTGGAGATAAATTAGCTTATATTTCCTGACATAGTAAGTGAATGAGTGAATTGGTGTAATCAATTATTCAATTTGATCAAAATTAAGCATCGTCAACCTAATTTTGACTATAAAGGATGTAATTTGGGGATCTCAATCATAATTTCATAACAAAATAAACCAAATACTCCATTGGTTTAATCTGAATGCAGTTGGGGATAATTTGAGCCTCTTCAACCTAATTGTGACTATAAAATATGATTTATGGATTAATTTTCTCTCATTTCATTAGAGAATGAAGTAAATAACCATTTGGTTCAATTATGGATGCAAGTTTGATATGTATAGGATGTGGTTTGGGGCTCAATAAAGTCTAATATCTTCATATGATGAATGAAATAATCAATTGGTTCAATTATGGAAGTAATTATGATTAATATGATCCCATTAAACCTAATAATGAATATATAATGTGATTTGAGGCTAAATTATCTCTCCTCTTATGATAGATTAAGCTAATTAGTTAAATGGTGAAATTAGTGAGACCTTGCCTTAGAAACATTGAGCTGCATGACCTTAGTTTAAATTATATATGATGTGTTTTGGAGTGAAAATGACTGTAATGTCATCATATAATGAACCAAATTATTGATTCATTTAATCAAGGAGGTAATCGAGGAAATTTGAGCCCCTTCACCCTAAACACAAGAGCAAGACTTAGTTTGGTGATAAACTAGATTTGATTCCATCATGAATTGATCTAATTAGTGAATTTGTCTAATAATATATGTGATTTGGGCCAAATTGAGCAATGTGAGCCTAGATTATGGTTAAATCAATTGAGTAGGATGTAAAATATGGCTTAATCATCCCCAATACCATAACTAAATAAACCAAGTAGTCCACCAATTCAATTGTAAAGGAAATTGGGACCAATTTGGCCCCTTAAACCTATCTACAAGAACAAGACATGATTTGGGGCTAAATTATCCTTTGGTCAATCATGAGTTGATGTAATTAATCAATTGGTGTATTATATATGTGATTTGGGACAAAGTAATCTATGATAACCTAAATTATGATGCATTCATTTGTATAGGATGTAAAATATCGCTTAATTGACCCTAATTTTTTCATAAATACAAACACAAATGTAATTAGGGCCAATATGAGCCCCTTGAACCTAACTGTGAGTATCGGATGTGATGTGGGGCTAAATTAGCTAATATTTCTTGTCATATTGAGCCATTTAGTTAGTTAATATAATAAGTGATGTAATTTGGAAAAAATTAAACCTCATAAGCCTAATTTTGACTATATAAGACATAATTTACCCTAATATCATAACAAAATAAATAAAATAGTCTATGAATTTAATCACAGAGGAAATTGATGCCAATTTGATCCACTTAAATCTAATTACAAGAGAAAAATATGATTTGGGGATAAATAAGATTTGTTTTCATCACATGAATTGATTCAATTAGTTAATTAGTGCTATTTGAGACATGATTTAGTCAAAATTAAGCTCTATCAACCTGATTTATGGCTCAATCAATTATATAGGATGAAAAAATAGCTTAATCAACCCTAGATTTATTACAAATGTAAATATAGAGGTAATTAGGGCTAGTTTGAACCGCTTCAACCTAATTATGAGCATATGATGTGATCTGGGACTAAACTAGCTCATGTGTCCTCACTTTGAAGCTAATTAGTCAATTTCTACAATCAGTGATGCAAGCTGGATGAGATTAAACCCTATGAACCTAATTTTGACCATATATGATTTAATTTGAGGGTCAATCAACTTAAATATCATAGCTACTAAAGCCAAATAGTCCACTAATTTAATCATGAAGAAAAAATGGGTCAATTTGAGTCCCTTCAATCTAATTACAACTATAAAATGTTACTCGGTGCTCAATCGGCTCTAACTTTATACAAATGAAATCACATAGGCAATTGGGGCTAACTTGAACCCATTGAACCTAACTAAGAGTATATGTTATTTTTTGAGGCCAGTTGAACCATGTGTGAACCTAATTCTAGATGTATAAGATGTGATTTAGACATAAATCAAACCCAATTACATCACATAATCTTCCAATAACATATATATGCATGCATGCATACATACATACGTACATACATACATACATACATACATACATACATACATACATACGTACGTACGTACGTACATACATACATACATACATACATAAATACATACATACATACATACATATAATATTTATAAGTTATAATCTGTATGTGTTATAATGCTTAAACGTTACTTACATAATAGATAAAAAGTATTTCAATGATTCTGGATATATGTTATAGTTCTCCACTATCTAGCTATTTTTTAGTTAAGCATCATATACCATTATACATTAATTAATACTAAGTCTCTTAATCATATTCCCCTAAACATCATATACCATTAATTACATTCACCAACACCGAATCTCTTTATCGACTTGGACACAATGGCGCAGCCTATATTTATAGTGTCTCTACCTCTTTCTTCACCATTTTTGACGGGTTTATAGACCTTATCCTAGGTTAATAAGGATAATTTTTATTTATCCTTGGTCACTTTCTAAAAAAAGATCTCATAATTTTAATGATTTTAAAAACCATGTATTTATGGGCCACCAATAGGGAGAGACAATAAATTGGGGCCATTTTGAGAACAAATTTAAGGAGGGTCAATATCCTAGTATAAGAAAACACATTTCATTTCCATATTCACTAGATTTATACAAACTATCACAATAATTTTATTTCACTAGTAATTTCCCCCGTTTCTTTTAATTAGAGGGAAACCCAAATTATATGATATTCTAAGGTGGGTATTCTAAAAAATAGAATATGTGTACATGAATTTTCTATCTTTTACAATAGTATTTATGAAGAACCCTTTGATTTATCTTTATTAACAGGTTAACCATATGCAATTTAAGAATTTTAAAAAAATCATATATCTCAATGGCTCCTTACATGGTATGTGATCCAAAAAATAGTGTTATCTGCAAATTACAGATGTGTATGGTAATTCCTTTCAGTTATAGCCCTTAAACGTATATTTTTCCTTTTGTCTTTGGAACATCAAATCATATTTGAAGAGCCTCTACCATATTGATGAATAGATGTCACAATAGAGGATTTCATTATGCCAAATATCTTGAGGATCCAAATTAACTTTATGTCAAGCCATTGATATGTATTGGGAACTTAGGGGTAATGTAATAGATTTTATTCCACTGTCTCCATTCCTCATTAAATTCAAACATGTTTTGGAATTTTTCCAAGAAATCCCATTTAACTCTATCATAATAATTTCTAATATCTATTTTTATGAGCATTCCTTTTCTTTTTCTATCCAAAAGAAAATGAGTAATATAATGGGCTAGAATATTAAAATCAAATATTTGACTCCCTTTTATTAACATTAAAATTATGTTTGAGAGTAAATTCTAGAATTTTTTGGAAATGACATTAGAGATGATTTTATAAACAAAATTACAAAAAATTAAGTCTAATGTCTTAAGGTTGCCTTCTATTGTGCATAGTCTTTGTGATGAGATCTAAACAAGTGGAATTCATAGGTCTAACCATTATTAATTTTCATTCTAATTTCATCTGACTTTAAATTTGAAATTACTTTTTTAGACTAAACACATTACATCTAACTTTAAATATGCCTTTAACCAATCAAAATATTGTATAGGTAGCACATTCACATTTTATTATGTTGTTGGTTATTTTCATTATAACCTATTTATCATTGAAAAAGTAAACATCATTTTTCAACTACAAATAGGTAGCTTTAATAAATTTAAATATAAGATAGAATTTTATATGGATACCACTCTAATGACAAAATCCATGATTTAATATGACCTTTTTGTTTGGTGTATGTATTTTTAGACTATTAAAATGGCACAATGGCCATTTTATATGTTAACATATGTTGATTTGATGCACTTATTTATGTATAATAATTGTTTTCAAATTTGGTAAATATTTGTTGTCTTGTTGAATTCCAACTTTCTAAAATCCATGTATGTGTACATCTCCTATTTTATCTTAGGATTATCTTGTGATTTATATTAACTTTAATCTGTGTGCATTTGTGTGCCCATTATTTCCTCTTTTTACAATGTAATTTTAATAGGTTGACATGGGTAATAATATTATAAAATTTAAATTCAAATGCTACCTAAAGATATCTAATTATTATACTTAACATAAACATTAAAGAATTATTATAATACCTATGATTTCTTTAGCTAGAATTTATTTTTTCGATCCCTTTAATTACATTATTTCATATTAAGGAAATCATTCGGAGGAGGGGACCACATGACACACCTAGTATTTCATTGTGGATCTCTTTTGGTGCAAAAGTATATGTTATTTTATTTATATAATTTACTAACATTTTATTTCATTATTCTTATCCTAAGACCCTAATAAAATAGCATTATCCCATTGAATAAAAACATAAAATATATTTTAAAAAAATCTTTACACTTTATGCCAAGTAAAATTAAACCATAACAAAAGAATAAAAACTTACAATGTGTGTAGTAGGGGATAAAAAGTGGAGGAAAATTAATGACAACATAAAAATGAGATAAGAACATTATATTCCCACATTTCCTTACATATCTAAATATTTTAATTAATTAGGCATGGTATAATGTGATTTACATGTATTTTGGATGTTTTATTATATGTATATCATTAATTATAATATAGAAATATATTGTATGTTTATACTAGAAGTCATTAAATTAAATTACTTATATCTTTATAAATGTCCTCATATAGATCACAATGATAGATTAATAGAAAGAAAAAATCTATATGATAGCTTGTTTGGAAATAATTTGTTTCCATCATTCAAAGAATACTTAATTTACAAACCATTCATCCCATTAGATCATTCCTTTTAGGGTTGGTGATGCTCAAATATGCACCATACACTATGCCTATTATATGACTTTAACAATTCATAATTTATGCCATATAAGTCATGATAGTGAAAAAACATCTATGATTAAGAGATTAGGTCATATTATTGTGTTATTCTAATGGTAATTTTCAATGAAAAGGGACAAGAATTAAAATAATATGTACAAAATTAGTTCATGTTTCCACTCATTTAAAATAATATAAGTGTAGAAGAATTATTAAGAACTAAATTAATATAAAAAATCATTTTGAATGTAAGAGATAAAATACAATGCTATAATTTATTGAATATGAATGAATTTTTTTAATTGGGATAAAAATAGAAATTAAATATTTTTTCATATGTTACAAAAATACATAGTTGTATAGACAACTACAATATAAATTAATATAAAAAGTGGAATTTCCAAGGCCATAGCATTATAATTTTTGGTGGACGTGGGATCTAACTCAGAAAAATTTAATCTCCCCTACCCTGTCATCTATTTCTATAGCTAGGCCACTGCAACTTTTCATTAAATTCCTACTATTAATGATAACAAATAAATCTTTCAAATATTTATTTCTCTTAGTTATTTATTACACCTTATTTAATACATTTTAAATACAATCTCTCTCCTTCAAACTGATTCAAGAGACTTCTAGTGAACGACAATCAAATACATTTTTTTGTTATATTTGGCAATTGATATTATATAATATGTTTTATATGAAGGTATATATATAAGTAGTGAAGCTCTGCTATTTTATATGCAGAAAGTGATATACTTTGTTTTGATTTAAATGTAAGAGAGAAATGAATGATTGAGAGCAACACAACTCTACTCGCATAAACAATAATAAATATGTAGTTCTTTTGGCAGAAGATTAATATAAAGTTAAACTATTTTATATTTGTTTTTGTTGCCTATAACTTATCAAACTATTTTATTTCTTCTATTTTTTCTATGTGTTCAATTTAGAACAAGAAACTAGAAAGATATTAAAATAGTTGGGTTAGATCAAAGGGTGCATTAGAAGCATATGTATTCATTCCAATATAAGCTTCTCATAAAAACTCAGAGGTAAGGTATAGATTTTAAAAGGATAAAATCTTAGTTGAAAGTAAATAGAAGGAGATTAGTTTTATGGAAAATCCATGGCAAGAATAAGTGGTAGTATTTCTCAACCCCAAATACCAATATTTATTGAAAAATTATGATTTTTAGAGTATGAAAATGTAAACCCTATTTTTCTCACAAGATGTTTGGGATTTAGTTGAAAATGGGTTCCCTGAACTAGAAAACCAATAGGGATATCATGCATTATCACAAGAAAAGGACTTATTGAAAGAAAATAAGAAAAGGGATGCCAAAACATTGTTTCTCATTTAACAAGCCATGAAGGAGTCAATATTTCCACACATTGTAGCTGTTACAAGGTTAAAATACGCATGAGAAAGCGTACAAACAACATACCAAGGTACAAGCAAAGTTAACACTACCAAATTGTAAATACTTAAAAGAGATTTTAAGAATCTTCATATGAAAGAATAAGAGAATATAGACTCATTTTTTACACATGTAATGGGCATTATAAATCAAATAAGAACTCATGATGAGAATATAGAAGATTAGACTATTATAGAAAAAGTACTTAGAAGCTTTCCTACAAAGTTTAATTCAGTTGTAGTGCCATTGAATAATCTAAGGATTTATCTTAGTTATTAGTTGATGAATTAATAGTGTTACTATTGTCATATGAGTAAAGGCTAAAATGTTTAGGGTCATCTTTACTAGAAAATGCATTCAAAACTCAACTTTTAGTGAATAGAACAAGAGGAAGATCAAATTATAGTAGAGCCAGAGCTCATTTTTCACCAATAGGAGGTAGAGAATTTAATCAAGTTGAAATCAAACCAAAATCTATCCTACATACATCTTTTACACCATTAAGAGGAAGAGCCAAAAACCATTTTCATATCTATCATCAAGGAGAAAGGTATGATAAATCCAACATCCAAAAGACAATATGATATGAATAAGCAAAAGGCAAATTTTTAAAAATTAAAACTAGTTGAATATTAGTGAACAAAACACAATGTTGATAACATGTAATGTTACACAAGAGAGCTCAAAGGAAGTATAGCTCTTAGATAGCAAGGGTAGTAATCATATGATTGGAAGTAAGGAGTTGTTCATAAAAATAGATGATTTGGTAAAATTAGAAATAAATTTTGGAAATGATCACAAAGTATTAGTTATGGGGAAAGGATCAATTGACATAAGAAAAAAGGTGAAAAGAAGCATATCCAAAATGTATACTATGTTCCTGAATTGAAACTCAATTTAATAAGCATTGGCCAATTCGTGAAAAAAGGGTATAGGATATACTTTGAGAATGGTGAATGTGTGATTTTGGATAAGAAACCCAAAAATAGGCTAATTACAAAAGTTTAAATAACAAGAAAAATAATGGTTCCTCTTATGATCCAAAGTGAACTATGTTTAGAGCTTCATGGATTGCAAACAATTATCGAAGCAGAATTTATAATTTCATGTAAAGTTAAATCTTGGTTATGGAACTTAATATTTGAGTATCTAAACTCTAGAGGTTTGTAGCTTTTGTATATAAAGAGAATGGTTTATAGATTGCCACCAATAAAGCCACTTAAAACAACATGAGAGAGTTGCATACTATAAAAGAAACATAGATAAAAAAATTCAATTGGGAAATCTTATAGGGCAAGGCATCCACTTGAAATATTTCATTCATACCTTTGTGGATGGATGCAAATGCCATCCATAAATGGAAATCTATATTTTTTACATTCATTGATGATTTCAATCATAAAACCTGGGTCTATTTCTTGAAATACAAATCAAATGTGTGTGTTGTTTTTAAGGAGTTCAAGGCAAAAGTTGAAAAGGAAAGTGGATACTATATCAAAATAATGAAAATCTATCAAGGTGGTGTATACATATCAAATGATTTTTTTGAATTTTTTCAAGGCAAATTAAATAAGAAAATAATTCATAACAAGATATATACCTCAACAAATGGAGTTGTGGAAAGAAAGAGCAAGATAATTATGGGAATGACAAGAAACATGATAAAAGCTAAGCATCTACCAAATGAATATTAGCTTGAAATGGTTGTATGTGCAATATACATTTAGAATAGGTGTCCAACAAAAATTGTGATAAATATAATACCACATAAAGTTTGAATTAAAAGGAAATGTTATGTCTCACATTTGAGAGTCTTTGGATATGTATCATAATCTTTGATACCTCAAGACTTGAGATATAAGTAGGATGATAGAGGTGAAAAATGCATTTTTTTAAGATATAATGAACAATACAAAGCATATAAATTATAAAATCCTATTACAAATATGGTATAATCAGAAATGATGTAGAATTTGTTAAAGAAGAAACATGGGATAGAATCATTGACAAATAACTATAATTGTAGCCAATGTTCCACATGAGAATGAGGATAATGAAATTCAATGTGTGAATCCTACTACAAAATAAAATGTTCTTACAATGCTTTCTAAGACACAAAGCACTCAAATCCATCTATTTTAGTTGGTAATAATTGTAAATAATTATCTACTAGAACACTTGATCTATTTAGATCAAGGTCAATAAACACTTCAAAGAAGACCCATAGTCTAAATTAGATTTTTGATGAGTCACAAGAAGATAAAAATATGGGTTTATGTTCTAATTTTGCATTGTTAACACAAAATAATCTAATTTACTTTAAAGATGCAATTAAAGATGACAATTTGATTGCAGCTATTGATGAAGAAATTTAATCAATTGAAAAGATTCAAATTTGAGATCTTGCAAAACTTCATAAAGGAAAGGATGTGATTGGAGTAAAATGCGTTAACAAAACAAAATTTAAAGTAGATGGGAAAGTTGAGAAACACAAAAACAACTAGGCATAGATTATAATGAAACATTTGCACATGTAGCAAGACTAGACACTATTAGAATGGTGTTATCTATTTCAACTCAAAATAGTTGGAAGGTTTAGCAAATGAATGTCAAATAAACACTCTTGAATGGTATTTTAAAAGAGGAAGTTTATATAAAATAGTAACCTAATTATGAAGCTTTAGGAGAAAAGTATAAGGTCTACAAGTTGAAAAAGGCCTTATATGGATTGAAGCAAGCTCTTAGAGTTTGGTATGGTAGGATAGATTCTTATTTTGTGAACAATGTATTTATAAAATGTCGAAATGAACTGACTTTATATTTAAAATTGAATTATGAAGGACAAATTTTGATGGTATGTTTGTATGTGGATGGCTTGATTTTTACCAAAAAATTGTCAATTGAATCATTTAAAGAATCCATGAAAACTAAATTTGATATAACTGATTTGGGGCTTATAAAATAATTTTTTGGCATAGAAGTATGTCAATCTGAGGAAGGGATTTTTAAATGTCAATCAAAGTATGCTAATGATTTTTTGAAAAGGTTTAAGATGTTGATTTTTAATTCGGCTCCTACACCGGTTGTAATGGGTTTAAAACTTAGCAAAGAGGACAAAAGTTCACGTGTTGATGCAAATTTATTCAAAAGATTATTTTTTATCCTCATGTATATAACCGCCACAAGACTAGACATTATGTATGGGGTTAGTATTAACTCAAGATTCATGGTCAATCCAAATGAGTCTCATTGGAAATCAAAGAAAAGAATACTAAGATATATAGCTAGAATAAAGTTTTTTGGGGTCATTTATATGCCTTCAAAAGATTTCAAGCTGATTGGTTACATAGATAGCGATTGGGGAGGTAGCATGGATGATAGAATAATTACTTCAGATTATGTTTCTCATCTTAAATCGGGTGCTATCTCTTGGGAAGTAGAATACATTACATCCATATCAACAACTTGCTTGATAGTTTTGATTAGAAGAGTACTTTTAAATTTGATGCATACTTAAGAAGAAACTACAATGATATATTATGATAACAATTCAGCCATTGCATTATCTAAGAATCATGCATTTCATAAACACAACAATTATATTGATACCAGATATCACTTCATTCGTGAATTAGTGAACAATGGTAATATATATCTTGAGTTTTTTTAGGTTTGAAGAATAACTTGTGAACATCTTTACAAAACTGCTTGCAAAGAATGTGTTTGAACATCTCTGGGAGATCATAGGGATAATTGATATACATGGCAGTGAAGATTAAGGGGGAGTGTTGATGGACATGTGCTCTAGCTCAACAGAGGTTAATCTCCCCTTCCCTGTCATTTGTTTCTACAGTTGTGCCACTTCCACTTTTCATTAAATACCTGCTATTAATAACATCAAAGAAATCTTCCAAATATTTCTTTCTCCCAACTGTTTATTACACCTTCTTTACATTTTAAATGCAGTCTCTCTCTCCTTTGAGCTACTTCAAAATATTTCCAGTGAAAGGCAATCAAATACATTGTTTTTGGTTATATTTGGCAATTGATATTATATACTCTTTACTGCATGAAGGCATATATACAAGCAGCAAAGCTCTGTGATTTTTTATGTGGAAATTGATATACTCTATTTTGTTTTTAATGTAAGAGAGAAATGAATGACTAAGAACAGTGCAACTCTACTCACAGAAATGAATAAAAATTCTTCAAAAAAAAGATAAATACACTAAAAACATTATCAAATTTTTATATTAAATTTTTATTTTACCATTTCAAAATATCCAACCAGAAATTTTAAAAAGCTATTAACTTGAATCAAAATATTTTTTGATATAAAATTATATGTAATAGAAAAACAAAGAAATTTATTTCATGAACATTGATCAATATGTGTTAAATTGTTCGGTCTTATAGGATGCATAACTAATATAAACTTTAAAAGCTTGAATCAAAATATTTTTTGATATAAAATTATATGTAATAGAAAAACAATGTAATTTATTTCATGAATATTGATCAATATGTGTTAAATTGTTCGATTTTATAGGATGCATAACTAATATAAACTTTAAAAGGAATACAAAATAGTTTATGGTGTAAGTTAATTTTTATAATATTTTATTTTTTTTAATTTATTTATTTATTTATTTTCAATTTTTTAACACACCGATGTTTTGTTTGTCATATAAATAAATTTTTATAATATTTTTCATTTTTTTTAACACTCACCGATCTTTCTCATATAAGAGCAACACATTTTTTATTCTATAGATGATATTTAAGCTGATGGATAAGGTTGTTCCATGTATAAATAAATCACTAAAAACCAAAGTTATACGTGACTTGGTATGACTTATCAATGAAATTGTTTTTCCACCATTCAATGAAACAAGTGGCTGAGTTCATAAAAGAAGCTAGAGTTTTAGAAACTTATGATAAAATTCATGCGCACTAATGTCATGATAAAAAATTCTATCGTTAGAAGTTTCATAAAGGCATTTGAAGATAGAGTATCAAAAAATTTATTTTTTGAAATACACAATAATACATGGTGGAAATTATATGATTGATTATCTGTTTTTTCAGTGTTGATAGCATTTTTAAGTTGGTGTAAAATTTGTCATTTTTATAAGAAGGATTTTTTTTTTAATGGTACAAAATATGACACAAAATATATTAAGCATAATTTATGTAAATACCCAAATCTGATAAGTAGATTTGTGATCATAAATATAATTGATATGTTCAGATTAACATAGATTAATCATTAAATTTATTTTCAAACTATTTAACTTTAATGCAATTAAAGTATAGATTGATTATAAAGTTGAATCATACAAATATTAGTGTAAAAATTAGATAATCATATTAAGACATAATTTTAAATGTATAAATAATTTTATCAATTAAATCTATTATTCATTCATCATATATTAATTATGAGTGTGTATTAGGATATGAAAAGATCATTGGGTTCCCTCTCAAGTCAATATACTTTAACGTAACTCAAATATTAATGGATGATAATTTTTCCACCAATAAATATTAAAAACAAAAACTATAAAATATATATTATAACAAAAATTTAAAATATATAAACTATTTTATTAATTGAATAAATCTATTAATCCACCAAAATAGACAAATAATTTCATTAATTAAACATTTCCATTTTCCTCGTACACTTGGTTATGCCTCTCAAATCGATTATAAAACATTATTAGATGCGGCTTACGTAGAGTCTTGATTTTCAAACTTTTTGTGTCAACCATGATCGAAACTCCTTTATATGTTGGATATCAATCACACGTATTGCACATGGGTTACATAAATGGGATGTCCCACAGACTTTACATGCATTCTAAAACCAATCTTGGATAGTTTTATATTTTTATATAAACATAAATATTAGATAAATGTCAATGCATACATTTAGTCCAACTATGAATAGCTTAAGGTAGTCAATGACATCTAGTTTTTAGACTAAAACTTATAGGATGAAAGATCAATTTTTACCAGGATTTACATAAATAGGTACATTTATGTAAATGCACATTCCTTAACGAAATAATAATTATTTTGTTTTAATACAATTTGGTATATATATTTATATAATACATTTTTTCTAAAATTCTCATAAAAATTATACATGTTTGAAAAAATATATTTTTGGTGCATTCAATCTTACATTTTTAGTATGAAATTTTAAAAGGAAGCAATTTTGAATACATTGATAATACACAAGTTCAAGTATATTTTCTAACGGATCATGTTTTGAATTGTTAGTTTTTTTTTAAAGAAATGAGATATTATCTAAAGTGTGCATGATTATCAATGTATAATTATTATTTACCAACAATAAATATGATAGGTAATAAGTAAAAATTAACTTTTCATGATTAATGAGATATAAGTGAGTTGGTTAAGTAGTCTGGTTGTTTCAACTTTCACTCAAGTATAAATCTCAAAATAGGTATATGAGTTCAGTTTTGATCATTAGTTGTACTCTCAAGACTATTAATGGTCATTGGTTATTCTTGAATTCAGTGGTAGTCATTGTTGTAAAAAATTGGATTCTCAAAGTCGCTAATGACCATTAGTTATTCTTGAAACCGATAATAGTCTTTGTTAGAAAAAGTTGAATTCTTAAAACCGTTAATAAATTATAATTATTTTTGAAACTAATGATGACCATTGTTGAAAATAATTGATATACATGTAATAATATATAATATACTGGTTTAAAAATTAAATAGAAATACTTCCCCCAATTATATTCCAATCTATTTTTTTTTTTTAAAAAAAACCTAATAAAAAATAAAATTATCCTCTCATGCATTACGTTTTTAACATAACATTACAAATAATAAAAAATAAAGGCACGCACATCAAAAAAAAATGGAAAGAATAGAGCTTTTTGAAAGGATGCCCAAAGAAATAGGCAAAGATATTTGCCAAAAGGTTTCATATGTATTTTTTTTATAAGATTAACATTATTTTTAAAATTTGGAAAATTGTAAAGATGGTTGTTTCAAATTGACTTACCGTAATGAGAAATACCAATATTGACATAAACTCTTATGACATTCTTCTGTTCCTTTTTGCTCTTCTAGCTTCAAAATGAATGAAAATATAGAACTCTGTGAATTTATTTATGTATATGTATTTTTAAAATTCCCTAATATTAGGTGATGGGGGACAACTAGGTTGGATGATGGATACAAATGATAAATAAAATTCTAAATCAAATGGTATCTATAATTATATATAGAAAAAAGTAAACCTAACTTAATTGATTGATATTTAAAATAAATTAATTAATTAAATTCCATCATCAATCATTACCACTTCCATTATATGCAACATAATAATTTAATAATAGAAATCACACTCAAATTTTCAAAAAAAAAAAACATTAAGAAAAATATGAAACTACTTCAAAGAAATTGTATTTCTATGCTCTCGTGTCTTTCAACATTTTTTCTTAGCCAAAGCTAATGAAAGAAAATAAGCAAATCAACATTCATTTATTATAAGATAAGTTAATAATATTAAAAAATAAAAGTAATACATATTATTTGTATTTTTAAAAATAGTTAATAATTTCTATCAAAAAGATTTATTGATATATAAAAGTAATTTCTACATATTTTTAGTGTGACAACAATTTTTTTCAAAAATTAAAATGTCAAATATATATATATTTTTTTAAACTTGATATATTATCAACGTCTTTATTTGTTTACGTTGATAATGTGATAAGTAAATTTATATATTTGACTGTACAAATACACACCACACATCACAAATACAAAAAACTAATCATATTCATCCTATAAAAATAAATATGAATTATCAATTAATATAAAAAATAAAATTCATTTCAACAAAGCACACTTATTAACATAAATAAATTTAAAAAGATAAAAAATATATTAATTTTAACATAAATATAAATTATTAATTAAATTATACTCATATTTGGGCACACCTATTAACATAAATTATGAAAGATGAAAAATATTATTTTTAATATAAATTCTCTAAGCCAACCCGTAAAATGTCATGGCTTAAAACAAATTATCAAAAATAGGATGTCATGTGCAACGGTTAAAGGGACATAGAACAATATAAATGTCTTCCGATGAGGATAAATTGAAATAAAACATCCTATCAAATATTAAATAACATTCTACACAATAAAATATATTATTTCTTATTATAAGGGCACATAAGCCGTTATAACATCGGAATCCAAATCGTTGAACCTGAATTCAACCAATGCCAAATGCGTATTCATTCCCCCCTCACGTTTGTAACATCAGTATACACTGAATAAATTACGTCGTCATTGGGCAGGAATCAGAGTCATCTTTACCTTGAGCTTTGGATAGCGTTTTGTTTAAAAATTGTGACCTCTCCTTAACTGTGGGTGTATGCCCTGAGATCAAGTACCAAACATAGACATTACAGGAATCAGACTCATCTTTACTTTGAGCTACTGGCTGCTGCATCAAAAATGTGTGCATTGCAAATTCCTTTACATAGACTTCTGAAAATATTCCAAACATAGACATTACAGGTCTCACAATAGTCGAAAGAACTTTAAAAATGTATAGAAGAATTATTTGAGAAAAAACATTATGTGATGTTTGAATGGAGTAGACGGGGTGAGAAAAATCTGGTGGATCTGATAAGACTAATGCCTTAACGTTGCCAGATATGTGTGATTTAATAAAAAGCCATCCCACGTAAAAGTAAACTTCAACATGAAATCCCCAAATTGCCACTGAAATCTCATTGAGAAAAATGATAAGTATCTAAAGCATCTATGAACACCTTTCATTTATCTGGCATCATCATAATAAACCATCATCGTGCCACGGTTTAGTGTCTCTAAAATACGCGTGGGCATTATTTTGCCCAACATCAAATCTAAACATATAAATACGCGTATTTCAGAGAGACTAAACACAGCTTGCAACCGTGAAGATGTGAATCAAAACTATCCTCCACGCACAGATCTGCATTGAAAAGCTTAAGCTTTTTATTGCCCATGGTCCTCCTCCCATTTAAATAATTTCAATTTCATTTGAGGAAAAATGCGTTTAATGTTTGAGTTTCCTAAACAACAATTGAGTAGAGAAATTCAAATGGATAGTAATTGTAGGGGTGAAAAAGGTGCTGGAAAAATAGTGTCATGGATAGAAAAGCCTCTGTCGAGAATGGATTTACTGAGGTAGGACAAGTGAAGCCGTCTCCACCCACTACACAAAGCATTGCTTCCATTTCCTTATCTCCTTTCTTCTGCGACTCGCTAATTTCCAATGAACTTTGTATGTACATATATCTGCATATCTAACGGGGAGGGCCGGTGATATTATCATTAGAGATGGCTATGATTGCTTCTAAAACATACCCACCTATGAATGTGATACTATTACGGTTTAAAGAATGAATACTACAAAAGCTTTAAAATGCTAAAAATTAAACCGAGAAGCCTTCTCTCTCTTAGAAAAATTCAATGATAATTTAGAAAGATTTGGGGATAGATTTAAATAAGGTTTTGGTAGAAATGAAATGACACTTCTACAAGTTTATATATATATATATATATATATATATAAAAGAAATAATTATCTAAGATTCGGTAGGTATGAAGAATCACAAACAACTTAAAAAATATTAAGACATTGGTTTTATTGCAAAAGATAAAAGTTTTTTAACATAAGGAAAAATATTTTTAAAAGACATGATTCTAATAAGTTCAATTTAAATTTAAAGCTATTTAATTTTATATAACATAAAAGAAAATTAACAAAGTTCTATTTATAAGAAGTTAATGATTCTCTGCTATCAAACAATATATATCATTAAGACAAAGAGAATGTACTAATATTTTTTTGTGTTATTTATAAGACAAAGCCTACTTTGATTTGATGTTAACCTCGATTAAAACTCATCCACACGATTGTACAAGAAATGCTTTCTCTAAAAATTTAAAATATGTTTGTAAATATTCTTAGTTCAAAATCTTCAATGATATTTGTCCTTGCCATCATATCAAATTTTTTCTCATAAATAATAAATTTATATATAAATTAATTTTATTAATATGTTGTTATTTCTATAATTTGTTTGAATTAATAACACATCAAGTGAAATTTTACATCTATACATAGACATTAAAATATAGAAAAAAATTTATTAATTGTATCTAAAGTGATAAAATTAATATATACTTTTCACAGTGAAAAAAGTACTCATGTCATGGATATAATTTGTTGATTAGCGACTATTTTGTATTTACCATTTAGATGATGGTGTGCCAATATTTCCCCACTAATGACTCTCAAGGCCTATAACATGACCACACCAATATATATCATGTGTCAAAAGTAGAGAAATGTGATCGTATTCATCCCTTAACATCTAATATATTATCGATCAACTACATAATACAAAGATCAATCCAATAAGTGAACACCTATCTTTATGATAAATATTTTAATGTTGATCACAATCATAAAGTTCATAAAAAAATAAAAATTACTATAATATTTTTTTAAGAAAAATTGATTTCGCTACCATTTTGAAGAAACATGAATGCCTCACCATTTATCCCATGAAGTAGATTATAGTACTATCAAATTAATTTAAAATATATTTATTTCTTTCTATAAATTATAAAGTACTGAACCTATTTAATATACAAACATCATCATTCATTCAATGTTGATAGTAATTATTAAGTGAGGAAAACATTTCAATTCAAAGACAAACATTTTATTTAGAATTATGAGAATTGAAAATTTGTAAAAATAATTTCAAAATAAATAAATAATATAATTCTATTAAGTAATATATCAATGCATAGAGAGCATACAATTCATAATCTACTGAATATTTACTATTTAGAGGTTGATGGTTAGAAACCTGCACTCTTAAAATCTTTCGTTCAGATTAAATGAAAAAAAAAAGAGAGTAAGATTATAATCGATTATTGAAAAAAAATGCGTGGATATTGTGAAATAAAATTCGCTTTTGAGGTAATACAATTTTAATTCATTTGAATTACACTTTTTCTACAGTTTAAAAGTTCGAGATATTTATAGATTTGGACTTTTTAAAAACATGTTGCTACTTATTTACCTATTAGGTGGGGAAGGGGAATGATATTTATGGATAGTGGTGGGGTTTAATAATATAAAATATCAATAAAATGGTCAATCTTAAATTTAATGTTCACCTAGTTGATATAGGATTGTGATGACTTATCATATGATTATTAGTTAATTATTATATGAGGAAGAAGAAGAAAAAAATATTTAGAAAAGGAAATTAAAAAAAAAAATAGTTACATATTGATTATAAGGTAGAGTTTGAAGCCCTTGTGTGTGTTTTTTTTCAAATATATTTTAGATCCCGACATTGTAATGTATTTAGATTATGCCTATTGATTATTAGTTAACACAAAATTTAAAAAAAAATATAATATATTTATGAATCAATAAACTATATTAGAGAGAGAGAGAGAGAGAGAGAGAGAGAGAGAGAGAGAGAGAGAGAGAGAGAGAGGCCCCCATGTGTGTGTCTTTCAATAAGATAAATTTTAAATGATGATGACTACGAGTGGTATGTAGAATCATGAAATCTTTAAATTTGTTATCCAATTAACTTTTATAAATATTTTTTTCGTCTGACTTTAACATAATTGACAATTTTTGATATCTTGAACATACAATAAAATTTAAAAACTATTTTTATCATCAAAAAGTACTTTTCTTACCCGATACATGGTCCTACTTCATTAAAACCATCTACTAATATTCAAAATAATAATAATCTTTAATCCTATAATATTTTTAAAAATCCAACATAAATATTTTAAATATTTATATAAATCATATTTAATAAAATATTATAATTCAATTAATATAAATAATAATATATTATAAATTTTATACTATATTAAAACATAAATAATCAACAATACCTAAAATTAAAATAGAGTAATTTAAATTCATTTTCATAAAATAATTAATCACCAATAATGAATAATAATATTTTTCTCACTATTTCAAAATTTCCGTTCCCTTTGAATTTACAATTTCATTGATATGGAATAAAAAGCATACCATCTATAAACCTCAATAAATACTAATAATGAATTATTAATACATATAAAATTTATATTTTGCTTAATTTGTATTTTTTTTAACTTAATCAAGTAATATATAATTTTTTTTATTTTTTATTTTTATTTATTTTATTTATTATTTTTACTTATGTTAAACAATTCAAATTTTTATAAAATTATTTAAGATGAAACTTTTTTCTTTAAAATTATTTAAAATAAAAATGAAGTTTAATTTATATAAAAAAATAGAACATAATAATAATTTTTAATTTTATTTAAATTAAATTAAATATTTTTTTGTTTTTACATTCATATTAATATTAATAAATAGAAATTTATTTTAATTTGATATAAAAAATTGTAATATTAAATTAATAAATTTTAACTTTATTTAAATTAAATTAATTTTTAATTTACCTATTAAGAATAAGCACATAGGAATCTACCTATCTTTAATACGCATACAAGACTCAGGGGTAGCAGTTAGTGGGTAAAATAATAGATGCACACTTCACCTAATCTTTATCAGCTGAAAGACTTATTGGAGTGTCCCTTCAAATACATATGTAATAAAGTTGATGGTTAAAATTAAATAAAAAATAATTAAATTTAAATTTTTCATAATAAATAACCCTTTTTTTATAAAATAGTGTAAATCATTATTATAAATTTAAAATTCTATGTTATTTTTTAAAAAGTCATTTTTTTTAATTAAATAATATATATAAATATTATAATGATAAATTTTAAAGAAAGGTAATTTTATAATATTTTAGTAATTTAAGTTATTATCTAATTTAAGTGAGTGTTTGAATTCTAAATAAAATCTCTAAATTTTATTATAATTATTTCAATAATTTAATTTTTTATGAGCTAAGTTATTAATATAAACACAACTAATATTATTATATAGTAGAAAAGGAACTAGGATATATTTAACTATATTAAATCATACAATGAAAATATTATTTTTATCTAAAGATTTAAGTAGTGTTCGTCTAAATTATTTATGTATTGTTCACTTATATATGTAATATGAATTTATTATTTTATTCTTAAAATATTTCAATAGATTTTTATTTTTTTTTAATTTTTTAATATATACTTAATGTGAAATAATAAAATATTTTTGTAAAATTATTATTAATTATTATTTTTTAAAATTTAAAATTTTATTTTTAAAACATACAATTTTATAGAGAATGATATCGTTTCCTTTTATTTTAATTTCTTCACAAAATCTAAATGTTAATATGTTTTGTTTTGTTTTTTTCCATTTTTTTTTTGCAATTTTAAATTTTCAATCCAGACCATTGTGGATGTTCCAAATTTTTAATTATGTATTAAATTATTTTTTTCAACTTGAATGTAGACATAGATGGATTAGAGAAATTATTTTGTAGCAATATTAAGTTTATCTTAAACTAAACAAATATTATATTTGTATACATATATGTTTATAGTTTCTTTTTCAATTGACAACATACTAGATTAATTTATAATTTATAGGGAAAGGTATATTTATTTTAATTTTGAATTTATAAATAATGAATTCTTTATTTATTTTTTCATTTATTTTTTAAATCAATGTTAAACACTTCACTTTTTAATAAGTGTTCTGATTGAATGTGGTATTTTAGGTTAGGTGGGTAACTCACAAATCATGTTGAAATTGGTATGTAGTTATTTGTCATGCAAAAACATGATACAAAAATATAGTTTGGGAACTATTCAATATTAATAATCCATGGGAATCCAAGAAATTTATTATATAAACCATTATTTGTTTCTATGTAGAACCAAACTAATAAGGTCCTAGGACCGATTACAACTAGTAAGGTAATACCAAAAAGGGGTATGTATGTAAGGTCATCATAAATATTAACTAGAATATTCATACCAATTAAATATATCTCAATGTAGCTTAAACTATAAAGGTATGACATTATAATTATATTCTTGCTAGAACCATTTTTTAGCATAACATTATTTATGATCAAATAGTTTTAATAAAAAAACCATGTGTGAAAATAGGACCATTGTTTGAATCATTGTGTGATATATCATGGTCATAGAATGAAATAGGAGGTGCTTGTATTTGAGATATTGAAACAATACACACAATGTTATGAATTTCATTCTTATGTTAAATAGTCAAATAATGTATATATGTTATCATATGAACATTATCTTATTTTTTTATTGTTACATTTTGGCAATGGATTATTTGATATTTTCAAGCATTGATTAATAATTATAGCATATTGGTTTATTTTTTAATTATGACATTCACTTTGAATGATATTACTATCAATAAGGCCATGAATCTTATCACATAAATTTTATCATCTATGAGTTAAATATCTTAAAGCTTTATAGTAGTCAAAATATTGGTCGAAATCATATTATTTAGGTAAAGATGGAGTGGTATTAGATTAATATGGATTGGGTACTGTAGTTAAGTTGAATTTGAGTAGACATTCAATAATTTTTTGAGGTGGGTTAGGTAACCATGTATATTTTTTTAGGTTCCTAGATGGTGGAAGGACTAGCTTATATATTGGTTTTGAAACCCACATTTAAAATTTTGCATTCATTCTTAACTTGATATGTCTCTAAATCATTAGTCTTATCTTTGTTTTTTAATTTCATTTATACTTGGAGGTAATGGACATAGAGGCAATATATCTATAGCTAAAAATATTGGCCTCTAAAAGTTTAATCTAAATGTTGCAAAGCATGTGACAAATTTTATCATCAACATTGGAAAGTTGCAAACACAATTCTATTTTAATTGTGAAAGCAATATATTTTAGAAAATAATTTTAATGTCACAATTAGGGATTTTATTTGACATCTTTTTCAGGATAATAGGGAATCGAAGTACAAAGATAATAATATTCCTGCAAGGTCCTTGTTTGATTTGAGAAATTTGATAAAATGTGGCCTTTTGACCAATGTTTATATAAAAATGAGATTATAAATTGTCAACCAAATCATTAAATCATTGCACATAACTCTTAAGTAGGGAATATAACCAATCAGAGGCATATTAATTTAGATTCATAGGAGAATATTGATCATATGTATATCATCATGAAGAAATCAAAGTATGATGCATACTCACCCTATATGTTATGCTAAGGATCACCATTTGAAATATATAAATCAAATATAGGCACTAAAAATCTGGATGGAAAATTTTGAACAAGAACATTGGTAGTGTTGGGTGATATTTTTAAGAATGAAACCATATGACTAGGATTTTGGGTTGCTTGAGATAATTGTGTACCTTATCATTGCATAGCATAAAGTTGTTTCTGAACTAATTGATATAGAGATGAAATACTATGTGTAGGTGTTGAAACATGATTAAAATTAGTATTATAAAGTGTATGTACATTTTTATGGTTAGCATTGGTAGGCATGAAGGCATGATTGTCATTTTCACTATGTCAAAAATGAAAATAGAAAACATAAAAATGAGGCAAATTGGTCACTGGATTTATTGTATGAGGAACCTTAGAAACCTTTTATTTTCTAAGAATGGAAATATTAACCTAAGGAACTATATGACTAAATTAATCCATATAATATTTATTATCACTAGAAGCACTAACCTCACTGCCTAATGTGGATGTAGAACCTTAAATATCATCATGATTAATATAATGCATAGGTTCTTATTCCCTAATTCATTTTTAAATTATTTTCAAATTAAGAAAACAAAGTTATAAACATGTAGGATGTTTATTAATTAGGGATTTAAATTTAGAAATTATAGCAACTCTAAATAGATCAATGTCATATAAATAACTTACTTCTTCAAAAATATTGGCATTGTCAGTTTCATCATTCAAAGGGATAGTAAAAGGAATTTTATCTTCAACAAATTTCACATTTATTAACCATAAAAGGAACATCACTAAAACTATCATTTTTTTTCATAAAAACATTAGTAGAAA
>JARHVA010001275.1:1872500-1925000 GCA_037957365.1 Torreya grandis | reverse complement strand
CTTAAAAAAAAATAGTTCTTGATCCTAACCGAATTACTATACAATCAATGAGTCAAATGGTTAACATTCAATCTAATAATAGTGCTCAAATGATGCAAATGCAAAATCTAACTCAATAAATTTACTGGGGAGTGCCAAGTCAAAATCCCCCAAACTCACCTTCGAGATGTTCTTAGCAATCCCAATCTGAACTATCTTTTCATAGTAATGTCATCAATCACCTTCAAAATGATCTTTTAGTCCCTTAAATTATAGACATTGGCATAGCTGGTATAACTCCTATGATCTCCTATAATGGATCCACCAATCATCTTTTTAATTGGAAGGCCTCTATTGGTCTTTATAAATACTTAATAAAACTTAACACCTTTGCATCTACCAAATGACTTATTTAAAAAAAAATTGGTGATGATTTAGAATAATAAAATCAACTAAAGTCTAACTTTATTTTTATCTTGTAAGACTTACTTAATGCAAGAACCCCTTTGGGGAACACCTTTATGAAATTCCTTGAATATTATCTTAACTAGAGCCAGTCTAAACATGCATACTAATTTTTAAAGATTAATAATGATTATGAAAATATAGTTCACAAAAACAAAGAAAAAAATTAACAAGTCTTAACAATTATTCATATATTCAAACTTAATGTGTGTGTGTGTGTGTGTGTGTGTGTGTGTGTGTGTGTGTGTGTGTGTGTGTGTGTGTGTGTGTGTGTGTGTGTGTGTGTGTGTGTGTGTGTGTGTGTGTGTGTGTGTGTGTGTGTGTGTAACACCAATTCATTCATCAAATAATAAGTATAAATTTTCATAAACATTATTTAAATCTATACAAACTTGGTAAAAGGTTTTACATCATTTAATGATATTTTGTTTACATTTTGTCAATAGTCTACCACTAAATGTACCTCATGTTTTATTTCACATGCGTTAATGAATATGATAATAGGATATGAATTTAGTATGTTTAATTTTATCTTACTAACATCATTTGATCTATTTTATTGACAATCTAACAACAATGCACTCGCAAAGTAATTTATTTATCATTGATTTTGATACTTATCAATGTATACAATAATAAAATACCATTTTATATCTTGGTTATTTTATATTTAGTTTAAGAAAAATATGTGATGATCATTACTTGAATTATATATTTAATTATGTTACAATTACATTATTTACAATAATACAATAGATTAAAGGAATTACTATGCATATAAATTATGTTCTCATTTCAAATTATACAAAAAAATAAAGTGTCTTTGTTCTAGTTTTCAAAGTCCATGGAAATGTTACATCAATAACATACATTATTTTCAAATAAACACATACAATGTATATAATATCCAACAAGTGTTTCCTTCTTGAAAAATGAGATAAGTAAGATAAGAATTAAGAATAGCATAAGATTGTGTAAATGTAGACATGGAGATTATTGTAGAGGGATTTACCTCCAATCAAAGATCTATTTAAATACCTCAAACGCCTCTCATCTACTAAGAGTGGTCCTCCCCTTTTTGAAAAGGATAGATATAGATCATAAGACAAGAAAGAGACCATTGTGTGATTACATCAGTACTTTAACTATGTCATATAACATGGCATTAGTTTGACTATGAACCGAGATAAGAATTAGTATGTTCTAAATGCATACTACATGTATACATTACTTACAATTGTAGGTCTATATTTTTCAAATCCCCCTTATCATATATAGCTTTGTGAAAATCTGATTTATTGTGATTATAACTGGGATTCCCTCCCATATCTTAATACTCATGTCCTACGGTTCTTGAATCTAATCCAATGCCTTCCCTACCTACATATCCAATAATTTATAGGTCTTAATGTTTATTGATTAGTAAATACTATGATCTCCAAAACATGTTTGTAAGATAATGCCCTGTATGGGTGTCCCATACCAACCACACAGTCGAGTTATCATCCACACCTTTACAATGATCATAGAATCGTTTGGTGTATAAAAATTTCAATTTTTGATAAGTAAGATATCTATCTATGATTTAAACCTTTACTAAGATAATAAGAAACAAATAATGAACCTAAGTCTAGAAAGCCTATATAAAATGACAAATATTTTTTATAACCAAATTTTTATGGCAAGGTCATTTATAGTTTCCACTTTTACATCTGTAGAGTTTTGAAATGCCTATTAAACCATTTTTTCCAAAATAATAATCCTTATTTTTAAATCCTTTAATAAAGGAAATATATGTGAAATATTATCACTTGGCCATTGATATGTCATCTTTGATAGTCCATATTAGGCAATTAAAATATATACAATATTATTTTTAATTTATCAAGCCTACTAATCCTTAACTATCTTTTTCTAAACTTAGCTACTTGGTTAAGCATTTTACAAACACTTATGTGGAAGAAATGATTTATTTATTTATAAATCAAGTTACTTTCATTGTTAAGGATGGTTCTAATATAATGTAATTAAGGGGAATATCTTCTAGTTTATAAGATCATACATGATATATCTCAATATTAATCAAAATGATTAGTAATAAGTGTTATGTTATAGAAAAAATAAGGGAGTGATAATATCATTAATAGTGATGGTATTGATTAAATTTTTTTCATTGATGTCAAGGTTGATGTCATTGATGTCAAGATGCATCTAGTGAAGATAAATGGTGGGTGATATTTGAGGTATGAGCTTGTGAGCTTAATGTGATAAAGAAGCCATGTGACAAGATGTATTCGAATGTAAGAGATAATTTGAAGGCAACATAGAATATGAAGGCAAATAATTTCTTATGTTTTCATGAAGACACGACTGAAGGTGCCCAAGGTGTTCAAATTCATGGAATAAATATGTCTATTCATATTAAGCTTGGTCATGTGGTTTTAGGTCTATATAAGGCTATGGAAGATTGTTGTCATTGGAAAGATAATGGTGTAGTGGTATTAGTGAGGTGTAATATATTATATCTACTTTCTTGATGTTTCTCTTGATTTCATGACATGGAGGGAACAACTCATGGCATTGGAACACTCATGAGAGCTTTAGGATCAGCCTAAAAGGGTAGGACCTTCAATCTACGTTTGTATCTAGACTTATCTTAAATCTTGCCTAGCCTAATGAGGTATCATGATATATTATCAAAGCATGTGAAGAATATATGGTAGTATTTAAGAATTAGAGAGGTTGATTTAGTATGTTATTGACATGAAGAGTGAATGGAAAGAGGCATGAAGGTCATTTTTAAGTCCTAATGTTGTTTGCAGGTCAAGGTCTAGAGAGAAAAGAGAGAGAGTGTGGCCTAAGGAGGGGTCATGATCAAATTTAAAGGTTTTTTAGCTCATGTAATTATTTTTAAAGGTGAGGTATGTTATTTCAAGTTTTTTCATGTATTTTTAGGTCATAGTTTAAAGGATTAGGCATGAAAGGTTGTTTGGAATTCTCTCGAGTGCTTAAAATGAAGGGTTTTCAACCTAAGAAAGATGTTCTTGTGCTCATTATATAGTCAAAACTTTTCATGGGAAACTAAAATATTCATGGTATATGGGGATGAGTACTAGCTCAAAATTCCATGAATTAGTTTTTGGATGGATGGGATATGCTTTATGAACGATCGTTAAGAGTGGAAACTAGTTTAAACCCTCTTAGAGCCCTAATAAGACCTAATGTTAAAGATATTCATGAAAAGTACACAAAATAGATTGGCAAACTCGAGGAATATATTATATATTTTATTGTAATCTCTTAGATACCTCCAAGCAGTGTTGGTTAGAGAGGAGAGAGAAAATGTTGAGTTATAGGCTTATTTTTATAGAATTTATTGTAAAAGTCAAATGTTGCATTAGACATAGTAATAAAATGTTTGAAATAATAAGGTATAGACTCATGTTTTATGTCCATGAAGGTTTTTAGATAGGTTCTAGTCCTAAAGTGTGATAAACTAGTCATCCAAGTTAGCCAATTGCTAACAAACTAATGGTGCAAACAGTGAAAAACCCAGGCAAAAGTGAGAAGACGAATTGCAATATGTTTTCATGATATAATGATGAAAACAGGTAAATATATATGTTTTTAAATAATTTACATACATTTTTGTGTTTGATATAAGTTTTTAAGGTTAGTGAATATGGTGAAAAGTTGCTCACAAGTTGACCTGTTTGGTTCAGATAAGATAGTAAGATATAAGGTTATGAGAATGATCTGAAAGACCAATATTTGACATTTGACCATGTGATATTTATATTTAATAATGAGATAATGATATCATAAGATCATCTACATGCATCATAAGTCATTTAAAATGTCTATATAGGTTTTGGAGATCTGAGTCATCATGACTGGTCTTTAAGGTAAACTGAAAGTTTTGAGTGAGTGACTTATAGAGGTGTTCTTGAGTCCTTATCCCATGAGTGAAAGTGTCTAATATATATGGTGATATTTTTAAGTACATGTAGATTTTGTATAAGTTATTTATTTTCATGGTTATTTGGCTAAATGATGTTTTATCTTTAGTTGTTCACGACAAATTTTTTTATGTGTTCAAAGGCCTAATGTGAATAGTGATAATGGATGTTTCAAGTGGTGATTTAACCTAAAAAGTGTCTTGGTGCTCAAGGGATGTTGGATAAGTCATATTTTATTATTTTATGAAAAATTTGTGTCATGTATAGAGATGTAGAGTGTTATAAGGGGTCATAAGGTATTCTAAGATAGTTAATCAAATTACTTCTTTGAAACATAAGAACCAAAGTTTTGTCTAGTTAAATAAGTGTGAAGTAGTATTTTAGGAATTGAAAATAATGCTTAGTTCATCACCAGCATCAAGATTTATTGACCCCAATGGTTAATTTTTTGTGATCATAGATGCGTCAGGGGATGGACTAGGAGGAGTCCTTATATAGGATTGTGCAGTGAAGGCTTATGAATCTAGGAAGCTTAAGCCTTATAAGGTGAAATATGCTTTTCATGACCTAGAACTTATGGTAATTGTGCATGTTTTACAATTTTGGTGATATTACTTGTTGGGAAAATAATTTGAGCTCAAGATGAATAATTTGGAACTCAAGTACATCTTCACCCAACCAAATTTGAATGCTCATCAAAAATGCTAGCTAGAGATCTTGTCTGATTATGATTTTGATATCAAATATATCAAAGGCAAGGAAAATAGTGTAGATGATGCCTTAAGTTAAAGAAGGTACATAGCAGACATGCTTGCTATCAGGAGTAATTTTATGGATTGAGTGATCAAATTATTTCTAGGAAATTAATCTGATGATTAGGTTAGAAAGGAATTTTTTGAAAATAATTATAATCCTTAGTATAAAGGATTTAGATTAGAGAATGATGGTTTTTGCATAACAATGGAAGGATATATGTGCCAGATTGAGAGAATTTGCAGAGCACAATACTAAAAGTATTGAATAACGCCCCATATTTCAAACATCGAGGAGTTTCCAAGCTCATGATAGAGCTTATAATATTGTATTTTTAAAAGGGAATAAATAACTATATAGCAGAATATATATTAAATTATCTAAAATGCTAGAAAGTGAAAGTTGAACATCTACATCCAATCGGGTTGTTATATCTACATGATATACCAAAATGGAAGTGGTAGGTGATTAATATAGAATTTGTCCAAGGTTTATCAATTTCATGAAATAGGCATGATATTATCCTAGTAGTAGTTGATAAACTAACCAAGGTGGCTTATTTTATACCAAACAATTTGATAGATGATGCACCTACTCTAATGAAGAGGTTTTTGAAGGAAATATTTAGGTTGATTGGATTCACAAAGAAGATCATTTTGGATCATGATCCAAAGATGACTTATTTATTTTATGTAACTCTGATTTCATCTTTAGGTACACAACTAAATTTTATCACTGCATATTACCTAGAGTCTGATGGTTAGACTAAGAGAGTTAATCAGGTGTTAGAAGATCTTCATATTTATTGTATGGATCATCAATACAAGTGGTAAGACTATATTTCATTGGTTGAGTTTTCATATAAAAACCCATACCAAAAAATATTAAATATGGCACCATTTGAGATATTGTAGGAAATAAGGTGTAGTATACCAATCAGTTGGGACAGGGTGGAAGACAGGGTAGTCTTTGGACTTGAGATGCTTTCAAGAATTGAAGATCAAGTTAGATTAATTAGGTAGATGTTTTCTAAGGATAATGATAGTTAGAAGAGTTACTCTAATTTGAAGATGATAGATTGATAATTTTTAGTAGGTGATAATGTTTTCTTATAGGTTAAACCATAGAAGAGCTTGATTAAATTCAAGAAGTAAACATAACTGTCACTGATATATGTGGGAACCTTCAAGGAATTATAAGTGGTTAATCATGTAGATTATAAGTTTTAATTGCCACCAGCCCTAACTCTATTACATAATGTCTTTCATGTTTCTTATCTTAAAAATTATATAGTTGATCCTATGTATATGTTGGATTAGAATGCCTTAAAAAATTTCTATCTTGGGGTGGTCATGGTAGAACCAATCAGAGTAATTAACACTCACAAACTTCTTTTACATAATAGGGAGATGTCACAGTTTAAGGTCTTGTGAAACTAATACTCTGAGGATAGTGTTACTTGGGAGGACTATGATGAGTTCTATTAGAGATTTCCACATTTATTTTGATTGATTAGATAGTTTAAAATATGTTATATTTATTTTTAAATAATGTTTTTAATTCAAAACTTATGTTTGAATAAGAGTCATCTAAGATGATGACTAGCTTTAGGGGGAGGATGTTACATCTTAATTCTTCGATATTAAACTTACTTGATTATCCATGGATATTTATAGTTAATAATTTGATTTGGTTATTTTTTACTAAGATTTAGGATACATGTTGTTATGAAATAGATGGATATTTTATAGGTTACATGATTACATTGCTATAAGTTAGCTCTAGTGTATATTCTTACATCATGATCATATTAATTTTTTCTTTCAATTATATTTTAGGATGTAAGTATATCATGATGTTATGGTCTAACTACCTACTTATTATGAGTTTGATGTAGAATAACTCATCTCTTAGAGTGTGACAGAGGGAGAACATCATCGAAGAGGGTGAGGTAGGTGGAGTTGATAACGAATGATAGAAAAAATAGTTAGAACCTTGCATACACCACATTAATAATACATGTTAGATGAATAGTGAAATAGTTATAATATTGTGTTTTGATGCTATTTGCATTAGATAGTTATCAATACATGGTTGATATCATAGTTTAAATGGTTATATAGAATTTAATTTGCATAAGTTAATTATGTGACCATTAATACTTTTAGAAATGTGATTTGTGTAATCAAAATGAATTTAGATTTATTGATTGATAAACTTATTATTAAATAATAATGACATTTGAGATGCTAATTTATTTATTAAATACACTCTAATAGAGGAATAAATAAGAAAAAGTAGGAAAAGGGAGTAAATAGGTAAAATAATTCTTTTGATTTTTTTAAATTAGTAAATAAAATAAAATAAATTAATTAATTAAAAAAAAGGAGAAGGAAAAATCTTAAAATAAAAATTCACACCATATTTATGAAGAGAGATTTTGGAAAAAAATAAAAAATAATATCATAATATATATCGAAGAAAAGGGGAAGTGAGGCATAATTTAAAGGATAGTTTTGAACATGGAAGTGAAGTGAGGGCAAAAAGCAAAAGGAACAATAATATAGATTACCAGGTATGCATTTTAATCAATTTCTATGTATTCATATTGAATATAGTACCTCTCTAATGATAATACAGTATAGTGGGAGAATCGTATGCATAGAAAACTAAACCTTATAGTTAAAAACAATGATTTGATTATTATAAGTATTACATTTATACTTAAAATAAATGATATTATTCAAAAGATAATGATAAATAGGTAGAAAACCAAACAATTTATATATATAGTACAATGTTTAGTATCTATACAGTAAAATAAATTAGCATAACAAACTGATAAACTATGCATCAATATATACACAAGGTAAGACATAAATATAGTGACTTAAAATAATTGTTACACATTAGGAAGTCACCTAAAACAAAGGTAGTGATTTTAATTATAGTATTTATGAAGTTATACGATAACATTAGATAGTAGAACAATAGTGTCAATGAGCAGTGGCTCATGCAAGTATAGTAAAATTAATACATAGTTATGAATATATTATAAATTTATTCATGCATATAGATATACATATTCATACCATGTCAACAAGCTATAATAATATAAATTATATATATACTATAGAATTCATTCAATGACATTCCATTCATCAGTATAACCTATACATAAATTTCATGCATCAGTATAACCTATAGATAATATATAAATAATAGTAATATGGATATATACTTAAATATTGATTAAATCAATCAAATATATCATGACTCCTTTCATTAGTTGTCACCCAAAAGTGCAATTTTATAGAAAAAAAAGTATAATTACATTTTAGCACTTGGCCATGGTAACTTTAGCGCTTGGCTTTATCTAGGTATAAGTAGATTTATTGAGCATCTATTGGTATGGATCTAAGATTAAGGATTTGTACCAGTAAAATATTATACTCTCATTTTATTAACTACGTATTAGTTATATGAAAGATAATTTATCAAACACACTTCCTTTATCCACAGAAAAGCTAAACATAATATTTAGCAATAGTGATCTAGGTTAATAAGTAGAATATTTTCTAGCTTAGATCTATTAATTCAATTTTAATATAACTTTTGGTTTAGTATATGAAGAAAATATAACTTAGCGTATCCTCGATCATCTTATAATAAGTTTTATATACATGTTATATCTTATCATAGCAGAACATATGAAACATAATGTGTAGCGTGGATGAATGTCTATAATAGGCCACGTATTGAGTTAATTGGTAGTATGCTTTATGCAAATATAGATACTCTTATTTGTAGATATAAAGCTTATAAATTTACTTTGGTATGTGTGTCCATATGAATGGACTTATACATGAGTAAATATATAAATATGAATAGAGTTCATTCAAAAGGAATTGATGAAAGTAGATCTTATAGTAAGATGTAGGATAATATGCTCAGCTAGATATTAGAAACTACGGATGTTGGGATTTCATAAGTAAATGGTGATTTTAAAGGGAAAAAAATAACCTCAAAATTGACTAAGATTATTTTTTTATTAATATCAACCCAAAAATAATAAGACTTATAATTGATAGACAATTTATTTTGTATAATGATTATTGAAAAACCTCATTAAGACCTTACTATAAATATAAATGACAATAGGCATTTATATGAAGTAATTATTTATCATTATAGAAAATGTGTGCAATAAATTTTAAGAGTAGATTAATTTATACAAATGTATATGCATATATAATATGTATTGGTATATGGTGGTTTATGCTTATAGATCTATTATCTATTATAAACTATGTCATGAACTTAGGAAGAGTAGGACTCCATTTATACATCTACATAGGCTCCTAAAACATGTCAAGATTTATAAATGAGGTACCATGTTCAATAAAAACATAATTAATATTATGAAACTTTAGAACTTGAAATTATTATAACTAGTTGTTTGAATAAAAGCTTACGCTTTCATTGATTTATAACTACCTTCTTATGACTAGTTATTGTATTTACTAGTTATGCTTAAGAACACTAGACTATGATAATATGTGTTATCATGGGGTGTAGCATATTTGGAAATTACTTATAGTAATTTGATATTGCAGTTAGATGGATATTATACCTAGATCATATAAATTGTAGTTATTATTTCTATTACTTATGTGATAGATAATATTATGAGATTCACTCATATATTTGATGGAATGAATGTATGCATTTATATTATTATTTTACTAAGCATAATTATTAAGAGGATTTAATATATATGAATATATTGGTTATACTATGTTAAATAAGTCTCACATTGTTGATACAAAGTAAGTAGAGAAATGGACTTCACTAGCTTACTAGCATTAAAATGCCAGATGAAGGTAATTCAATCAAGTAGTGTCTATGAATTTGATTGATCTTTAGATCATTAATTATTGAAAAATATCACCAAATTAATGTTAGTGAGACATTATCATTTCATGTATATGATTTACATATTTATGTAATATCTTGAGTAAAACAAGTTTATTTATGATACATCAAATGTTTAGTTTTAAAAATCATATAGCACATAGGTACTGACTTGTCTCTCTAGATTATTATACCATCACTATCTACTCATCTATTAAGGCAGGACCATTCCCTAATGGGATTAGTGTGGGGGATCAATTTTTCATGATTGATGTTAAAAAGGTCTTGAAAAATGCTCTCTCTTCCCATAATAGTACTTTCTTGGAGACGACACTTGAGATTGCCATAGATACTAGAGTTCAGAGAACTTATGTTATGTAGAGTCATATATATATATATATATATATATATATATATATATATATATATATATATATATATATATATATATATATAATCTTTATGAGTTGTAATTAATTACTTATTATACATTGACAGTAGTGGATATATGATTGTACTAGTTGTGGCTGGATATCAATAATTACCCTCTGTAATCAATTATGATGTGCTCTTTATGATGATATTAATTAGTGATGTATGATTTACAATGCTTCATTTATAGTTATTACACTTAGAGTATTATATATGATCACTTATTAAATTCTCATGGTGTAATCTAATTAAAGCATATGTTGATTTAAATTAGAAAAACAAATCACGTATTTCTAGTAGATCCCAATAGGGATGTTACAATAATGATTAAAAATTAAAATTAAAATCAAATTAAAATAACATACATATTTTAGATAAATAGGTGTTAAAGACACCAATAGATAACATTATTGAGGTGCTTATATTAGATTTGTGACATATATATGATAGGCACCTTGAGAATGACATATCCTTTTTATATTTTATATATAGTTTTATTTAAGATATGTATATTGGTTAATTGTCCCTTTCTATACAATGGAAGGGTAGGAGCACCCAATGATAATCCAACTTATTATGAATGGTCGGATATGAATATTTTTTCCCTAAAAATATATGTTTTGTAATATGTCTCATAAATAATGAAAAATTATTTTCATTTATTTTGTACTTAAAATAATTATTTCACTAATCATTCTTTCTTTAATCAATACTCCAAAATTAAAATTATAATGCCAATTAAATTTACACTCAGCTTTTTATAATGTTAACAATGATCCAGAACTAACACACAACATTATATATTTACGTACTTCTATTAATTACTTGTTTTAGAATTTTGATGGTGATAGTAGTGTAGTCCAATTGGTATGATGGTGAGCATGGACATTAAAAACATCACTCAATGTACAAATTGTAGAGTCCCAATTATCAGTACAACATTCCCATCCAAATACTAATGTAATTCATTGTAAAACATTACAATAAAGAATAATTGATTGAAATTTTACATTAGTTAAATAACAATTAGTTAACATATGAATGCTTTTATTTATTTTTCTAAATTGCATGGTTAAAATAAAATTTATCAAAGTTTCCTTCTGCAAATTAGATATACAAGTTAACTATTAGATTATTAGCATATCTATAGCATTTCATAATTATACAAAATGTCTTTAAACCATATTAAGATTTTTTTACTAGATAAGGTGAACGTCAAATTTTATAGGGACCTAAAACCATAAGTTTAAACAAGAAGTATAGTCAATCAAAAAGGAACAAAATATAACTAGGCCAAGCAGGCCAACTAACCATTAACCTTAAAAACCTTTTAGCAAAAAACAAGACCAAAAAATGAAATAGGACTCAAAAACTAGGACACATACTATATTTCTTTGGAGTGCGTGACAGAGCCATCTTTTCTCCCATCAGGGGATGAATCTTTCTTCTTACCGTTAACTTTTTACTTGATAATACTATATTTTCCCCTAATTTATATGATAGAGCCTTCCATAGGTCTTCTTTTCTATTTTTCAATGCCCTTGTCCTTCTCAAATCTTATCTTCTCTTTCTGTTTGACACTTGAAGAGGAATTATTTAAGGTGATAGTTATGATTTCCTTACCTCTTTTAATATGGGTATCATCTAACCTGTATCTGTTGCCTTCAATCATCTTAGGATTTCCCTAAACTTTCCTCACCCTATTCAACTCTAATTTTAGGGTATTCCACTATTCTTTTAGAGGTACCAATTATCAATCCATGCTCTACAGATTATCATGGAAGTCTAATAGCTTCTACCTAATTCTTTTAGGGAGGTCTATCATTTCTTTATCATTACCTCACCTTGTAGGTAACTTCTACTGCCTTCATATCATAAATTTAAAATTTAAGGTTTTTTCTACCCTAAGGGACCTCCATACTTATGTTTACCTTATTCTTAGTTTTATTCTCCTATGCGGGGGAGTCACAGGTCTTTCTTTTTCCCTTCTTGTCAATAGCTCAGGGAAGGGGAGGGGAAACAAGGTGGGGAGAAGGTGAAGATGGCTCTTCCTCCCAATCTTCAGTAGAGTTTCTTAGGACCTACCTTAAACATTTTACCTTACTTCTTTCAATTGAGGTGATCTCAATGCCCCTCAATAATTTCCATTTATTTTGTGAGGATGAAGATTAGCCTTTGGTGTATAAGGTAAAAGTAGGGTTTTTATTGAAAGTTCAAGTCAGAGCATTCAAGGGACATGAGCAGGTAGTAAGGAAGTCTAATAATGTTTCCCTTGATGTGGTTTAGTACCAAGAAGTGATGGGAAAATATGTGAGTAAATTTTACCTCTAAAGTTAAATATTTTATTACCTGGAGATAGATGTCTAGCCAATGACTTGAAAGCTTGTCTTTAGGGTACCCCTTCTTATCAGTTTGGAAGGCCAATTCCATTTAAAATAAATTATGTACTAGATCATATTTTCTCCTCTTGTCCTTGAACACTTTGGTGTCTTCATAGGATATACATGTGACTTCCACAACCATATCCTCAGTTATGTCGACTCTGGTGCCCCTAAATGTGACTTTCCTTTGTTTCCACCCAATGGCAAAATTCTTATCCAACATTTCATCATGGACATAAATTCAAAGCATGAATTCTATATGCCCACCTTTTTGAGATTCCTTGAGACATTGAGATTAATTTGGACTTTGGAACATGAGGTTGGATCACACATGTCCCTCTCACCTTTCATGAATATTCTTTTCTTCTTACTCAGGTTGTGAGAAATGCAGAGTGTGGACTCAAAGATTGAGTTGCTACAATTTTGCTTTGTCTAACTATTCTAATTGTGGTGTTTTTCAAGATGACATCTAGCATCCAAAAATTTAAAATGAGGGTCATTATCATGATAATTGTGGAGTAATCTTGTATTATGTATGGTCTTCATTTGCACATGTCCTTTTGACCCTTCACTAGATTTATAAATCATGAATAACTAGGGGGAGATGGGAGGGGATATTGGTGGGAATAATCCACATGATTAAATTGAGGCTAGTGATGCCAATGTTTTCTATACCATCCACTATGGCATTGACCTCTTGATATATGTGGATAAATGAACATTCACTAGTGGTCTAGATTAGAATAGTAACATCATCAATGAGTTGGCTAATAGATTGGGAGGTGTTCAGTTTGCCACAAAGGGTGTTAAGAATGTTTAGTGAATCTCCTTCAACTACCAAATTAGATTTGTTAAGTTGGATTTCCAACTAGATACCCTAAATACATGCTTTGGACTTAGACATGTAATTAGTTTATACACCCATAGGGCATGCATAGGCAGTTATAGCCACACCAAACTCATCTCTAATGACTCAACCACCTCCCACAATAATAGGATTTCCCTTAGATGCTCCTTCAAATTTTAGATTCAACCATCCTGGAGGGGGACATCACCATTTTGTGAGGATTCTAACCAAGTTAAGTATGGGGAGTAAGGTTCTACTTACTAAGGATGACCTATTCAACCTCAGAGGTGACATTTTTTTCATTGGGTATCACCACTCTCTAGTTTTTAGTAATGAAAACCCACAACTAGTGGAAAGAACTCAATGTGTCACATATTTTGTGGTCAAAAATATGGGCATTCATGGTAGTCTAAATTTTCCATAAAAATGGGGAAGGGCTAGGGATCATAAGAAGGACAAGGAGGTAAGATTCTAAGGGTATTTCCACTAGAAGATGAGATCAATAATGGATCTAAGCTTAACCCAAGATATATTCAATAATTGAATAAGAAGATTCTATATGGTTATCTTGAAGTGGTAATCAAGAAAAAGATGGTCATATATTCTAGGGTAGATTTGTAGAGTATGCACCTATTGGGGATAATCATTTCATGCTTGGCCAGATTATATATGATAAGGATTTTATCTTAGGATAAAATATAAAAAAAATATGTTAATCTTAGGGGTGAGGTGTTTGATCCATAGCTTTCTCTAATAGGTTCAAATCTCCTCCTCTTATTCTAGGCTGATTAGGAACCCTGACTTCACCGACTTCTCCTCATAATGTTTTGTCAGACACTAAAGGGAGCCTTCCTTAAAAAAATTATCTATGTGAATTTACTAAAGTTGGATATTAAGAATTTGAAATTCCCAAATGACTTCCACATTATTTATCTCTATGGTCAAGGTCTTCCACCTTGATCTCCCTTCTTAAAGTGACTAATAATATTTAACCTTATGGCCTGTGGAGGTTTTAAATATCTCACTTAAGTTATATCAAAGGGTAAATGAGGCTAGAGGATAAATTTTTATCCTTGGATCATCCTAGAAGTCTATCTTATCACCATTTCCCACCTGCCATCTAATTCCCTCCTTCAGTAGAAATTTTAATCTTAAGATGGCTTTTTGAAAGGTACAGTCATCCAAATATCCCTCTTCTTGCAGGAGGATTATTCCTCCCTTCCTTTTAGGTACTTGGGTTTGATGATCTTATTCCAGTGGTTATATTCTTTCATTATTATCCAACAATTTTGGATGTGAGAGCTTTGATCCTTATTTTGACTCGTCTAAGCTTGAGTCCTCTAAAGGCTTTGGGAAGACAAGCTTTTTCCCAAGAAACTAACATGAATCTAAATTTGTCTTCTGCACCTCTCCACATGAAGCTTTTTTGAATTTGATTGATTCTCTCCATGATCTTGTTAGGAATGCAAAATAAGGTCATGAAGTATATTGGTATGATTTGCAAAGAACTTTTGAGGAATTTGAACTTGCCCACCTATGTAAGGAGTACACCATTCCACCTAACTTGTTTCTTCTAGATTTTGTCGACCAATAAGTTCTAGAATTATATTTTCATTTTACCTGTAAATAAAAGCATGCCAATGTAGGTTGAGGGGAGGTTATTGATCTAGTAGCCCATTATACTTGATAACCTTTTTTGGAGGGAAGGTAGGGTATTAAAGAAGAAGGTAGATATTTTTTTAAATTTGATGTACTAACATGATGCCCATTCATAGTCTAAGAGGATGTTTTTGAGGGATTTTGCTTATGTCATGGATACCTCTCTAAATAGGGAAGTGTCATCTGTGAATTCCTCATTAGTAATCAAGATATTGTTTTGGGCTACCTTTATCCTTGTGATTATGTTTTTATCCCTAGACACTTGTAGACTTCTATCTAGAGTTTATGCCATCATGATGAATAAATATTATGACAAGGGGTTACCTTTCTTAATCCCTTAAATGATAGATAAAAATCCTTTGGGAACCCCATTGATAAATATTGAATATATGTGGATGGATATGCAAATATGAATTAGGACCATAAGATCTACATCAAATCCAATCTTTCTCAGCACCTTGTCTAAGAATCTCCTAAACACTTTTTCATAGGCTTTGTTCATGTCAAGTTAAGAGAACATGCCTACCTTAGTATATTTAACCACCAAGTTAAGGGTTTTGTGGATGATTATGATGCCCTCAATGACTTGCCTACCCACTATAAAGATGCCTTGTTATTAAATAATGATACCCTCAAGCAAGGTTTCTATATAGATCTTGTACATAGTGGAGCATAGACTTATGGTTATGGAATCATTTAATTTATTTACTCCTAGTTTCTTGAGGATGAGGAACAAGAATGTATTGTTGAGCTCCTTTAGGATAGTTCCATGCTGAAGAATTCATAGACTATTGCCTCCACTTTCACATGTACGATGTCCCAAAACCTTTGGATTAATAGAGTGGGGAATTCATATGGGCCCAGTGTCTTATTTACCTTCATGGAGAATACCACATTTCTAACCTCCTCTGGGAAAGGGGATTTGCAGTGTTCTTAGTTATCTGCCAAAGAGAGGGTTAAGGGAAGGTTTTGTAGGAGACTTTCCTCCATTTGAGATTCAACTGAACATGATTCCTTTATTAGGATTTTTAAGTGAAGAATGATTTATTCATTGATAACTTCTTTGTCTTTGATTTTAGTTATATCTTCAAGGGGCAGTTCATAAATTATATTAGAATTTATATTTTTAAAGGCTTTTTGATAGAAGAATTTTATTTTTCTGTCTCACTCCTTTAACTAGGTGCATCTGGACTTTCACTTTTAGAATGATTCCTCTTTAAAAAAATTATTTTGATACTATTGTAGAAGTTCCTTCTTAGAGTTTTTAAGTTTTCATCTCATCGATGGATTGCCATTTGTTCTTCCAAGGTATGCAGTTCATCCACCAAGGCATTCTTTTGGGTGAAGGTATTCCTGAACACTTCTTTATTTCACACTTTTAGTTTGGCTTTGATATGCTTGAGTTTTTAGGCCAAGATGAACATGTCTATGATCTTAATGGGTTCCCTTCACTAGTCTTTGATCAAGTCTTGAAGGTCAAGGTGCTGAAGCCACATGCTCTCAAATATGAAAGTCATATTTTTAGTGTAGAAATCATTTCTCTTTCAAAAATGATTGGGTTATGATCCAATCCAGTTCTTGTCAAGGATGAAATAAAATTGGAGAATTTTAGATCCCAATTTAGGGATATTAGAAACTAGTCTAGCCTTACTTGAATGAAGTCCTCCCCCAAATGAGGTCCTCCCCCATCCTTTTGTTCATCCAAGTGAAGGGGTTTCTTTTAAGTTCAACATCTACCAACACAACTCTAATGATGAAGTTGTACATGTTAGCCATATGTTATGTGAATTATTGTATCCCACCTCTCTTTTCGAATGGGTTTAAGGGTGACTTGAAGTCTCCCACCATGACCCATTTCATATTTTTGTAGAGATCCCTAATAATCAATAGTTTTTCCTAGAGTTTTTTCTACCCTTATTTGGTGTTGGGAGCGTAAATGTTGGAAAGGATCCACTCTTTCTTACTATTTTTATCTTTGAATAGGATAACAATGTGGTTACTACTATTGCTAAGCAATTCTCTATTAAGGCATTGTGCATTCTAGAGGACCACTAGTCTTCTCGATGCCCCAAAAGATCTCACACTTATGCAACTAAATTTAAACCATAACTTATCACTACAATTATTAAGTGCAGTCTCAAACAGTTTTGTTTTTTGTAACATAACTATGAGAAGGTTGTGTTTATTCCTCATGTTTTTTACCAACCTCTATTTGTTGGGGTTATTCAAACCCCTTATATTCCATGATATGAGTTTCATTTTTTTATTTTCTGAAATGTCCCTTAAAGGTTTTATGTTTCCTTTTCACTATTTCATCAAGAGGTTCCTTTTTATAGTTGAGAGGTTGGACACTCTCCCTAAAGATCTGGGTGCTTCACCCAACTCAATTTTCTTTCTTCCCTTTTTGGCTTTAACCAGTGTTCATTGGTCCTCTTCTAACTTTGTAACCATCTTAGGGATAGAGGAAGTAGAGCATTGTCCTTATTATTTAGCTCTCTCCTTGCTTACCAAGACTTTGGGCATTAGAGATAAGAGCCCCCCCCCCCCGCCGCCCCCACAAGGCAAGGGACAGTTTAACCAAGCAAAATCCCTTCTTCATCTTACACAAGGGGGACTGATTGAGCATGGGGGAGCTTATATGTTCCAAACCACTATCTTTTATAATGGGGATAAGGTTGGATAATTAAAGGCCACCCTAGTCATAAAAACATTGAGTCATGAAGGGGGTAGGTTCAACTAGTAATACTTCCGTTGATTTGCTGCTTGTGTCACCTAGGTTAGCGGGGATGTCCTCCGCCTTACCATTAAGGGAAAAAAGGGGTATCAATAAGTCAAATGGTGGCAGTTCTGGGGGGCAAACCTCAAAAGGTGATGAAAGGGGTGTGATGGGCTACAAGGGGTTGGTGGTGCATCTTTGATAGGCTGGGCATCTAGTGTAGGGGATATAGGGCATTTGGCTAGAGATACAGGTGGTTGGGAGGAGGTTTCTTTTAGTCCAAATTGATTTAAAGATTGGGAGCAAGGCAAGAGGACAATCCCTTGTTGTATGGCTCAAAATATTACATTTTTTACAGGTCGAAGCATAATTGTCATACTCGATGGGTTAGTACCACTCACCGTACTTGAATTTGATTTTGATTGTGTGCAAGAGAGGCTTGTCCGCAGTAATGAACACATGAAAACGTGTTTCCACCATTCTTCTCTTGGATCTGGTGACTGTGTCGATAGCGATGGGTTGTCGAGTGCTTTAGCAATGCCCATGATTACCTCTGATTCTCAAAATTCAATGGGTATCTCAAAGAGCAACACCCACATGGGGATGTCCTCAAGCGTAGAACTGTTGAGGTTGGTTTCCTCTTTCCATTTCTTAGTGCTCACATTTGATTTGCCCATAAACCATATTAGGATAACCGTGACTATAATTTAGTATTTTCATGATATTGCAATCATATAAAATTGCTTCTCAAGTAAAATAACAAGAACAAATCGCTACATGGCCCTTGTTATAAGTTACACCTCTCTCCCTAATAATAATTAGACATATTTTAAGATGTGAACATGTGTTTATTTCAATTTCCATGTTATCCAAAAAAAAAAAAAAAAAAAACTTTATTTATTTTCTCGTTATCCAAAAAAAAACTATTTTTAAGGCAGACTTGGTATTCTTTCATTTTTTAATATACATACTTTTTTTTTTAAATCATTTTATTTTTATTATCAATTATGAAAGTCTCATATTTTTAATAATAATTATTATTTATTATTTTTTAAATATATTTTTTAAAAATCACAAAAATTTAAATTATTATGATGCAGTGACAGATATGATGATGCCCTGAGAGTGTACATCTTATGTGCATTCTTAGAATAAAATGGAAATGAAAGAAATAAATATGTATATTAGCTTATCCAATGTCATACTTTTGTCGCATTCATGATGTACACTATTGTGGCTTAAATTGCTAAAATTGAATTAAATATAAATATGATGTACTCTCCAAGAATGTTTCTATGGAGTGCGTATGAATTTTTACCCTGCCCGCCAAGCAGTTGGAGAGTGTGACAAGCTGCCCTTCCTTTCTACATTGTGGAATCGTTCTTGGCTTCTTAAAGACGATGTAACGTTAATCAGAGATATAAGTGTTGTTAAACCCTCATTACTATTCTAAATGAAGAGATTGCGAGATTGTATGATAATTATGCATCATATACTTGAGGTCGAATGAATTTTATACCATTGGGACTAGCTTCGTTCCTCATTTGTTTTTCCTTCTCACACCATGAATTTGGTATACTTGACATTTGAAAAAAATGAGGGGAAGGGGGCGGAGGAAGGGGGTTTAAACTTAATAAAAATAAAACTTCTAATTATAATATTATTTACTTATAATTATAATATTAAATATTTAATTAGTATTATATTATTTAGTTGTAATCTTTTGGTCGATTGGTGTTTGTTTGTTTGTTTAAATTTTAAAAAGTAAGCTCATAAATTTTTTAAACATTTTATTTGAAAATAAATTAAAAATTTAACTAAATATTAATTATTTTGTAAATAATTAATATACAAATAAGTGTAGACACCTAAAAATGCCTAGTTTATTTAAAGTAGTTGTTAAAATCAATATTTTAGCATGTTTAGGTGCTTGTTGATTATTGGTCTAAATTAAGTATCAGTTACATATTTTGTTGACGTTTGATGGTCAATGACTCTTCTCTCAAACCCATTTAATTTCTCTTTTATCTTTCCTCTTTCCTCAAACTTCTACTTGTCATCTATATAGGTTAGCATGCTAAATAGATGTTATATGAGTCATTGATGTATTAGTCAAATTATATGAACACATGTGGTTAAGTGAGATTATAAGGGTCAATAATTTAATAATGAGATTACATATATGCTTAATTAAGTAATAAGGAAATTATTTACTTAAACTTTGATGTATTAAGTTATGCATTTGATGATTGGGTAAAAGTTGGATGATGTACTAATAAATGGTAGGTGGTTTACTTTATAAAATGTATATATTGTCATAATGTTATATATTATGTTAAGTTCATGACTTTATTGGCTTAGCCATTTGTGAACCTATCTATGATAAAATAAACTAAAATTTGTGGCTTTCATGCCCATATTGAGTATATGATTCAACCAATCACTTGATTTATTCAATCACAAACATAATTTGGGCTTATATAGCCTCGTTAAGATTATTGAAACTATAAAAATGTGAGTTATGCCTCACTTCACCATGATTGAGTCTATTATTGAACCAAAATTTCCCACGTGTGAAAAAATGGCGTTAATGGTTTAATCACATATTCAATCAGGGCTAAAAAATCCCCATATCAAATTATATAGTTGAAATTAGGGCCACAAGTCTGATTCAATGAATCAAGCTCCATGAACCTAATTACAACAACAAAATGTGATTCGGGGGTCACTTGGCCCTGATTGATTCTATGTTCAAACCAATCATTCCATTTGTTTAATCACAAACACAATTTGGGCATATCAAGTGTTTGGTTCCATCATCGACTCAATCTAGTGAATTTTTTTTCACAAACTCAATTAGGTCCAAGTGAGCCCCAAATCCAATTTAATTTTTACAATTAGGTTCATGGGATTCAAGTTGACCAATTGATCCCTACAAACCAAATTATAAAAATAAAATGTGATTTGGAGCTCCCTTTATCATCCTTGATTGTGTTTATGATAGAATTAATCTCATCATTCATACAATCAAATACACAATTGGGGTGTACCAAGTGACTAATTTAATCACATACTCAATCAACTGATTGGTTCAATCACAAAATTAATTTAAGCCAAGTGATCCACATATCACATTCTATAGTTGAAAATAGGTTCATTGGGATCGATTGAACAATCAATAATTGTTAACTTATTGGTGACATATCAAAATAGATAATCAAAATTATATTTATGGGTCTTATTTGGAACCAAATTCATCCTTGATCACACAAATTAAGTAACTAGTTCATTTAGTGATGTAATATAGACTAATTAACCCTAAAATCATATGCACATACTTGAAATTATGTTCAAGGTATTCTATTCACCATAAATTACCTCACTAATTGAATCGATCAAATAATTGGTTTAGTTACTAATAAAATTAGGGCTAATTGAGCCCCAAATCACATTATATAGTCATCATTAGGTGTGTGTTGCTTAATTATCCCCAAATTATATCCTTGTTTGAACCAATCATGTAATTGGGTATATGAATTATGAGCAAAAATTTATAAGCAAGGAGTTAGTAAAAAAAATTAATACAGAGACTTTATAAAATAGTACAATCTATGAATGAAGAATATGTAACAACACCTACAACATTTATGAATAATGAATCTATTCCAATGAAGAATTATGACACCTATGAAGAAAAAATAAATTTTAAATAGATGACAATCAGTAGTGTGATTTAGAGTCAGCATAACAGTGGAATAAAAATATCATTAAAACAAGTTTAAGCTGAGGGAGGAGGTGAAGAGTTAGGACACACATATTGTGGAATAACTTAAGCCTCTCTCCATGTGCAATCTAGCCAATAAGTTTTTAAAAAATTGGGATGTTACTCTCAAATTCTCTAACTAAGTAACAACCAATCCCTCATTGTCTCTTTATTTTTTATGCTATCTTTATGGTTTTAATTGTTTCTTCCTTCCATGGCTTCAAAATATGTATAGTATAGTATAATAATTATAATTATTTCATCTAACACCCCTTCACATTCACCGAGATTAACCTCAAAACAAATTACTAATAAGACACATTATATTAGAATATCCTTTTCCAAATTATTAGAGGTTTTGGAGTGTTAGTTGTGTTTTTTATTGTTCATAGATGACATATAATTCAATATATGCAAGGCGTTATTTTTTATTATTATATTCTCAAATGGTTAATGATAATAATTTATTTCAAATCCATACTAAAGTTTAGACTTAATTACTATGCGATAAATCTTGTACTAAGATTATTTTACTTGTGAATGTAAACCACACCAAACCACCAAACTAGGTCTTCTACGAGATATGATTTTTTGGATAATGAATAGAAAATTTTTATTGTAGATATGATATGATTAATTTGACTAACATATTAGTCATATATGTGTGTGAAATGGTTAGAGATATGTATAGGATAAATGGTTTGAGATATGTACAATATAGGATGAATTTATAAGAGAATTTAGGATAAAGTGTGATGTGACATCGAGATCTATTTAGTATATGACATTTGTATGTCTTATGCATTGATGTTAGGATGTGATTAGAGGTAATGTCTAGGGTTTATAAAATTTGATGTTGGTGTGACTTAGTTTATGTCTATCTTAAGGTGGCAGGGGGTTTTAGGTGTCCAAAATAGTTGTATCGGGTATTGAATCAGAGAATATAGAGCCCTTTAATAAAAAATTAACCAAAATTATGTAAATTCAAACTCAATATGCCCTATTTGATTTTTTAGTACAATTTATCACTTAATTAATTGCATGAATCACTTAGGACATATCGATCCATCTAAACACAAAAATAACATCCTACCAGTAGTTAAGGATATATATTCCCTATTTTAATGCTCCATAAAACCAATCTATTTATTGATTGTATGAGGCTAATAAATATGACATATCAGACCCTCTAAAGATAGATGCAATAATGTAATGTCATTTTAGACCCAATGTGTCCTATTTGAGTGCCTCATGGATACAATCACTCTAGTGGTTTTTTAGGAAATTAAAATTGGACACGTAAAGCCCCATAAACACAAATGCAACAACATATGTCAATATAGGCTCAATATGTTCTATTTTATTTCCCCATACAACTAGTATCTTGATAGGTTTTCATGGCAATGAATTATATCATATTGAGGTGCATAAACACAAACACAACAACCTAATGTCATTTAAGACTCAATATGTCCCTTTTGAGTGCTATGTGTGACCAATCACTCAATTATTTCAATGGAGAACTTAAATAGGACATATCAAATCCCATAAAATCCATTTCAACAAACTAATATCATTTTTGACTCAATATGTCCTATTATAGTGGACTTTCTAATAAATCACTTAATTGATTGCATGAACACTCAACAAAGGAATATCAAGCCCCTATACACCATAAAAACAACCATGTGTAAATTTACTTTAAATTTTCCCTAATCAATTTCATCATGTTATTAATTGCTTAATTGGTTACATGGTGCACTCAAATAGGATATATCAATCCCATTTAACATAAATGTGGCAATGATGTTATTTTGAGATTGATATTTCCTATTTGAGTACCTTTTGTAGCCATTTTCTCAAAAATTTCCATGGGGCAATCAAGTAGGACACATTGAATCCCTTAAATACACATGCAATCACATAATGTCATTTGAGACTCGATTTATCCTATTTGAGTGTCTTTTAAAATGAATCACTCAAATGGTTGTGTGGGTATCTTAAGTAGAACATATCTAGTGCTAAAAAACATAAATAAAATAATATAATGTTATTTTGATCTTGATATGTCTTAGTTTAGTTTCTTGTGCAACTACTCATTTGAATGGTTGCACAAGGCATTCAATTATGACATATTGATCTAGATTAACACAAATGTAACAACTTATTTTCATTTTGGACTCAATATTTCCTATTTGAATGGAATGAACAACCAATCACTTGATTGTTTATGTGGGACACTCAATTAGGACATATGAACCAGATAAACACAAATGTGACAACCTAATATTATTTCAAACTTGACATGTCTTATTTTATTTCCATGTCCAACCAATCGCTCAATTGGATAAATATATGTTTGAGTAGGGAATAAATAGAACCCTAAACACATTTACAACAACCTAATATTATATGATCTAATTGAGAGCCTCATGCAACAAATTATTTGATTGGTTGTATGATGGATGTAATTAGGGCATATCAAGCCCAAAAAACTTAATTTGCATAATATAATGTATTTTGGAACTTTGTATGTATTGATTAAGATAACATAATATGAAATTATCTAATTAAAATAATGGAATGTACTTTAAAACTTGATATGTCTTAATTATAATAATTGAATGTGATATGCCTGGATTGAATGTCTCATGCAAGCAATCAATCGATTGTTCATTTGGGGGATGTAATTAGGGAATATTGGGTAACTTAAACCTAATATAAATAACCTAATGTGATTTTGGGATTGATTTTACCTAATTGAATGCCCTATTGAACCAATTACTTAATTAGTTAGAAATGGGATTAATTATGGAAAATAGAGCCTCATAAATCTAATTATGACAACCCAATATTATCTGGGGCTTGATTTTTCATAATTTAATGTGTCATTCAATCAATTGCTAGATTAGTTACATAGGGGACATAATTATGGAAAAAAATTCCCAAATATTTTTCTTTTTTCATAGATTTCAGAGTTGGAGGGACCATTGCTTGGTAAAAAAATGAAGCAAAAACTAGAAGCCCTGGTTTGAAGAATTAAACCCAGAAAGGCATATGACTAATAAATAACCAATTTTCTAAGAAAACTAATAGATAGAGAATACTGTAATCTTTTATCTAACCCTTATAACATGCAGAACATTTATTAGATATTTCCCATCCAGCCAAACTAAACCATTCAGGATAAAAATAAAATTCCAAAGATAATTTATAGCTACTCCTGCTCAATCATCTCTCTGAAAGAGAATCTATTACTAAAAAATCACTCATGGACAATAAGAGTCCATCGAACCTTGATGGTAAGCAGAACATCCATAGTTAATTAAGAGCAGATATCAATTGAGTTTAAATCCTATCATTGAAATCTTTCACCATCAATCTTCCTACCTATTTTCTCTTTCTACCTAAAGTTTTGTTTATTTAAAACACAATTTCTCTAAGTAATGGATATTACTCCTTTCGAATTGAGTTCTTCTTAATCATATTAATATTATTATTTTTCTTGTGAGGATACTCCTAAATCCTTATTACCCAAGCTATGAAAAAAACCTTATTTCTCTAATTGAACCTAATCCTAAAGCTTTGAAGATCCTCTCTCACAATCCAAAATTAAACCTTCCAAACACATTCTGGCTCTAGGCTCCTTCCTACTAAGATGAGAGAGATGATCTAAGCTATTCTTTGAAAAATCCTATTACTTACCCAAAACCTCAAGTAAGGAGATGTTCATTGTAATATTTTCCTTTAAATCTAAAATTAAACCTTTAGTTGGCACCAAAGGATATTTCATCTCCTAATCAAGACAAGAAGAATCTATCTTACCTAAATCATTTTTAGCTAGGATAGAGGATTCTTTACATAGCTCAAAACCATACTTAGGGTGGGTGTCCACAAGAATTATCTAGTTTCTCAAAGTTTCTAACCATATCAAAATTTGGACACCCAATCTTGCATACCCACTTTCTTAAAATATTAGGCCCTGCATCTAAAATGGAAGTCCTAGGGTAAGCTTCTATTTTCTTCCCACACTGATTGCACTTAAAAAATCTAAATGAAATCCCTTCATAATTAATAAATTGAGTCCATAAACTAAAATAATATTGAATCTTGATAGAGTGAAATAATAAAAATTAGCCAAAACACACAATCCAATAAACTATTTTTGTGCTACACAAAATTGATCAAATTTACCAAAATCACCAACATTCTAAACAATTTGATGGAGTAAAAGGGGATCATTAATTATTATTGGAGAATTATACAACTTAATCTAAAATAAAGATTTTGAAATAATTATTGTAGTTGGATCAAAGAATGAGGTCCAAGGAAACATGAAAATACCTTGATTTCCCAAAACCCAAGGGCCATTGTTTCAAACTCACTCTTTATCCTCCACAAACTGAAAAAGAATTAAGAAAAAAACATTAAAAAGTAGATATATTTTTAGCTTAGCTAGATTATTTCATACTTATTTATCCTAGGAATAAATATTCTCCCACAAAGAACATTTCCCCAAACATCTACAAATAAGATATTTATAGTCAGTCTCTAATTTCAAAGGTCGAATAGCTTCATCAAGATATTATAACATCAGAGAATTGTTAGAAAAATAAAAGGCATGTCTCCAAAATAATGAGGTTCATATTCAGGCTGGGTTTCTCCTTACCCCTCTCCTTCAGGGTTGCCACATCCTCCAAAATGGATTCAAGTAGGCTATCCTCACCGACACCAACCATGATTAAAACATGATCCAACACCATATTCCTTTAAATAAGCTAGAGGGATAAAAAAAAGGGTTTAATTTTCTTCTTCTTACCTTTTAGAAGTCATTACAATAATGATAAGGATTTAGATTATTTTTGTATTGAAGAAATACTAGATTGTGATCTTCTAAAACCCTAAGAACTTATTCAGATATTAATTTAGACCTAGATCCTATAACCTTCTCTGATCCTTGCCCTATGCTTCTGCCCCTCCCTTTACCAACACTGCCAAACTATAACCAATGCCTCCCCTTTGTTAGCGGGAACTTATCTAATGCCCTGAGATTTACCCCCCATAAATATCTAGATTCCTTACTATTTTTCACCATTCAATACCATCTCTATACACTGATCCCTACTTTCTTTCTATCATTCCATCATGATTTTTCCAGTATGTATAATTGAGCCCCTTAAACCTAATTTTGATAGCCTAATGTAAGTTGGGGATCAATTTTCCCAAATTGAGTCCCCCATTTAACTAATCACTTTATTTGTTATATGGGGAATAAACCATGGAGAATCAATACCCCTAAATTAATTTAAAACAACCTAAAATGATGTGGGCCTTGATTTTCCCTAATTGAGTGAACCATTCTCCTAATCACTTGATTAGTTAAATGGGGGAGATAATTAGGGATAAATGTGCACTTAGACCTAAATGTGACAAAATAATGTGATTTGGGATTTGATTTTACCTAATTAAGTACCCATTTTAACCAAACATTCAATTGGTAGAATGGGGGATGTAATTAGTGAAAATAGACCACATTAAAAAAAATTATGACAACATTATGTAAGTTGGGTCTTAACCAAGAAATCAACTTAATTGTTGAATATGAACTGACCTTGTAATTTTTGGGACTCTAAATCCCCTAATGATGATAACATCATGTGAATTGAACTAATTATAACAAATTTATGTGGTTTGGGATCTTATATGTGAAAATTATTATAATCTAATGTGAATTGACTCAATTTCAACAACATGGTGTGGTTTTGGACATGATATGCCATAATTGTGATAACATAATGACATGTACCCTAATTTAGTTCCCCATGAAATCAATCACTTGATTGGTTATATAGGGATTAAATTGGGGCACATTGAGCCCCCTTAACCCAATTAAGATAACCTAATGTCATATGGGACTTGATATGCACTATTTATGATAGCCTAATATGATATGGGACTCAATATGTCATAATTGTGACAAGTTAATGTAATTTTATATAATTATGAGAACCCAAAACAAATTATGACAACCTAGTTTGAATTGAATTTATTGCAAAATGCTAATGTCATTTACGAGTCAATAAGACCTAATTTTGATAATTAGATGTCATGTATTAATTGAGTTTCACATAAAACCAATTACTAATTTGGTTACATGTGTGATTAAATTAAGGCATATTAAGCCCCTAAACCTAATTATGGTAAACTAATGAGTTTTGGGACATTGTATGGCCTAATTGGGATAACCTAAAGTGAATTGTCCTTAATTGAAAAAATAATATATTTTGGGAATAGATAAGCCCTAATTGTGATAACCTAATGTCATATATCCTAAATTAGTGCTCCATGTAACCACACACTCGATTGGTTGTATAGTGGATGAAATAATGACATGTTGAGTAACTTAAACCTAATTTGAATAACATAATGGGAATTTAAACTCAATATGTGGTAATTAGGACAATCTAATATGATTTTGGAATTCATATCTCCTAATTGAAATAACCAAATGTGATTTGACCTAACTATGATAATCTAAAACTAATTATGATAACTTTATGTGAATCAATTTATTGTAATAACATAATGTAAATTGGGACTCAATATTACCTAATTATAATGACCTGATTCCATGTACTTTATTTGAGTGTCCCACATAACCAATCACTTGATTGGTTTTATTTGTAATGCAATTAGGGCATATAAAACCCTATAAACCTATTAAAACAAGTTTCCATGGTATGGGATTTGATTTAACATAAATCTAAAAACCTAATGCCATATATTTTAACTCATTACCCCACTAAACCAATGAATTCATCAGTTATATGAGGATATAATTATTGCATATCAAGATCCCTAAACTTAATTGGGATAACCTAAAGTAATTTTAGACTTGATGTGCCCTAATTCCTTGACAACCTAATATGATTTGGGAGTTGATATGTCATAATTTAAATAGAAAGTAATTGATGTCTTCATGCAACCAACTAATATCAAATACCTTAATTGATATCTTCATGTAACCAACTACTCGATTTGATAAGTTAGAGATGTAATTTGGGCATATCTTGTCCTCCAAACCTAATTTCAATTTTTAACGTAATGTGATTTTGATCTCTATATGCCATTAATATGACAACCTAATGTGGGTCAACCTAATTGAGAAAACCTAATGTGAATTGACCTAATTATAAAAACCTAATGTAGTTTTAGAATTGATGTTCCCTAATTATGATAACCTAATGTGATATATCATATTTTAGTTTTGTATTAAAAAAATCACTTGATTGGAATAAGGCACTATAAAGGCCCTAATGTCACCAAAATCATTTGTTATGTTAAGGTGACATTAACAATATGAATTATAACACCATATCCAAACATAGAGTGAAATAATAAAAATTATAAACTACAGGAAATGGTTTTTATTATGGGGTTCTTTTTCATATTTTATATTGAATATGTGTCAATCAAGGAATGTTAGTGTGATAAATTTCACTTGGAATTTTTTAGAGTAGGGAAGGTCAATTATGGGATGTTAGTGGGATTTTTGGGGGTATGGATTAAAATGTGAGTGTGATTGTTGGGGTTTTTTTTGGGTAGGTCACATAATGCGATCATTTCATTAGGTTTTTAATTTGTGTATGGTGTAAGGTTTTTTGCATTGTTGGTTAGGTTTATGAATGTGAGTATTTGTTTTGGGTAATTTTAGTTGTAGGGTTTTAATTATTTCATTATATTTTCAATTTGTAATCTGAGTAGGATTTTGTGTTCCTAAATGGGTAGGGTATTTAAATGTCAGTGTTTCATTTCAAAAGAATATATTAATGAAACCACCCATAATAAATGAATGGGTAAGATTAATTTTATGGAAGGAATAATCCTCAAGAGGGACACAATAAGTATAATAAACCATCCATGCTATAATGGGTTGAAGAAGAAAAATATGCAAAAAATTAAGTAAAATATAAATTCAAAAATTTTGAATGCATAGTTAAATTTGATAAATACAAAAAACTAGTAAATATTTAAGTAAATATTGAAAAGACAAGGTGAATTAGGTCAAAATTAGATATATCAAGCAAATTTTGAAATTAAGATAAAAATGTGAAATTCATGGAAATTTTAAATAATGAAATAATATTAAAAAAATAATTAAAATATAGGTAAATTTATGGAAAACTAAAAAATGTATAAGAAATGTATGGATATTATAAATAAATTATGTTAAATTAGTGTAATTTCTTAACTTTAAAAGAAAATGGCCAAATTTTCAAATCATGAAAAATTATCATACTCCAATTGTTTGATTTACTTAATATAATGGTTATGATATATTTCTAAAAACATTATCATTATAGTTAACATGAGCTCCAAAAAAGAAAATAGGATAAATCCTTAGAGATTATAGGAAAGTTTTCAAAGTTAAAGGAAATTAGGGGAAATTATTGAAATTTAGGTCGAATTTAAAAATATTATGTTAAAATTGTTAGATTAGGGGAATTTTAATTGCAAAAATAGAGGATATATTAAAACTTGAAGGAAAAATTGATTATTTGATTATATTTAATTTCATAGAATTTTTATGGTGTTTTCTTTATAATTTTGTTTAGTGACTTGTTCATATTTTCCTTAAATATTTTGAATGTTTACATTTATATTTATAATTATAATTTATTATATGTTTAACAAAACAAGTTTATACTTTTTTAATTTTTTGTAGTCCCTCTCATTAAAAAATTATTCCTTGAAGGATGGTTAATGACTATTGGGATAGTTCTGACCTTCCAAGTGAGCCAAGCCAAAAATAACAATCTATAAACACCCAATTATAAAGGAGATAAAAATGTGACCAATCCCATAGGTCATATGAACCTCAAAGGATCATGTGCCTAGTTCATAACTATCCCAGTTTTAATTATTTTCTACTAATAAATGCTCAAGTTTGATTTTTTTATTACATTAAAAATAATAAGAATTTTTTAATCTATAAGAGAGTGGGTATGATGAACATCTCCAACCTTGGTAGAAAGAACACATATTATCTTATGGATAACCTTATCTATTGAAGGAAATGATATACAATAGAATCTAATGAGATATGTACACCATTTATATTGATCGTAAAATATATTTTTAGACTATTTATATAATATATTGTTTAATAATTTTTTATCATTCAAAAAAATTAGCTATAGCCTGTCTATTAAAATAACAAAGATAATATAAAAAATTTGATAGAGTCAGTTACAACTCAAGAAATTTCAATGGAAGAAAAATAATGCCTTAGAAAAAATACTAGCCTATCTTCCCACTCAGAAAAATGAACCCTTGTACCTCATTAGTAAGAGGTGGTTTTCGCTGCACATACACTATGGGTAAAGGGTTTATCCCTCTCAAATAAACTGGAATGTTTCTTTCCAAAAAATTGTTTTGTTTGATTATCCTTCTCATAAAGAGGATTTTTTTATTTATCTATTTTTTACATTGGTAATTTGGGTAGCATTTCTGCTATTTTATTTTGGATTCCTTTGCCTTTATTTTTGTAGCTTCTAAATTTATTAAATTAAAGAGAGGTGGTTGTCTGAGCTTACCCTTTCCTCATTCAAATGATTTTATGGCCAACTTGTACTTTCTAATTTCTTGCCCTAATTCAACAATTCCTAAAGGTAATAAATAAAAATATCCTCTAATCCAAAAATGTATTCATCAACCTCTTCTCCTTCTTCCTCTTTGATGATAAGTTATATGTCATTCATATCTTCTAGAATATGATTATGATTTTAGCCTCTAAATATTTTTGAGAGAGCCTCTTTAATCACTATTTCAATAACATCAACCACTATATCAATAATATTTTTGGTTGGTTCCTCTACTTAGAGGATGGAAACCCTATTTTTAAATTTCACTTCATTTTCCTTACAAAGATTTATATTTAGATTTTGTGTCCTTTATTTGTTCTTAGGTTATTTGAAATCTTATAATGTTTTAAATTAATTTGATTATATTTTGACTAGGAATTATTGGTAAAGTGCCCATGAATATCACAATTTCTTCACCTTAAAGGAATATTTTCACAATCCATGTCTTGAAGACATTATCTTATTTCTAATTGGAATTTAATTTATAAGGGAAGAGGCTTAGAGAGATATAATTTTACATAGATTCTTGTATATATAACCATGTGTTCTATTTTAGTTACCTTATCCATGCACACAAAATTATTGGTTAGTTTCTCACTTGTTTAAAAATCTCTTCAAACTAAATAATCTGTTCACAAACTAAAAAAACAAATCCAAATAAGATAAATTATTAAGACTTCCATTTTAACACTAAATCCTTCATCCCAAGGCCTTATGTGTAGACCAAATATTCCCATGAACCATAGGACATTTTTGAAGCATTCATCATTTTTATTGGAAGAATCAAAATTAATTTGGAAAAAATCCACAAGGAAGAAGGATTACCTTATTTTTTATATTTATCACCCCAATTTTTGCATAACCAAATTTGTAAATCACATGAGCTGGGTCATAACCCTGAGAATTCTCAAAGCACACTCTTTACAATTTTTGACTAGGATTTTAACATATTTATGAAATATTTTAACCATTGTAATCTCTTTTGGGGCTTCAAAGGTCATAGATGTGAAGGTCAAACTTTGATCCTATGCTAAGGGCATTGGTTGCTCACCCTGTACCCTAAGATCTTAGTTAAAAATTTTTATTGTTTTTTCATTTCCATTGATGATGAGTTTCCCTAACACCACAACCACAATGAAGGAGGGTTTTTGCCTAAAGCATTCAATAATCTATGTATGAGGAGATGATCTAGCCATAGGGACATCTCACCCTTCTCATTGGTCATGAGGATCGATTGTGCCCTAATACTTGCCTCCTTGGTTTGAAAATAGTACAATACTAATTCTAGTCCTACAAGACGAAAAAAACATTAACATAACCTTTGACCCTTATCATATTGGATGACAATCACAGCCATAAGAGTGGTGAAGAATGAAGATAAGAATACCTAATTTGAATGTTGTTATTATGTTCTCAATGATTCACTCTTAATAGGTTTATATAACCTAATTGAATACATTACATATATACTATAATATTGGTTTGTTTTCAATGATTTTATTTTATGAGATTTTTAATTATATCTAGGGGAAACATGAAATTGACTTATATTACAATTGGAAAATTTCTTTCAATTATAAATGAATGATCAGGGTTATCCTCATTCATGTTGTGATTCTTAATCCCAAATACATTTAGGTAGTCACAGTGTTCACAATTGAGATAGTTTGGAAAGTGAAAGTGATTGTGATGTTACTCAGGGTTGGGATTAGGTTTGGGATATTGTATTCAAGGGTGATGTTCATAATGTTTAGGTTTAAATATGACTTTATAACTTTATATTTATAATTTTTATTATATTATCATTATCATTAGTTTTACTTTTATCTTTTATAATAGTATTTAATTTATTATTATTTTAATATATATTTAATTTTCCAATTTTGTAATCAATTTTTATAAATTTATTCTATTTAATGAAAAGGGTAAGGGTCCCCACCTTTAATTATTTAAAAAAATTAAATTATTTTAAAAACAAATGCACTCAAGTCCTCTAAATATTTGTTAACACATTCTATTTTGTGACGAAATTAGTTTACAATGTTTTTCATGTAATTTATATGTATCCAAATTATAAAAATCTACCTTTTGGATGGATAATTATAATCATTTTCATTTGAAATACTAATAGTTAATAGTTTTATAATGTGTACCCAATATAAATTTAACACCACACATGGTGTTGCCAAATGAACTCTCATTTTTATTATAATTGAAGGAAATTTTATATATATATATATATATATATATATATATATATATATATATATATATATATATATATATATATATATATATATATATATATATATATATATATTATTTTTTAAATATTTTAAATAGTTGAATAAATTTAAATTGCATTTCATATATATATTATACCAATCAACTCAAAAGATACATTATTTTGATAATAAAACTATATAATTATATGTTAAGTAACTTTTTTCAATCATTAAAATATTTTTATGTTATTAATTAAAAAAATATAACTTTGAAAAAGGTTTTCCATTATATTTTTGAGTTTTAATTATATCCAGTATATATTAGACCACTACAATGGTGACAAGACCTATATTAAATTGTTCATCCTTAAAATATATAAGTTTATATAATCATGGTTCCCCATAGACAATTTGAGAAAGTTATAAATTTATGTTAGGTTTAGGAAAGTCATAAATTTATGTTGTAATTTTAGAAATATCATTGTGTATGTTAATGGGATATAATAACCTTGCAACATTATGTTTACTATTACATTATAGAAGTTAGGGTTTAACATAAACAACAACAACAACAATAAAATAGAAACCTTTGATTTTATATATCTTAAAATTATCCTAGCCCATGAAAACACATTATTTTTGGTACTAAGAAAATGAAAACTTATTTTCTTTACGATTTAATGGATAAATTATATAACAAGTTATAATATTTAGAGGAAAAAATTATTTATTATTTAAGTTAAGTTATAATTTTTAGTTCTTACAAAAATGAACTATTATGACCAAAAATATTTGTAACACAAAAGAATTATTTTTCATCCTATAAAATGGTAATGTAAATTTGTGACTTACATGTTAAATTATTAAAAATGTAATGAATCATTAAAATTATGAGAAAAAATAATCTATATACACCTTAAATTAATTTTAGTAGCATATATTATTTTAAAGAATTTTTAGCTCATTAGTCTTTCATTTTCAAGATTAAGTTGTTTTGATTATATAAATACCTTTGATAATCACATCATCTATGTGTATGGAATTTATATCATTTACATACCATCTTTCTTGTCCATATATAACTTCCATACCCATTCCCTTAAAGCCTTGCCAAAATAATATATTTTAACCGATGTCATCAATTTAATAATAAAGTATTTTATTTTATGTATTTATATAATAATGGTTTTTAAAATATGCACTTAAGGTCTAATAGATATAATTAAATATATATTTATTAAATAATTGAGCTCTTATTTTCTTAAAACATGAGTAGTGTAGATAATTTACCTTCACAAATTTTTTCTTCTTAATGTGATTAAAATAATTAGGGAATGGAAGGGGGGTTTCTATGATCATCAAAAATTCCCATTATTTCTAAGTAATCTCATATATAATTCATCATATTTGGTATTGGATATTTTTGGTGATTTTTGATGATGACATATTATTTTCATGGTCTTGATGAGCATTCTTCATTTTTTAATTCTAGTACCCCTTTCCACTCTTTGATATTTCTATAATAATTTAATTTAGTAGGAATTTGTAACAATTTTGTGATAAGTTATTATGGTTTTTAAACATTTACAACTCACATAAGCACTTGCTAATATGTTTCTAAAAAATTCCTTGCTTTTTAAAATACTTTTCAATGTAGTTGACTACAACATGTTTTGAAAATTTTGATTGCAAATTTATATTGATGCATCATGATTATAATACATAAACATTATGGTTTTTTATGTGGTCATCATTTCTTTAGGGTCATGTTTTTTGGATTTGGTATTTTCAAAAGCAAATCCTCATGTTTATTAGAAACATCGATTTTCATTACATCTAGTAATGTTTCCTCTAAGGTTTCAAGAATTTTATCTATGCCACTTTCATTTTCACCATAAATCCATATATATATATATATATATATATATATATATATATATATATATATATATATATATATATATATATATATATATATATATATATATATATATATATATATATATATATATATATATCATTATGACCCACGACATGACAAATTCTATCTTTATTTGAGCGTCACTTTTTAATGTAGTAGTATAGAGACATCGACTCTCTAATTCTAATTTTGTTGTCGATAGTGATGAAGACACTAAAATAAAGATAGAAATGGGTCATATATATGTATATATATATATATATATATGTATATATATATATATATGTATATATATATATATATATATATATATATATATATATATATATATATATATATATATATATATATATATATATATATATATATTTCATTATGACCCATGACATGACCCATTTCTATCTTTATTTGAATGTCTTCATCACTATCGACAACAAAATTATAATTAGAGAGTCGATGTCTCTATACTACTACATTATTATTTTGTTCTACTTTATATATGTTTATGTAAATAATTTGATCTACACATCTTTTTACTTATAATTTTCTTATATATTTACAACTTAATCTACTGGAAGCTACTTGAAATGCTTCCACTAGTAAATATTCTTTGTGTTTAACACATTATTATTTTTCATGTCTATGTTTTTTTAATTTTTTCATTAGCTATCCTTTTCACTTGTCATTATCTTTGGTATTATTGAGGATATTATATGTGTTGTTCTCTTATTTTATCTTCATTTTCTCTTCGTTCATCTCCATTTTCAAAATTCATCATTACTTGAACCATATTACTTGTACATATATTATCAATTTAGAAAATATATTATTAATAAATTATTGTTGTCTAATTCAACATGTCAACTCTTATATAAATCTCTAAGAACTATAATTTATAATAAAGGGTCATGACTATTATATGTTTAATCAAACGCCAAATAGAATAACTAAAACTTAATTAATCATAATCGAAAGTATAAATATATTATTAAAACTAAAACAATGCATATTATAAATACATAAACACATCCATGTTTAAAAAATACAACCACTACATGAGCCTAGACAATCTTGAATCTCTAAGGCATGCCATTTTGATAAATTCCACTCACTGCACATACTCTATATGACACCTCTCAAATAGTAGTAGATGGTTTCCATAAAGGCATAAGATTAAAACATAGCTTGATACCTATGAATAGTTTGTAAAATAATTTATTTATATCATCAATATTAATATATTTTAATTTAATATTAATATTTTAAAATTTTATTTAATTTTTTATACTTAACATTCATAGTCCTCTAAACTATCATACTTGTGGCCTTACTCTTAAATAGATACTGCGATATGGGGATTTTTGGCCTTGATTGAATCTGTGATTAAATCAATCACTCCATTTTTTCACACATGTGAATTTTTGGTTCAATAACAGACTCAATCGGTGTGAAGTGAGGCATAACTCACATTTTTATAGTTGTAATAATCTCAAATAGGCTCAATAAACCCAAATTATGTTTGTGAATGATTAAACGTGTGATTGGTTCAATCACATACTCAATAGATGCCAAGTAAGCTACAAAATTTAGTTTGTTAATGAAATTAGGTTAATAAATGGATAGGTCAATTGATTCCTGAACTTAATTATGATATAGAATGTGATTTCAGCTTTAGTTGACCTTGATTGAGTGAATGATCAAACTAATCACTCGATTAATTCACATAAGGTGACATTTTTATTTTATCACATATATAATCAAGGTAAAATTAGTCCCAAATCACATTTTATTTTTGTTATTATGTTCAAGGGGATCAATTGGTCACTTGAACCTAATTATAACTACATAATGTCCCTTCTAAAATTTGCACCATATTATATTGTGTAGTTTTATTTAGGTTCGTGGGGATCAGTTCATCCAATCAAGTCTAGTGAACCTATTAGTGATAAAAAAATATGATTTGGCACTTGTTTTATCCCAATTGAGTCTATGATAGAACCAAGCATTTGATTCATTCACATAGAGACACATTTTGGCTCAATCATGGATTTAATTAAGAGCAATTGAGCCTTATGTCACTTTTTTTTATCACAATTAGGATCATGCAACTTGATGTGCTTCACTTGTGTGTAAGATTAAATGAAGTGAGGGATTTGTTCAATTATGTAATCAATCATGCCCAAAAGATTCCTATATCCTATTTCATTTTCACACTTAGATTCATAAGGCTTGATTTCCTCAATTGAGACATGTGGACTTAATTTCAACTATGAAATTTTATTTTGGGTTCATCTAGCCCTGATTATGTATATGATAAAACTAATAAATCAATTTAGGTCCAAATAATGAGTCAAACAACAATGAAAATTATTTTTATAATAAATGTTTATGAAAATGTTTCAAGTAGTTATTCTTGTAAATTATGTGTAGGTGAAATGTGATTTGATGATCATGTTCCTTTAATTAAGGGATTTGAAAGCATGGCTCATATTTCCATGCTTCCATGCAAATATTTTAAAATATTAATCTTGTTTTCTATAACCCAACAAGTCATCACATGTAAGGAAAAATATGGGACATTTATTTGGGGGTCTATGTTATCCCTCAACTATGATGGTAACCAATTTTTGAATGTAACTTGGCCTTGTCTTATATAACATTTGAGTTAAAATGAATGTGTGGAAAAAGAAATAAATGATTTACATTTTTATTAATTCTTTTCTCTAAATTATGAAATTAATTGATATTTAAATTTTACAATAGAATCCCTCAATAAATTTTTGTTTATTCCTTATCAATTACATAGGAATTCATTATCATTCCATGTACAATATATGCACTAATGCATTTTTATTTATAAACTTTTAAAATTGATATTACCAAACTATTGGTATTGCATCCTACACATAGTGAGTGGGAAATGCTGACAAATGAAGGATAGAAAGCATGAAATACCTTAAACAAGGGCCACAAGGACCCATCCAAAAACATTACAATCCAAAGCTTTGGTGCCCCACAAATGTACAATGTATGGACCTATATAAAAGGCCCGTAACCTAATGAGAGGAGAGATAAAGGAATTAGGGGAAAAGGAATTAAGGACAAACTAAAAGCATATGAAAAACACACCAATAAGAACCTAACATGAATCAATAATTGAAAATCACATGTGTACCCTAAATGATGTAATTCTATAACTAATAATTTCCCCATGCCAAAAATTAAGTATCTACAACTAATAATAATCAATGTGCATATTGTTCTTACATTGTTGCCTAAGTGATTTATGGAGTTCTTTGCCAATGTCATTTAAATCATAATAAAAAGTGCAAATGACATAGATAACCATGAAATGAAGTTCAAAATACAATTAGGAATGAGAGGAGCATCAAATGATCACAAGGTGAGATGTTTAGGGGTACTTGTCATGTTACCTATTCCATTTTGAAATTTTATTGTGGATGCTAATGAAGGGAGACATCAACTAGGATGAAACTAAGGAAATGGGAAACAAAAAGGGGTGGTGTGGTGAGGACCAGCGCCATAGATTTATAAATATTGGTTACAATGAATTGTCTTCGAAGTCTCCATCTACTACCATAACAAAAAAAAGATTGTAAATAAACACACACTACAAAATTCACTAAATATATATTTTTTTTTTACCTTCTGATTACTTGTAGTCATTTCTCTCTATTCTCCTTTTTCAATGGTCACTCCCACTCACTGATGAAGTCACCCATAGTCACTTTTTACAAAGCCAACTTTGTTAGTATTCTTGTAGTATATTGTTCTTCTTTGGGATCCATAAAACTTAACCTATATTAGATATAATTCTCTACTTTTGATTTTATTATTTTTCCAGTGTCTAGTTTGAACAAATGGTCTTCATGTTATCCTTTGCTTTTTATTATCAACGAAAACTTGAAAATGTTATTATTGTTATGAGTCATCGACATTATAACTTTTCTTTTTAATATCTATAAATTTTTCATAAACCTCCTTATTTTATTTAGTGAGGGCATAATCATATAAAACTCCCAAAGTTATATTTTCTACATTATGTTCTTCCTCATACCATGGATTTATTGGAAAATTAGTTGTATTTCCCTTTTTTTAAACCTAGATCTTTTACATCCACATATTAATTGATTTTATAGGAATCAACATATTGATTGATTTTTTCCCCAAATTATATTTTAAATGTTAATGGTGTTTCAGTATTTGGAATTAAGCCCAAGGATAGAAGGTGAAATAAATAATAATTATTGGGGTTGCATATGTAAATATTTTAATATTTAACATTGACCAATAAATAAACAAGAAGAAAACATAGAGTCAATCACAAGATATGACTTCTTCCATCAAAATAACAAAGAAAATGTTATTTTGCAGATGAGAAATTAAATTAAATTCAATCTTTAACCATACAACCAACGTTCAAACTTGCACCTGTCACAACCCATCCAAGGGCTTCGAACCCGTCTCAAAAGTATATTAAAAAAAATGGCTGTAAAAAAATTTGAAACTCAAAATTTAAACATGTAAGTTGAATTATTTACTTTTGAAATAAATGAAAATAGAAGTGCCATTTATAAAAGGGCCTATCAAATATTTTTGAGTGCAATTAAAATATGGGACAAGTACATAATTATAACAAATATATCCTTTGATGCAAATGAAAGATCATAGTAAGGCCTCTTAAATGCCATAACATAAAATATTATATTAGATTGACATTGATTAAAGAGTTCATATTCATTGTCTTGTGCCCCTGCTACCTAACACAACATCGAGCAACATGGCCATGTGAAAATCCATTGATAATTGATTTACCAATTAAATACCATACCATGACAACCTGGCAGGGCAATTTGTTTGCTTTTTATGAATCCAAAATTTTACCTTGATTTATAAGTCACGTCTATGAAATTCATTTCTCCAGTCAATATTGAATACCCAGTGGGGAGAACTATCATTTTTCTTAGAAAAAGTCGATGAAGAGCCCAAGAGGGCATGTCAAGCTATTGGAGGGAACGTTGGGGAGGAGCTCCACCATTTTTGCATGGGGAAGCAAGGAGAGAAAAAAAAGGAAGAGCAACTAGGGAATACTATTCCCCTCCACACCTACCTATAAACCTACAAGGAAGGGGTTTTTCTTTTTTTGAATGCAAGTATATGGATGTTTGAATTGGTGGGTTTTTCCATATTTAATTCTACAAAATTTTATCCTTAATCAATTTGTAATTTGGATTGGTGGATACTTGAATATATGTAGTAACTATGGTTTATATATTTATGGTAAACAAAATTACAAATTTACAAAGCTAAGGGTAATTAGGGTTTAGAAATTAATGATAATATTGGTTATGGGCATTGGGTATTTTGATTTAACTATGAAATTGTGAATATATATATATATATATATATATATATATATATATATATATATATATATATATATATATATATAATGAAGGCTACTGCCAACATTTAAAATTTGACCATTGATTGGGGGGTTCAACTCTTGGTTGGACTAGCGCATCCCTGATTAAGAAGGTGTCTATTTGGAATCCCTAAAGTTGTGTGGGACTTGGGAGAGGCACTCCCCTACTTCTGAATGGATTTCAGTTGGTTTTTTCTCTTTTATTTTAGTGGAGGTTTGTCACTCCTTGGGGAAAGATTTAACACCCTATTTTTTTAAAATGCCCAGTTAAAAATCACCTTTGCCTATTTCTTTCAGGGCACCATTTTCATCTAGAAAATTAGTATATTTTTAAAAGTGGCTAAGATCAGGGTTGTACTCTATGTATGATCTCTCTGAACACCTTCCAATGGTATGTTCCACAAAGGCTTCATTGGAATGCATGGCATTATTAATCCTATTTGGTTTTATAGTCCACGTCCGCCAGATGTATGTTTGGTATATTCAACCCTTGATCTTAACTACAAGACCCAAGTTTTATTAAGCTTTAGAAGAATGTTGTTTGATTTCATTATAAGCTCTCTGTTAGTAAGGATTGATTTTTATAACAAATGATGTGAAGGACCTTCCATTTTATTATGTGTTTTAGAATGGATTTATCCCTATTTAGGGCTCCTTATTGAATGCATTGATGGTGTTATAAAGACAATTGTCTTACATAAAAGTAAGTTTTTTCTTGATTCAATCCAATAACTTCTATTATCATAAAATGAAATAATATTCATATATATATATATATATATATATATATATATATATATATATATATATATATATATATATATATATATATATGTATATATATATATGTATATATATATATATATGTATATATATATATATATGTATATATATATATGTATATATATATATGTATATATATATATGTATATATATATATATATGTATATATATATATATTCATTTTTATTTATATTTATCAGTAGACTACAATGTGTGTGTGTGTGTTTATATTCATTTTTATGAGATCAATTTGAATGTAAATTAGTAATCTTAATTCTCATTATAAATTAGTAATATAAATATATAAAACCACTCATTGTAATGTATTTTAATTTGAGTGTATAAATTAATATATTCCTTGGAAATTATAATTATAAATATATAAGTGAATTTGAGTGTAAATTTTCAATCTTAATTTTCACTATAATTTAGTATTATAAATATATAAAACCACTCTAACTCATTTTAATACTTTAAATTAATCTTATAAATATATATAAATGAGATTATGAGACCAATCTCAATTTAAATAAGTCTTGTAAAGGGTGTTGGCTCTAATTACAGGAGCAAAATTGGGTATTTTGAAAGATTTTGTTTATATTATGTATATAGTTTCATATATATAATACTAATTTACAAAGAATTATGAATATATATATTTTTATTTTTATATATAGTTATTTTGTGTAGTTGTGGGTCCCTGCAGTGATGCTATGGGCAACTATTTCTTTAGCTGTGATGATACCGAGTGGCTATAGGGAAATCTTCAACCCAAGATAAAGTCATGATGCTACAGGCATGCTTATTGGAGTCTCGTGGTTCAAATGTTGCAGGCAACCTATAGGTATATGCCTAGTTGCTATGAGTAGTGTAGTTAGTTGCTACAGGTTGGGAGTCTCTTTGTTGCAGGCTCGTCTACAGGGACTTCGGGCAAGTGAGAGTCCTGCAGTCTAATTTAACCCTTCAAGTGCTTGTTAGATAAGTACTATCTTACTAAAGTAAAATCATCATTAAACCATAACACAACATGTATATATCAATGCACATATGTAATCATTAATTTATCCATACATTCACACAAGTCATGGATAGTTTCAAAAGATTTATACAAGGGAAAAGATATAGAAATGGGTATGGATGAGGTCATAAATGAAACAATTGGTGTTCTCATCAAATGCTATAATTTCATTGAATAAATTTTGTAGGTTGCATTTCTAAAATTTTATTAATTGTTTTATATTTATGTTTGAATCGTTCCTCAACAAATTGAAATCAGAGTTTATTTAGTTCATACTTTTAGTGACACGTGTAAAAAATTTATTCGTGTCAATCGAATGGCAACTAAATTTACTTTTGTCAATTGATGGGCATTTAAATTTACACTTGTCAATTGAAGGGCAACTATTTTTTACAGCTTTTCATCATCGAAATGCTAGATGCATAAATACCCTTCAGCATGAAATGGAGGCCAGCCCTTCAAATTTGACCATTGCATACAACGAAAGAATAATCCTTTTGTAAAAAGAATTGCATACGAAGATTTTAACAAGAAAATAAAAACCCAAAAATGCAGACAAATTTAAGAACTAATCGGGCAGTTTTTCTCTCTTACAGATGGATATTCTTGTCCATTTTTGTTTGAGCACCACGTGACCTGACGGCTCGCGATAGACCTCCTTCTCCATGTCTGCCTCTTCTGCATTACCAGCTGGCGGTCATATTGGACGTGGTCTTCTGGCCGCGAAAGAACGGAGTAACCATTGCTATTTGCTTATCTTCAAAAACATTTATGTCCTTATGCTCGTATATGACATCTTTATGTCTTGCGCGGTAGCTCCTCGGCTTAGCTCCAGGACTCTGTACGTCGTCTTTGAATTTTTGATGTTACCACATGGTTCGCTTGTTGGAACACCCTGCGATTCCGCGCTGGAAAAATTAGTTGCCTTTACTACTTTCGCCTTATATCCATTATTTGTTTTGGCTTTGCGCCTGCTACTCTGTAAATCCATATAACCGTCGCTTCCTAAAGCATTTTAAAAAACTGAAAATCCAACATACCCCATGTTTTTAGGGCTTTATTTGGGAAGTTATGAAGTGAAGCAACGTAGAAAAACCCTGCAGGTGGGATTAGTTTGAGCTAGATTTTTTTGAGCGGGATTTTCAAAATGTAAATGACTAGCTTTGTGTTGACCAGTTAACCAAACCGCCGCTAAAACGGGTCTCCCAAACTGTGACGTTACCTGCCACGTCGGATGCTCTATTTCTAAAACATGCCACGGATTTTAACGGAGGGAACGGGGACAGTAAGGGAAAGGTAATTGATGAAGGAAGGGATGGTGGGCCCAGCACCGGTCACGCTAGCTGCGCGGTGCGAACGGTTTGAGACGATGTCATGTTTGCTGGCGGTTAAGTACTTCGAAAAATCGTAGTGATTTGGGGGTGCCTGATTAAACTCCTCATCGATAGGAGTAAAAAGTCCAGCGAGGAGAACCGAAAACATTTCATACAATTCTATTCGGCATTATCAACTCTGGTTAAGTCTCCTAAAATGTTGAAGTGGTTAGTTAATTCTATTTGACATCCAAAATACGACTTTTTATGATTTCGAGGCAACGCTTAAATAAGACTGCATCATACCAGTGTAGTTTTTAGTCAGTTTCAGTGGCTTATTTAACACATTGGTCGGCGTTGTATCAACGTTGTATCAGTTTCAATAGCTCATCAAAACCCGCAAACAAATAACAAATATGCATTTCGCAATGTAAAATCTTCTTCTCAAACCCGCAAACATCCACGTGGACTCCAAAGCTTATTAAATGTGGTTCTATGCAGCTTTTGAAAGCTCATTTTGCAGATTCGGGTTCCTCCAACACATTTTGCAATATAAAATAAACATCAAAATCCTGTAAGGCAATAAATAGACTTCATAGATATATCAAAGGATAAAAGAAAGTAGATTTTTATGATATCATTGTTGTGATTTCCCTGATAGACTAGTATGCAAAATGTGAAAGCACACAGAAGGCACGTATACTATTTGACAAAATGCCTCACAGAGATGTAGTCTCGTAGAATGCCATGACTGCAGGTCATGCACAAAATATATTTTTGCATGAATGCTCTTAAATTCTCTGAACTATTGAAGTGCTCTGCAACGTACCTTCACCGGAAGTGGGTATGTTGGATGAAGTTCAACAGGTTTGCATTGTTGGCTTGCAATAATTTTTGCATATAGTCATGATGATGGCCGTAGAAAAAGAGATGCTTTTATTTTTTCATTTCTAGGTGCAAAAAAATTTGTGCTGAAATTTGACGATTCAATTCATGGCCTTCGCACAAGATCAATGCACTATTTTGAAAGACATTAGTGGCAGTATTTAAAAAGGCATAAGGATAAATTTGCAAGACGTCCATTGGTACAAGTAGACCCACAAGGGAGATGTGGCGGCATGCTTTTATATGATTCTCAAAGGATAATACTCAAAGCTGCTCAGGTTGAAACGTTGAACATCCATTCCTTGTAAAGATAGTACAAGCCTAAAGGTTATGTATACGAGGACTAGTTTTTTCGATCAGTCAACGAGGTTCAAATGAATGGATAGATATGGACTTGTTGGAGACGATGAAGCTAGTGGGACCGGTGGTACTATTTCCATGCACATTGAATCATCATACATTGTTAGCTTTCGTGATTTGGATTTGAAACATGTGAAGGACTTCAAATTTATACACGGATATATAGAACCTGTGATTGTCATACTTCATGACAAGGATCCAACATGGGCAGAGCGTCTAGCATGGAATCATCACACATGAATAATTTATAATCAACGTATCAACGTGACTTTAAAGCAAAATCCTCTAATTAGGTCTTCTCCTAACCTTCTGCATGATGCCTATAGACTTCTGGTTGTGCTTTCTTCGACTGGTGGTTTGATTGTAATGTATGCAAATAGTCTCCATTATCACAGTCAATCTGTATCATGCACTCTTGGTTTGAATGATTATTCAATAACTACAAAAGGCTGCGGAAATTGTGATTTATAGGATATTTTACAACATAAATAGGCATGGAATCAGCCATATCAAACTAATGGAACTGAAGCACGGGAATTTTATATCTGCATACCAACATTATACTACAGTGAGAGAACTTGAATATGGATTCTTGATGAGTAATGCTTCTCAGTCTTTGGAATTATAAAATACTCATGTTGAAGTTACTGGGATACATGGACATCCTAGCTATCAGAGGACTGTTTTAATCTCACAACAGGATGGTTCTGAGCACAATTAGATGTAAAGTCACAGATGGTAGGCAACAATTATATGGATGATCAACAGTCAAGGAAATATGGTAGCATCTCCTTTCATTGTGATAGTAGCATAATAATCACTCGTTTCAATGTATTCCCCACAATGGTTTCTGAATGGTTATCCCTGTGAAGATGGCACAAGCAGATCTGAGATATTATAGGAATAAATGTGGATGGAAACTCCTTTTATTCTTTGGTAGATCATCCTCCCCTGATTAGCTGAGGTTGAATGCACAATTATATTGCATTGGTATACTATTCTGCATGGCCAATATACCTCAACATAGACTTGGGGATAAATAAGTTGGTAGGCGTGGAAAAGGAAATCAGACAATGGATAAACTACTCTCATGAGAAAGAACAAATCTCATATTTGAGATAGATTAATATAAAAACAAAAACGTTGAATTTCAAATCAAGTCAAGAAGTAGTCTTAGATTTAAGTCGTGTTCTGGCAAACTCAAGTTATGTGTCAATTCAAGTTGAGTCTTAGGTTGAGTTAGAGTTATAAGTTAGTTATGTAACTAAGTAAGGAGCAAATGTTATAAAAATGTGGATTGTAATTGTAATGGGGTTTAAAACTTATTCCATTCAAAGTTTATGAAAAAAAAATTGTTGCGACTTTGTACAACTATTTGTCATCAAATATTTTTGTAAATGAAATGTAAGTAAACTTGTAAGGAAAATGGATTATCTTGTAGATTTTGATTTTCTATTTTGACTATATGTTTTACAGTTTCTAAATGGATAAGTGAATAAATTTGGGGGATAAATAAGAGCCTACTTATGAACATATTATTTTTTAAAATTAAAAAATCTTAATTTTTATAGATTATTTGAGATGGATACGCTCAAAATTTGAAGACGGTATACCAACATGAACTATAGAATTTAAAGTTTAGTTTCTACAACACCAAGTTTTTTAAAAAATGGTTAAGTATGATTAGGTCAAACATCTAAATATTAAGAGAGACTCCTTTTTTAATAAAAACATACTAGATAGCCAATTGTGCAGAGCCTCATTTTTTTAATATCATTTTTTCAACCATTTGGTAGAATCATATATAAGACCATCTAGTTTGTGATCTATATTAAAATAAATAATACTAAATGTATTTTTAATTAATTTTATAAATAAATAGATCCTAAAAACTGATAAAAAATGGATAGCTGGCTATGCACCCCCTAACTACTTTAAAAAAAGTAGAAAATATTTTTTTAATATATATAATTAGGCCTAGTTTGTGACCATATCATTTTTTTTTTTGTATTTTTATTAACACAAAAAATAAAAAATATATATAGTCATGTACATTTGTGGCATATGGTGGCCTAAAAAAATATAGTTAAAAATAAACATAGATAAAAAAACCTTAAAATAGTCTATAAATAAAAAAAATATCTTATATTTAGAAAGAAGAGAGAGTGCTCGACACCGTAGTAATAATTTTATCAATGTCTCATTGAAATTCATAGTGTTTTTTATGATATAAGTTAGATTTTCTTATTTCTTGTCAAAAAACTTGGATTCAGCTATGTGTTTGCATATCCAAGCCTGAGGACTGAGAATTTAAGCCATTTCCAAGCATAAAAGATTTTTTTTTAAATTACACATAACATAATGCATATGAGTTATATATACATTATGTTGACACAACACAATAAATAAAATGGATCTATGTATACATGTTTATGTAATTGTATCTATCTATTCACATTTTTTATTTTTTATTATAAAGTGGAGTATGCCAATATATACACTAGGACACAAAAGGACACACTAGATATAATGATAGTTTTTTTGTGATTTTGAAATTGTAAACATAATTTTGACTATATAGAATATTATTTAGGTTTCATTTAGGCCTAGTTTCATTACAAAATAAATAAAAGAGTCAATTATTTTAATGGTGGAAGCAATTAGGGCCAATTTGAACCCCTTGGATGTAACTCCAACTATAGGTTGTGATTTGGAGATAAATTATCTTATATTTATTGACATATTGAGTAAATGAGTGAATTGGTACAATCAATTGTTGAATTTGAACAACATTAAGCCTCGTGAACCTAATTTTGACAATAAAGAATATAATTTGGGGCTCTCAACCATAATGTCATAACAAAATAAATCAAATAGTCTGTTGGTTTAATTTTAAGGTAACCGGGGCTAATTTGTGCCCCTTCAACCTAACTATGACTATAAAATCTAATTTGTGGGTTAATTGGCTCTCGTTTCATCAAAAATTAAAGTAAATAACCATTGGTTCAATGATAGATGCAAGTTTCACATGTATAGCATGTGATTTTTGGGTCAATAAACTCCAATGTCATCATATAATGAATGAAATAGTCAATTGGTTTAATCGTGGAGATATTTAGGATTAATATGAGCCCATTGAACCTAATTGTGACTATATAATGTGATTTGAGGCTAAAATATCTTTGATTTCATGATATATTGACCCAGTTAGTTAAATGGCAGAATTAGTGAGATCCAAATTTAAAAAAATTGAGCCACATCACCCTAGTTTCAATTGTATATAATGTGTTTTGGAGTGAAATTGACCCTAATGTCATCATATAATGAACCAAATAGTTTATTCATTCAATCAAGGAGGTAATTGAGGTAATTTATGCCCCTTCAACCTAAATGGAAGGTCTAGACTTGATTTGGGGCTAAATTATATTTTAATCCATCATGAATTGATCTAATTAGATATGTGATTTGGCCAAACTAAACTAGGTGAACCTAGATTATGGTTAAATTGATTGAATGGGATGTAAAATATGGCTTAATCGACCTCAATATCATAACTAAATAAACCAAATAATCCACTAATTTAATCATGAAGGAAATTGGGAGCAATTTGAGCCCCTTGAACTTAAATGCATGAGAAAAACATGACTTGAGGCTAAATTATTCCTAATTCCATCATGAAGTGATGCAATTAGTTAATTAGTGCAATTAGAGTTGTGATTTGGGCTAATTTTAAGCCATATTAGCCTAAATTATGGCTCATTCATTTGTATAGGATGAAAAGTATGTCTTAATTGACCCTAATTTTATCATAAATACAAACACAAAGGTAATTGGGGCCAATATGAACCCTTTGAACCTAACTACGAGTATAGGATGTGATGTGGGGCTAAATTAGCTCATATTTCTTATCACATTGAGATAATTAGTTGATTACTACAATAAGTGATGAAATTTAGACAAAATCAAACCTCATGAGCCTAATTTTGACTATATAGGATGTAATTGACCCTAATATCATAACAAAATAAATAAAAAAGTCCAAAAATTTAATCATGGAGGAAATTACCACTAATTTGAGTCGCTTAAATCTAATTAAAAGATCAAAATGTGATTTGAGGCTAAATGATCTTTATTTTCATTCATGAATTGATCCTATTGGTCAATTAGTAAAATTTGAGACATGATTTGGTTCAAATTGGGCCCTATGAACCTAATTTATGGCTCAGTCGATTGTATAAGATGAAAAAATGGCTTAATTGACCCTAATTTTATCATGTTGGTAGATTGGAGAGAGCCGAATACATATTACACACACAAAAACTTCATAAATGTATTCACAAATATGAGTTGAATAAATACATTAAAGATTCAAACAAAAATAAGTGAGAGAATGCAGTAGAATTTGGGGAGTTATAATAACTAAAAATAATGTAATAGTTCTAACTGCCTAGCTGCTACACTAACATATCAAAAATGTAAATACATAGGTAATTAGGGCCAATGTGAACCCCTTAAACCTAATTGTGAGCATATAATGTGATTTTGGATTAAATTAGCCCATATTTCCTCACTATGGATCTAATTAGTCAATTTTTACAATTAGTGATGAAAGTTGGTCAAAATTAAACCTTGTGAACCTATTTTTTACTATAAAAGATTTAATTTAGGGGTCAATCGACTTGAATATCATAGTACTTGAAGCCTGATATACTAAAATATCATATTAATTAAAATTTGGTAATTTTTTTTAGTGTGAAGGTGGTGTGAAAAAACATGTCATTATGCAAATAGAGCCCTGTAACTTTAAGATAATTTGAGCCTAATATATCTTGGATGTTGGATGAGCTCATCTATAAAGTGAACATATGTAGTGTAGTAATGTTGAAGATTTGAGCAAAGAGGCTTACAAGGCTCTACCCATTTTGGCTAAACATAAACTCTATAGATATCATCTCTAATACCATTATTTATCTCATTTTTATATACATCTAATACATCAATTATAAATATATGTGGATGGAGTGTATATACATCAATATCTACATGGCCTATTAGATTATAAACCTAACATATAATCTAGATTTAATCCCACTTTGTGTTAGTTTCATAAGGTATACACCTAAATTTTCTATTATGTGCTTGGAAACACTAATTTTGATAAATCTTTAAAATAAATAACTTGTGCGTAAATATTTAACTCATGTGCACACATTTTCCTATTTGGTTTTTATTTTATTTACTTGCCCAACCCAAATTTATAGAAAAACGTATTTAGATTTCCATTTTTTGTGCCAAAATATTAATTAGATTGTCTCCATACTATAAATCACTTTTTACCCCTCTTTGAATAGTTTTATCAATAATTAGGCATTACAACTATTGTGAGTGTTAAAATTCACTAGTAGTGTCCCAAATATCTAATGGCTACTTTCAAAATTCAAACATTTCACTTCGGTCAGCCTTAACATGTTTCCTATGTCAGTAATGGTAGGAAACAACAAATATTCATCTATAAATAATTATTAATCCTAAGGTAATATAGTAGGGGATAACTTGGTCATTATTAGATTTACACATTAAGAATTTTACTTGCACATCATTGGTAAATTATGTATAGAGAATATACATTATGAAAAACCTCAAATGACTAACCTGAGAGCAAAGTATGAGATCTAAATATTAATTAGACTATCTCCATATTATACATCACTATTTACCCCTCTCTGAATAGTGTTATCAATAATTAGACATTATAATTTTTTCAAGTGTTTAAATTGACTAGTATTGTCCCAAATATCCAATGGCTACTTTTAAAATCAAACATCTCACTTTGGTCATCCTTAGCATGTTTCCTATGTCGATAATGGTAGGAGATAACAAATATTCAACTATAATTAATAATTAATCGTAAGGTCTTATATTAGTGGTTAACTTGGTCATTATTAGATTTACACATTAAGAATTTTACATGCACATCATTAATAAATTATGTATAGAGAATATACATTATAAAAAAACTTCAAATGACCAACTTGACAACAAAGTTTGAGATCTAACTCAAGGAAAAAGTTACAGTTTTTAAAGTGTTGAACTTTAAATCATTGAATTTCATTTTGGTGGATCATGATACAATAGACACATAGTTAGGTGGGATAACTATAAGTGGTTTGAAATATATTAAAAATATTAGAAGATAGTAAGTGCTTAATCACTAAGTGGGGAGCGGTTCAGGTTGTCCAACTAATTTTTATGACTCAACCTTAAGTAGAAAGTGAAGATAGGTTTTAAATCAAAAGGAGGAAAAATCAGAATTTACGCAAATGATTGATGACATAAAAACATTTAAAAATCATTTACAGAAGTGGGCACAATGATCTATGGTGAAACATGATGGGACTATCAACTTAGAAAGTTATAAAAAATAGTGGATGGTAGAATTTTTATAAGTGTCTGAGATTCACAAACAAAATACATGTAGGTTTTAACAATCTTTTTCATGATTTGATAATTTGTAAATATAAACAAAAAATATTTTAGAATATTATGAGACAAGAACCAAAAATTACAAAGTATGAAATAAGATAAATTCTTTCTATACCCAATTTTATTGGTAATTTCTATAAATATCAAATGTAATAAATCTCTCATTAGCATCCATATTTGTATGGTAAATTATATATCTTGCATAATCTAAATTTCAATAGTTTTATTTTATTTAGGTCACTTAAATATATAAATAAAAAATGGTAAGCCAAATATTTGTTTTGAGCATTGAAAACCTTAAGGTTTTATCACTTAGATTTTCATATTTCTTTGTTAGGGTTTTCATATTTATCTTGCATTAGGGTTTAGAATCTTATTATTATTTTCTCTTATTTTCACATAATCATAACTAAAAATATAACTGATATGGATGATATTAAGGGAAATAAATATACTTATTTTCATAATAGATATGATGATATAGATCAATGATAACTAACTGAGTATCTTTAAATTAATCCATGTATGATTAATCCATTGCTAGATGTAACTAT
>JARHVA010001275.1:1752500-1867500 GCA_037957365.1 Torreya grandis | reverse complement strand
TTATTTTTAAAAGAGTGATTCTCAAGATCCACTTGTAACCTCAAAATGTAGTATACAGTTTTATTGGCTTAGATATTAACGCCATGATAGCTAGATGGTTCATATTTTGGGTCAAATTATGTGATTAATATTGGGATGGATTGATAGATTGAGCCATATATGTTGTATATTTGGGTTATTTTATAGGATTATGAGGAACATTTTCTATATTTTATGACATTATGAGACATATTTAATGGGTTAGATTAAGTAGATTCAATGAGATTTGTTAGATTGAGTAGATTGATAAAAAGATTATGACATTGTATATCACTCTAAGATACAAATGGATAGGATTTAGGACATGAAATTTGTTCCTAAAAATACATTTATTTTTATATTTATGGGTAATGATAGTACTACATAATAACTTTGGGTCTAAATTTTGTCTATAATAGTTGAGTCATAATTTCAATTTACATATGAACCTATTTTAGAGTTGCACCTTTCCAAAAACATTTTTTATGGTACTTAGATTATTTTTGTTAAGGATTTTGTGACATTATAAATGTAACACTTCTCTATATCTAATGTGTTTGAGTAATTAAATCTCCTCAACAAATAGTTTTAAGAATTGCATCTCCTTTGAGCATAATCACACCATGTCATTATGAAAACAATTTAAAATGGTAGACTGGTCAATGTACCCTCAAGTGTATTCTCTATTTAACATTCAAATAGTTAATATTTCATTGATATATTTATTTAATAGTTTATATAATGAGAGGACATTGATTTATACATGTTTTCCATGCAGGGTTTACATAAAACAAATTGGAGATTTAGGGCATACCTAATAACATCAAGTGTGATTAAAAATTATTCATTAGAAAATTATTTTATTTGTATTGATGGGTAATAATGGTAATCTGTATGAACTTTGTTGTCTAAAATTCATACACAGTAGTGGGTTCATAATTTCCATTTACATACAAACATAGTTTTGGGTTGTAAATTTGATTGCAAACCTATTTTAAGATTCATATGATACATTTTTTGATGATCATTTGAATATTTTGGTTAAGTATTTTATGAATTTAAACTTGTATCACTTCTTTTTTGAAGCACTAAAACTACTCAAAACATCATTTTATGTATTGTATCTCCTTTGGGCATAATCATCCCATGGGATTATCAAAATGAGTTCAAATAGAAGCTTGGTTTGCATGCCCTCAAGTGTATCATCTCTTTAACATTTAAATCTCAAATAGTTCACTGATATATGTTATTTCATATTTATTATCATCATTATTCATTGGTGTTTTCAATGTAGGATTTATATGGATCAAGTTGGATATGTGTGACATAACTAGTAACATGATGTGTAATTACACACATATACCAAATTTATATATTTTATTAGTTTAGTCTAATATCTTCAATACTAGACTAAAATAGATATTTTTTTATGCCCCTAAACTTGGTATTATACAAATGGCACCATTTTTTACATATTTTTTTATATACATGACTTCTTCGTACCATTTGACTCTTATGTACACTTACCCATATGTTTATCCTTTTATTGATTTTCCCATCCCAATTTTATATCAAATATATTTAGGGTCCCCATATGTCTATGTTGAAACACTGTATAATATTTCATATTTTTTTTCCATATTCTAGATAACTATGTTTTCCTTCTCTAGACATTGTCATTAATAGTCAAATAATAATGGTTATCGCAGGTGTCTGTCTTCACATATAGTGTCTAAATATATCTATAAAGGATATGTTCAAAATTAAAAAGTATCTATTGGGTTGTCCTAAGATTATTTACTATGTCAATTGTGGGGGTATTACCAAAGAGTCATCTATAAATACCAATCAATCCTAAAGTCTTAGGATAAGGGCCAACTTATTCATTATTTTGTATAAACATTGATAAATCTAATTCCACATCCTTGTGAAATTATCCATATAGAATATTTATATAACAAAACCCTAAAAATACTAACCCTTAAGCCAATTCTACACACTAACACAAGGTCAAAGTTTTTTCATCATATAGAATAGAGTATAGATAGGGAAAGGGTTACCATATCAAAGGGTGCTTTGATCTCTCTCTAGGGTATGGATATAAATTATAAATATCTCACCCCATATAGGGGATAGATAGGAACCTTGTTTCATGTTTTAAAATTTCAAAATTTAAACCATTGCATTGCATTTTAGTCAATCTTGATTGAGGACACAAAGATCTAGGTGGGAGAAATATATATAGTTTAAGACCTTTTAAGAGTATTGTAATGTAAAAAATAGTCAATCACTTAGTGTGGAGTGGTTTGTGTTATCCAACCCATGTTATGAAAACATTTTAATAGGTAAATATTATGTTGAAATTGAAGCTAGGGTTTCAAGTAAAATTTAAGAAAAAATAGAATGTATAAGACCAATAAGAGGGAAACATTCATAAATCATCTATAAAGGTATACATAAAAATATGTGGAAAAAATTATATACACAATAAACATGGATAATTATTACATATAGTGTATATTACCCATTATCATGTTGTGTTCATTTCACTTCCAACGTACACATAGGTTTTTCCAATATTTTTCTATAGTTAAGAATTTATAGAGATAACTCATAACACCTCATAATACTATGACATAGGTATTGAGTATTACGTATTAAACAATTAGTTAAGTTCCTTTAGTCCCTTCTTTGCTTGGTGATTTTTGTAAATATGAATTAAAATCAATATCTATTTATCATTAAAAATTTTATGGTAAATGATTTATCTTGTATAATTTAAATTTCAACAATATTATGTTTCTTCAATCACCTAAAATTTAAAAATAAATAAAACATATAGAGGATTTTAATTATTGAAATGTGTACCTGAATAAATAAATGTAATATTTATCCATTTATCTAAGTGTGTGTATTATGGTCCCATTTAAAAAATTATAATATTAATTAATAGGGATGTACCAAATTTAGAAAGAATGATTTCTTGAGAGACTGATATTTTAACATGGAGGTGCTTACATAACACGAAGGTAAGCACTCTTCCAATTCAAATTTGATTAGATTTACTAAGGTAAGGCACCCATTTTTAAACACCATAAAGATGATTATGTGTAACAAGTAAGTGAAATAGATGAACCTTTGTCTGGATATGCTAGAACTTAAGCCAAAATAACTATCTCTCAAGAGTGGTGAGTGTAGGATACCTCTTGATTAGTTTTAAATAGAAACTAGTGGCAAACTAAAGCGAGGTCCATAAAATAGGAAACCTAGATATAAATATGAATAAACCATATTAATCCATTAATCTTTATATTTAAGGGAAATATGTTTGTCATCATACTTTTACATGTTTAAAAAGATAGATTTTGATTTCTCAACATTTACCTAGAGACCATGTGAATCACTATAGGTTGCCAAGATTTGTAGTTATGTTTGAAGACCTTGATCTAAATGGTAAACTATAATAATAATAATAATAATAATAATAATAATAATAATAATAATAATAATAATAATAATAATAATAATAATAATAATAATAATAATAATAATAATAATAATAATAATAATAATAATAATAATGTATAAAAAAACAACCATCCTTTCCTATCCAATTTGATATGATTTCATCAAGCTCATCTATGTATAAAACAAATAGTGTATGGGAGAGTTATCAAAATTGATTAACATAAATGGTGCTTCATAATAATTCTATATCACCAAAACTTATGTTTACTCTACTAGAAATGGACTCATATAATGTCATAAATAGTGATATCATAAATTCAGGAAGACCCAAAGCTTTCAATCTATTAATGAGAAAATTTCATCAAACAATGTCAAAGGTTTTTTGAATATCTACAAAGTAAAAATAAAACATGTTCATTTTAACCTTATAATCCTAAAAAATAGAGGTAAAATTAAAGATATGATCAATGGTGTGATTATTCCTATTAATACCTAATTATGCCTTAGCTTTCACATTTTTTGTTTTCATCTTATCTAAAGACACAAATGTCAAAAATAGTAACAAATTTTAGTGTCAGGTGTATGATCAATCATTATGGTTCCATAATTAGTAGGATCATTTTGATCTATATATTTTTATATCATATGGATGATGTGATTTCTAAATATTTAGTTTGGTGGATTTTCCCCACATAATTCATCAACATGGATCCTTTAAAACTACCAACATAAATATTATTCCTCCCTTACAATATGTTCTCTAGTTTGAATTTTAATGTGTGTGTGTGTGTGTGTGTGTGTGTGTGTGTGTGTGTGTGTGTGTGTGTGTGTGTGTGTGTGTGTGTGTGTGTGTGTGTGTGTGTGTGTGTGTGTGTGTGTGTGTGTGTGTGTGTGTGTGTGTGTGTGTGTGTGTGTGCACGCGCGCGTGTGTGTGCATGTGTGTGCGGGTGTGTGCACGCGCGCGCACGCGCGCATGTGTGTGTGTGTGTGTGTGTGTGTGTGTGTGTGTGTGTGTGTGTGTGTGTGTGTGTGTGTGTGTGTGTGTGTGTGTGTGTGTGTGTGTGTGTGTGTGTGTGTGTGTGTTTGTTTGTGTGTATGTAAGGTATTTGATATTAAATTAAAAGTACTTGATAAATTATAATTATTTAATTTTCAATAAAATAACATAAAAATACATAATGACATAATAGTTTAGTTGTGTTAGCATAGATGATTAGAAATGTTAAATCAATTAGAACAACTACATTATTTTTAGTTGTTATTTCATAACTTACTTGATCATATAGACACTCCCTAGATCTTTTGGATCTCTCACTTGAATTATGTTGTGCATCATGATGTATTTATTCTACTCTATTTTTATGCATAAAACAACAAGTTCCTTTGTTTGATCTCAATCTAGTATCAGAGGAAACAAGTCTGAGAGCGTTCGATGTAAAGTTCATAGCCAAGAGGAGGTGAGTTGTGTGTAGCTAAGAGGTGGTGAGTTGTGTACAGCTAAGAGGTGAAACATAGAACTATGACCTATACAGTAGCTTGGTTGATAAATAGCTATCGAATAATTCAACCATAGAAACAACAACAATAGTATCCACATCATCATAAATCATAAAATTTGAAGAGGTGGTGTCACATTTGTTTAACCAACACTAATGACATAGACAAATACTGGTATAATGGCTTAAAACAAGTGTCTTCGAGTTAAAAAATCACATCAGGGCATGATAATTCTTAAAAATTGAAAAGATGTCCCCATTGGTAGAAGTAAAAGGGACATCTCTCAACTTAGCAAGATGATAGATTTGATGAGGAGACACCTGAAGAAGCCAATGATAACTTAGTGCTAGTATCCCAAACCTCGCATCCCATAACGAATATCTAGTTGATAGACTTAGGCACCACTAAACACATGTCAATTGATAGGAAATTGTTTTATTCACTGACATACCATCCCACTAGAGATTAGGTTAGGATTATCGATGATAAAGAGTATGTTGCAGAAGGAATAGGCCAAGTCACCATTCCTTTTGGAACATGGAAATGTACACTTTCAAAGGTACTATATGTTCTTGGATTGACATCTAACCTCTTATGAGTTAGTCATTTTTTGAATCATCATCTTAAGATGGAGTTTCTTATTGATAATGGCATCAAATCCTATTTTATCTCATGACAAGGTATGGTGCTTGATAGAGAATTTTTGAAAGATAAATTATTTTCTTTAGATGTTATTTCATCTTCTACAGTAGTTCTATCTACCTTTATGATAGAATCTACTACTCTTTGGCACTACCATTATCATCACCTATCTACTAGATATTTATACTAGCTAAGTTCAAATGGGATGGTACATAGACTTCCTAAGTTATCCAGATCCTTTCCCATTTACCCTGCATGTCTTCTAGGTAAACACCACAAGGATATATTCAAGAAAAAACACCTTTCATATGAAGAAACATTTGGAGATTATTCATATCAATCTAAATAGACCGTTACCTGCTTCATTTTTGGGATACAAGTAATTTTAACTATTTTTGGATGACTAATCTTAGAAGACATGGTTATTTTTATTGAAGTAGAAGAGTGAGGCCCTTCATCATTTCCAAGTCTTCTATCAGCATGTTATGAAGGAGAGTAGAAAACCTCTTCTTCTACTCTGCTCAGATAGAGGGGGGAAATTCACATTAATGAAGTTATTAGCATTCTGGAACTAAAAGGCATCAAATAGTATTTGACTGCTCCCTACATGCCCAATAAAATAGCATCATTGAGAAACAAAATTATACTATAATATAAATATCTCACTACATTTTATCAATAGTAAAACTGGATAAATAATATTGGGTAGGAGAAATCCAAAGAGTTGTTTATCTTCTCAATAGAGTGCCAATGAAGATTATAAAAGATAAAACTCCAAAAAAAGTATGGAGTGGTAAAAATACATTGATTTCTCATCTCTAAGTGTTTGGTTGCAAATCATATATATATGTCCCTACTCAAAAGAGGAAGGAACTCAATCCAAAAACACTCCCATACATCCTATTTGGCTATAACACTACCTCAAAAGCATACTGTCTCAAGGATCCTGAGATGAAGAAAATATACAAAAGTAGAGATGTGGTTTGTGAAATGTCATACTTTGACTCAGTGATGTAGAAATAAGAATTATCACCAACCACCTCTCATCAATTAATCTCCAATTCAAATGATGAGGAGACTTCTCATAAAGAAGATGAGCTATAAGGGGAGTAGTATGTTGATCTTGATGAATTGTAAAATATTACTATACATCCACCAAGTAGTTCTTCACATTAGCAAAGAAATTCTTCACATCAGAGGCAAAGTTCTCATCTAAAGTGGGTACAAATCACCATCAAAGACTCTCATGTACAATATCCCCAAAATACTTCATCTAGAGTCAAAATAAGTAATCATGCAAGAAATAAGGTAAATTTTGCACTCATGAGTATAATAGTTAATAGCTCCAAACTTGATAATGTTCAAGAAGCATTAAGTCAACCTTAGTGGAAGAAATCTATGGATGTTGAGTATGACTCACTAATGTAGAATCAGACTTGGGTACTTGTTGATCTACCTATAGGAAAAAAAACCCATAAGCTACAAATGGGTTTTCAAAACTAAATATAAGGTAGACGGATCCATCAACAAGCATAAATCAAGTATATGTTTAGAAAGAAGGAATTGATTATGAAGAGAACTTTCCACCCATTTCAAAGATCAAGACCATCAGAGTTATTTATTCATTGGTAGCACTGAATGGATGGAAACTTCAGCAAATGGATGTCAAGAGTGCATTCCTAAATGGTGATCTCAAAGATGAAGTGTACATGACCCATCCAAAAGGATTTTTTGATGAAAAAAATCCTAAAAAGGTATGTCATCTCATCAAATCACTCTATGGACGAAATCAAACTCCTAAGGCATGGTACATAAAGATAAATGATCACATATTACAATATGGTTTTACCTGTATTCCCTTAGATTCTAACTTGTACATAAAGAAGGTAGGGACAAAAATCTTCATTCTTGTTTTGTATTTAGATGATCTTATGATCATTGGAAGTTTTGAAGATCAGGTTGATATTGTGAAAAATGTCTTCAAAAGATCCTTTGACATGACTAATTTGGGCTACTCCATTACTACCTTGGCTTGGACATATCACAAAAATAGAATCACATTTCTATCTCCCAGATAAAATATGTCAAAACACTCCTAGAAAAGTATAAAATGTCAGATTGTAAACCTCTTTCAATACCAATAGAGATAGGTTTATAACTCTCTCAATTCTAGTACTCACCTCAAGTCGATGCAACTCTCTACAGACAACTCATTGAGAGTCTCATCTACTTGACTTACACTAAACTAGACATATGTTTTATTGTGAACTATCTCTCCAGATTCATGCAGGAGCCAAAGAAATATCACTAGGTTGAAAAAAACATATTTTGAGATATGTCTAAGGTACACTTGAGTATGGTCTAGAATATAAGAAGAATACTCAACACTTCTTACAGGAATACACCAATTCAAATTATGCTAGATATGTTGATGATAGAATGTTAACATTAGGATACATATTTCACCTCAGATCTGGATCGATCTCATGGATCAGTAAGAAGCCAATTATTGTTTTTATCTCATCCACTAAGGTAGAGTATCACATCATATATGGATTAGTGTGTGAGCTGATATGGTTACATCACATTCTTACTAATATGGGCATTAGTGAAGAGAAGCCACCTATCCTTCATTGTGATAATTACTATGTGTTGAATATTATGAATAATCTTGTTTATTCATGAAATAACTAAGCACATTGAGGTCCAATGCCACTACATTCGAGAGTAATTTTTAAACCACCACATCTAGCTCCAGTACTTCCCAACAGATGCACAAATAGATGACATACTCACCAAATCCATTTGAAAGGAGAAATTTGAGATGTTTAGGGGATACATTTATATAAATAATGTAATAAATTAGGGAATATTAATGTAGGTGATTAGAATTGTTAAATTGGTTAGAACTACAACATTATTTTTTGTTGTTATTTCATAACTTCCTTGATCATATAGACATTCTCGAGATCCTTTGGATCTCTCCCCAAAATTTCTTTGTGCATCATGGTGTATTTATTCTCCTCTATTTTCATGAATAAAACATCAAGTTCATTTGTTTGATCTAAAGCCTAAATAAACCCAATAGGAAAAATCTAGCATAATAACTATCTATCTCTTTTTTTCAACTTTGTAGATATTAAGTACAACTTTTCTACCATCAAGTGGCATTAATAGACATAAATAACAAAATAAATTCTCAAATACATAAATAATAACTTTTTCCTCACAAAAATTATAATAAAATTATATCCACCCATAATAATCATATTACCTAAGAGTAAAACAATAATTCCCACCTCATTGAATGAATGGAATTATCCCTTGAACTCCCTTATCCAAGAGGATTTGGGTCACTTATTCATGCTACATATTACCATAATTACACATATATCCTTGTGGTTATGTCATAAATTATGTCATTGAGTCCCAAACCTACATTTAAAATAATTCCTTACAAATTTGTTTGTTCTTTACTAGACAGTCCTGACAGTGTTAGTATTGTAACCAATGACCCTTCAGTTATGGTGGTTAATGATGTCACCACACTTTGTAATCATGAGTATGTTTCTACCAATAGTTATAATGGTGCAATGGAATATTCATCTTATTGTGTTACATAATAATTTACACTTTCATTATTTGTATGTTAGTAATACACAATGTTGACCTACATAGCATTATAGATTTAGGAAGCCCTACAAAAACACACATGATCTCTCATTTTGTATAGAACATAGCATAATACAATATTATTGTTACAGTTCTATTTTGGTTGTCACTTTATTACTTAATTTCTTATTAATAACCACATTGCACTTCATGTTCTCTTTCATTCAGTAAATCACTTCTACACATAACTTGTTTAACATGTGTTAAGTAGGTTATCCAATGAGTCTCCTCTTGGGCCCTGGATTAGTGGTATCAGAGTACTCACACTTCATATCATTCATAAATGGTATCATTATGATCATGAAATTTTCATCATTTTTTGTATGCCCATGCATATGAGGTATAATTACATGAGGTTAGGGATCGAGACTCATAACCTTTCCTCATACCTTCCATCATGTCTTCTGATGGGAGATAAAGCTATAGTGATGCCAACTCTAGAGATATTCTAGGAAATGATAGAGGATATTTTTTAGTGACAATGGGAAGATTTAGAAGAAATCCATGCACAAGAATGAGAAAATATCCTTGATCACTTTTTCCTCCTTATCAAGCAATAATTTTTTTTGAAAGCATCTCATTCACATCATCCATTTACATAAACTCCATACATGGTTTAATTATAGGCATTCCTATGTTTGAAGGTAAAATAGATGTGGATGCACTAGATAATGAGTTTATACTCATATATTCATACTATGTGGTAAAAAATTTCTCCAACTGAGAGGAAATTAAATTTTCTCTTCAAAAAGATTATTTATTTTTTAATAATGGTGGGAAAATGATTGCACTACACATGAAGAAGATCTAAGTTTAGACACATAGAATGGTTTCATAGAATCACTCAAAGTACTCTATTATCCTATTTGTAACTATGACGATAAATACATTAAGTTTTCTTAGTTGCACCAAGGCAAAGATTAGTTTTTGAATCAACAAACATGTACATTCCATTCCCTATTGTCCAAAATTAGGAATCAAGATTTGAAGCAAAATCATGTTTTGAAGTATAGGTCAGACTTGAAACCACACATCCAATCAGATCTATATTTTCTAACTATCTCTATCATTATAGAAACCTATAGACACATTTGAAAGTTTGATTCAATGGCTAAGGCCAAAATAAGATAGAATATTCAAAGTCTCAGACTAAGCAATAATAATGTAAATATTCCAAATAGAATTTGAACTATATAAATAACTATAAAAAAATACCAAATAAGAAGTAGCAATTGTCAAATGATATAATAAGTAGTCCAAGATTGACAAGTGGTGTTTTATTTAAAACTCCAATAGTCATTCTAATGAGGAGTGTCGCAGTAGGAAAAAAATGTTTGCACAAATTGAGGCCATCAGTACCATCACCATAGGAGTGGAAAAAGGTACAAAAATCATGGTGTCTAAGCCTAGCACCATGGTAGGTACTACAAACATCTCTTCTACACCTATGGAAATAGAAGAAGCATAAATAGTATTCCATTGTTAAATGTGGATCAATGTAAATCAATACACTTCATTATTGACAACAAAATTTAGAAGAACTTAATTTCTCTTGAAACTGTTCAAATAGTGATTTTTCCACTAAAGTCATACCCAAAACCATACTTCAATTGAAGGTCCAGTGCGGGTTCTGAGAAACACTTCACTTAGCAATGTCAAGTGGTGTACAACATCAAGCCTTTTCAAGATATATTCCTTTGCAATGTTGCTACATTAGAGATATTTGATATTCTATTGAGCCAACCATATCTTTTTCATCGACATGTAATTTATGAATAAAATCCTAAAAATGTTTGGATAAATGTTGGTGATTTAAGATACCACTAACCAAAAGTATTTCCAAAGATACTGGTCATGAATGCCAAGAAACATAATAAGTTATTTACATATAGTAAGAAGTTTATGATTTGGATGGTGAGATCTGAATGCAAGAATGTCCTTGTCGCATCTATGGTTACCGTAATTCCTCTAATGTCAATGCATAAAGTCGCGTTGTAGTTCAAGTTGGAATAATACAAAAATGTGTTACATACACCACAATAAAGTTCCTTCACATTGTGTAGGCAATACATACTATTAATCTGATCCTTATACATCCTCTTCCTAATATTTCATTATATCTTAGATAAAAAATTTTTTTGAGAAAGAAGAGATCAAGCAATAGATCCATGAACTCATTGACAAAATACATATCAGGCTTAGCTCATCGCCTTGGGATAGCCCTATTATGCTTGTGAAATATAAGAATGGCACATGAAGTCTTTGCATTTACTACAAAGCACTCAATAAGATCATAGTGAAAAATCAATATTCTCTTTCACAGATTGAGGATATTTTGGACCAGTTTTGTGGTGCCAAATAATTCATTAAGATCAACCTCAAGTCTATGTATTATAAGATTCTTGTTGCTTCTTCAGATATCTGGAAGACAAACTTCACGGCCAAATAAGATCCAGCTGTAGAAGGCGATCGCTGCGGGCGGGACTCGATCACTACCTCGAACGTAGATAAAAACCCCCGCCCCGACAGTCCAAAGTGGTTAATTGGCGGCTGGCTTGTTTTATCGCGAGAGAGTACCTCTCCCGCAGGACATTGTTGGGGAAACCACGAACCCTGCAGGAGTCCCACAGAAGACCCCGTGAAAACTCCACCGCCAAGCCGGGAGTCCTTGATGGCGACGAAAGTGTCGGAGAAAAGGAAAAAGAGAAGGAAAAGGAAGGGTTCTACACTATTCTGAGTACCGACTTCATCCGCTCCGATGACGTGCACATTCCGGGCATTCTGAATCCTTCGCAGTTGGCCGCCTGGATGGGATTAAGACAACTGTAGCAGAAAGGAAGCTGTTTGAGTTTGTATTGTCTTCGTCTTGGGAGGGGAAGGAAGGATTAGTTTACACGTGGGTAAGGGTTTTCTTTGGTAGCAGGATAAGCTTGAATCTAAGTTCGCTGACTTTTAGTCTTTTTGAGATTAGGTGTGGAATTCTTTGATGAGTTCGTTCAATTTTAGTCCTTTTGAATTTAAGCGTGAAATTCAATATAGTAGGTCATTTGATAAATTATTTAAATTTTTTCTTGTTTAAAAATAAAATCAATTTACTATTGTTTAAAAATAGAATCGATTTTTTATTTAGGTGTATAGGAAATTTTTAAATAAATTTTTTAAACGGTAAAAAAAATTTAAATTATATATATATATATATATATATATATATATATATATATAATATTTTTTTCCTTTCATTATAAAATATACTAAAAATAATACTAAACAAATATTTTTTATCAAGTCTATCAATGCTTTAATCATATGGGACCAATCCCTGATTAATAACTCATTAAGGAAGTTATTTTTATTTTCATCTAAATGAGTATTAGATGTGCCCATGTGTTTATTTTAATTGCCAAAACCTTTTTGAATCTAAGTTCACTTACTTTTAGTCATTTTGAGATTAGTTATGAAATTCTTTGATAAGTTGAAACGTAAATTCGTTTAATTTTAATCATTTTGAATTTAAATATGAAATTCAATAATAACAAATCATTTGATAAATTTAATGATAACATAATCATATTTAATTTTTTTACTGTTTAAAAATAGAATCAATTTTTTATTTAAATATATAATTTATTTTTAAATAAATATTTAAAATAATAAAAAAATTGAATAAATATATTATATCTATAAATTTTTCCTTCCATTATAAAATATACTAACATTAAAAACAAGGTAAACAACTCTCCATCAATATCTTAATTATATAAGAACAATGTCTGATTAATAACCTCCTATGGAAATTATTTTTATTTTCATCTAAATGAGTATTAGATGTGCCCATGAGTTTATTTCAATTTATTTTGGTTATTCAAAAGCTTTATGTTTTTAGGGTGGACTCAGTATTCTTTTAATTTTTTAACATACATATTATTTTTTCAAAATATTTTTATGTTTATTATGGATTATAAAAGTCTTATATTTTTAATAATATGAAATATTTTATATTTTTATTTTTTAATAATTTAACCTTTTTTATTTAAAAAATTAATTTTTTTTAATTAGTATTATTTTATAAATTTAATTTGTATTGACGATGTAATTGTGTATTTGATATTCATTTTATGATTATATAGAAATTTTTATTCTTGTTTGGAGTAGGTAATGAAAAATTCATGACATCCTAAGTATATGGTTAAATTTGGACCTTATATTTAGATTCATGTTTTTTAAATATAACATTGTGGTATTATTATTTTGAGACTATTTATCAAGAGTTAATGTTAAAATTATAATTAAGCTAATATATTTGTTAATCAATGTAGTATGTGACAAATTTATGATAGGAGATTCGAGATTAATATTTCTTGATATTTTTCAGATAGATATATTTAAGATAGCTATATTAGTTATGCTAATAAGATAAATTTCAAATCGTGGTGAGTAGTAGTAGAGTGTAATAGTGTAATAAGTAAATAAAAATCACTGGTCTTAACTTGATACCCATTTGACATTGTACAAAAAAAAATCCTTTTGTTTTGAGAAGGTGAAAAATTATGATATCTTGAGCATACCATAAAATTTTGAGCCTTTTTTTAATTGTGTAAATATTTTTTTGAGTCCAATATAGTGGCGCTACTAGATTGAGGCCATCAACCACCATTTAGCAAAACAAATTTTTAAAAAGGTAATTAAGTCATTAATCAATATGATATTTAACAAATTCAATACATACACATTAAAATTGATATATTTTTTATTTGTTTTCAAATAAAAATATTTAAAATATTAGTATTTATAATATCTATATTAATTATATATTTAATGAAAGGTTGTAGTTCAAATAATATCAATAATTGTGGAGAGTGACATTCTACAATGGCAACCTAGGGTGATGGTTGGCTTTAATGTAGTGAGTTTATTCACTTTTAATTCCAACCTTAAATTTGATGTCTAATTCGCTATCACTTTAGATTTTTTTTAATTTAAATAAAAACCCAACTGACATTATTATACCATATTATTTTTTATTAAACATATAATTTTATGAAGGAACACTATTAAAGCTAAAACTAGACCAACAATTTTATATCATATTAATTTTTATTAAATATATAATTTTATGAGTGGACACTATTACATATTATAAACTTAAAACACATATTTTTTAATTTATGCCCACCCTCAATATCACATATTAAGTTGAATGCCATAGTTGAGAGCATGGTTTCCTATATAGTATTTTCATTATGTTTGATATTAATGCCTTATTTATTTTAACACTATAAAATCTAAAAGTTATCATGTCTGGTGATAACCTATTGATAACTATTCGCACTTATTAAGAGCATGGATCATTCCTTATTGATGAGGAATGGCCTATGGTGAGTAAGTTAGCCTAAAGAGTGAGATCTCTAGGGGTTGTGTTTCACTCAAGTGTTATTGTTTTATCATACCAAACATAAGTATAACACCCATGCATAGCACAAGGGCACTAAAACTACTCCAAGTATTTGTAAACTCTATTCCCCTTGTAAACTTAAACACAAAAACAACTCACCCACCCACCCACACACACACACACACATACAAGATGCAACAAAATCAAGATGATACAAGACACATGTCTTGAATATTACTTGTAGATATACAAGATAAATTGTGATAGATTTAGACAAGAAAAATAACACTAACTTGTAATCAAAGTAATGCTATCTATAGAGACATCTATATAGAGAATAGATTATGCTATTTAGACTCATTAACATGCAGATACTCATAGTAATTAGATATATCTTAAATAGAACTCCTCCTAGGAAAAATCAAGTAATGGAAATGAACCATGAACCATCCCATGAATAGGAACACGAAAATTTTTTAATCCTTCATGAAATAGATTAGAAGATATTGAAAATACCTATAATAATATTGAAAGTGAATGAAAAAATACTATATTACATTTTAAAAGGAGTAGAATCACATTACAATATTGTAGGCCTCTTTCAAGGGCAACCTCCTTTGAGCAAGCTCAGTATACTATAGTTTAAGGATATCTTTCCATTGTTATAGGCTCTTATTTATACCAATTCTATCCTAGTTAACTAATACTTTCCTTGCATGTGGGATTATAACAATTAACTCAAGGGATGACTTACAAAGCTTATGCATTAGCTTTTATTAAAGATAATAATTATAAATAAAAATTAGGATGAAGAATCCTAACATGCCCTCTCCCTTAAAAATCTTTCCCTAAAAGCTAAAGATTATATAAATTTGGTTAGAGTTTAAGGATGGATTTTTACATCACATCTATTGACTATATTCCATACAATTGTACTAGAAACCTCAATGATGATCTGATTAAAAAGTTGATAGGAGTGCCACTCTAGAATACTTTCCAGTTCAAGAAGGAGAAAAAATTATTATTTTATATTAAGAATTGTTATTTATGCTATGACATTATGATTGAGAACTCTCTTCAAACATGAGACATGAAAAATTAAATAGATATGCGAAGAGGGTGGATCTTATTGTTTGTATACAATAGGACCTATCTGTTGAAGAACCTTATAAGGTCCATAGAATGTTAGAGAAAGTTTTTGATGTCCCTTTAGATTAAGACAGTAAGTATTATAAGGATTTAGTTGGAATAAAATTGTGTCTCTAGGTTGGAAGGTATTTTCAAAACAATGTTAATATGCTTATTAATTCATTTAATTTTTTTCATGTGGATATTTTCATTTAGAAATTGAAAAATATTATCTCAGGTATTAAGGTTGGTGTCAATTTCTTGTAAATGAGATTTTTTGGGAAGATAAGAAACAAGAGATGGTGGCTTCTAATATAAACAACTTCATAAAGAGTCACCCTAGTGGTTGTGTAATAGGGGGTGTATTACCACCATTCTATAAGTGGTAACCATTTTGCTCATTGATGTTGTTGATCATAGGCATACAAACAAATATTTGATTCCATATATTTATTGATAATTTATGTTTAGGCATCTATCTTTTGGAGGTAGCTTGAGCTCAATGTTAGTTGGGTACCTATGCACTAGAAGAGTTCTTATCATAAGTGACCTATGAAATATTAGTTCTAATTAAATATAATAGAAGATAGGATTTCCATGAAGGTAGAATATTTGATCAAAAAGTGTTTGGGTAATAGTAGAAATAATGTAAGTATGGGCCACTGCACATAAATGAGCCTATTTAGAGAGGTTATTTACCATCATTAGATTTATTGACTTTCCACTAGATTTTGATAAGACTTATATAATATCTATGGAGATGTATGTCCAAATACATTGAAAAATGGTAAGGGATTGGAGTAAAATAGGCATTGGAATGTTTATCTCTTTTGACTTTGACATAATTCACATTCCTCAATAAATGTCTTGATACATGTCTTAAATCTTGGCCAAAAGAAACTTCGGTGAATTTATTCATAGGTTTAAAAAAATATGAATGACTTGAATAAAGTGAGGGATGTAACTATTCAATGTTTTTGTGCTATAGCTTAGATCCAGAAAATCTAGCCTTTGTATAGTAATGATTGGTCATCCCAAGTATAATTGAGTTTGCAAGACGGGTCCACAAATAATTGTTAGATGATTTTCTACATGTGGATATCTTGCTTCCACTCTTTCTATATGTCTTGCATTGATTTTAAAATAGGGATGGATAAGATAAAATTTTGTGTTTGTTCTTCATACTGGAAGGATAGTTCATTAACAATCATACTTTCCTTGACATTTTTATAAATGGTATCATAATCATACTCCATTAATTTGGAAACCCATTTTGAACCGGGGAAGATCATCACTACACCAAGAAGTATTTTAGGATTTGATAATTAATTTTGATGCATAAATTATTTTCCATAAAGTATAGTTGCCACTTATCGAAAGTGTCGATGATAGTCATCATTTCCTTCTTGTATGTTGATTGCATTGAATTGCGTTGACTGATAAATTTGAGGTAGTATCTGAAGGGGCCAAGAAATTTGAAAATGATTTTGAGGTAGCTCCCAACTATTTCCTGGACATGTGGAGTTCAATTGATAGATAGTGAAGTTTTAATGGTAGAATTACAAATCATTCATCAAATGTATATTTCTAACTAACACATCCTTCGAATGTGAGGAAATATGATGAACTGCATAAAATCTATAATAAAAAACATTAGCCAAATTTTGAGCTGAAGAAAATACCAAGCCATGTATTATTAGTTCTTATAGAACATAGCACCATCACACAACAACGAACACATAATATATTTTTAGTCCAATGTAGAACTAGCTAAACTACAAGAGTCATAAGATGATCCCAAATGACAATAGCCAAAACCTATCTCATAAGTCAACTCTATGTTACAGGTGATATTTATATATAAAATTAGCAGTAACTGTGAAATTCAATCTATCAATCCATTGATGTATCTAATGCTAGTGGATTTGAGCCATTCATTTCCTTGTATAAATTTATAGTTTTAAATTTAGAGGCATCATTAGAGTTTTTGATAACATTATACCCACCACATTTCACATAGTTGAGAGTTACATCACCTAATCCCAAAATTCATATCCTCCTCATAATACAAGGTGCTCAAAGAAAAGTCCCTAGATCACTCCATCCAACCAATAGGATTAATGACGTCACCTAGATAAGATTACATGTACATAGTTTGAGAATACTCCTTCCATGGCCTCCCCAAGTATGTTACAAATGAGTTATTTACATGAACAAGGTCTACATTTATACAAATGTTGTACCTTTGAATGGAGATTCCAATATCTTAGAAGGGATCAGTTCTCCCCTATACAATTATAGCATTCTTTCAGTTTTCCTCTAGTTTTCTGGGAAGTACAGTGCAAGAATTGTGCAAGGATGGGTTAAACTTAGATTAAAAAAACTAACTACAATATAAAATATTTAATTAGCATTGTACGAATTAGTTACAAGCTTTTGATCGATTATTTTTATATTTTTTTCTTGTTTTTCTTTTTTTTTGTTTTTCTTTTTTTAATATAAGAATGTTATTTCAATAACTTGAAAAAGTGGGCCGATGGTTTATTTAATCAAATTTTGTTGAATTTAAAATAGTATACATATTCTAGATAAATTTATGTAAAAAAATAGAGAGATATAATTTCAAGATATCTATTCTATTTATGTCATAATTAAATAATAATGATACCTCTCCATGTTTTTAAGATATATATATATATATATATATATATATATATATATATATATATATATATATATATATATATATATATATATATATATAATAGTTTAAATATTATATATGGATTTTGACAATTATAAAAATATAAAAAGATATTAAAACAATAATATGTAGTATTATTCTTATTATGCATTTGTAAATATTCCAATAAATATATTAGCCAAAGGGATTTCTAATCAAAATTTAATATTAGATACATGCTTCTCTTAATTTGTGGCAAAACCTTGAATACATAAAAACTTGTAGACAACATGTTTTTTACCTCAAACCACTAGAGAGCTTTTCGACTAAGATTGTCATTGTTAGTTTAATTACTTGTAGCATTGCTTTAATGTTGGCCATGCTTTCTAGTGAAGCACTATGTTTATTATTCTTAATCATATCTAATGACACAACCATTGTTGTGCTAATTTCGAAATATATATTTGTGTAACAGAATTTTCCCAATCTTTGGGAAGGTGAAGCGTCCCCTATTGAGTGGATTATTAAAAAACATTCATAAAGTCTATTAGGGGGAGATGGTCACTAGGCATCTCTAGTAACTATTATTTTGCTGCTCTACATAAATTGGGTAATGAAAATCATCAAGGACAACATATCAGTCATTTTTATTCTCAAACTTATAATTACTAACATCACTCTTGTCATCCTCATAGTCCATATCAATGACACTAAATAATGATTGGAACAATGACAAAAAGTACTATTAATTGTAAAGCTGAAATTTAGATGGTATTGTAACTAGCATACATATCTTAGATAAATTTATAAAAAATTTAACAGATATCATTCTTGAGATACCTATTACAATTATGTCAAATATTTAATATAGATACCTCAACATCTTTTACATATGTTTATCTAAGATGTGTATGCTTATTATTTTTATATGTAAAGATTAATTTATAGTGTCAATCATTATAGTTTTTAAACTATTTGTAAATAAAATATCATAAAAATTCTACTTCAAAAATATAAACTTTAAATTTATAAGGAAAATATTAAATATTTTTAAAAATTAGGAGAAAAAAAGAGAAAGAGGAAAGAAAAAATAATAATGAAAATGTGACACACACACACACACACACACACACACACACACACACACACACACACACACACACACACACACACACACACACACACACACACACACACACACACACACACACACACACATTATTATTATTATTATATATGTGATAATAAAGTTAAATTATGAGCCCTTTTGTAGTTTGGTTTACGTCCCATTTTACAAGGGGGTGTGGGGAGAAATGCCACCGTATTATTATCATAGGGAGGTATAGGGGGACATCTTATGGATCCCTCCTTGGAAGGGGTTTAGGGGTGATAAATCAAAAAAAAAAAAGGAGTCAAACCCTTGTTTCTAGGAATTCGAATTCCACCAAACTATATTTTTAGAAGAGAAGTTCTAATAGAATTTTTTCACTTTATTTTTGGGAGGAAGAATCCTAACAGTGCTTTGCTAATTAGGCTTATTTATCCTGATGGAGTTTGCATGCAATCTATATAGTGACTTTATATGTAATCTATTCATCTGGGAATTAATATAGTTTTATATTTTTTACCATGGATGTTTCCTTAGCTTGCTAAGGTTTTACCATGTAAATCATGTATTTTGTCTTGTGCATGTTGAGGATTTGTTTATTTAATTATCTCTATAATTGTATTATGTTACTTTTTACATATTTGTAGTGTGTGGTTTCCTAATGGTGGTATCATAATGAGGTAACTTTTACTTTATAATAATTACATTCTCAATTTAGTGTCATTTTATATAGTATCAAATGGTGAAAGTTAAAAATGCAATGTTTTAGGTGGAGAAGTTTAACAACAAGAAAAACTTTGAGTTGTGGAAACTCAAAGAAAATGATGTGTTGGTGTAATAGGGGTTGGACAAAGTCCTAGATGAAATGTCAAAGAAACTTGTGATGATGAATGACGATGACTGGGAAGAACTCAATAGAAAAGCTCTTAGTACAATATGATTATGTTTAACAAATGAGGTTATTTTCAACATAGCTTGAGAAAAGGTAGTGGCAGGTTTATGGACCACATTAGAAGGCTTTTACATGACAAAATATGTAAATTTTTTTATTTATTTGAAGAGGAAAGTGTATACATTACGAATGCAAAAAGGTATGAAAATTATTGATCATTTAAATATTTCCAATACTCTGCTATAACAATTGACTAATATTAGTGTGAAATAGATGAAGAAGACAAGGTAGTCACCTTGTTATGTATTTTGTTATAATTTTGGGATCATATAATAACTTCCATTAGCTTCAGTATTACTAATGAGCTTGATTACTATTCTATTGTGGGATCATTATTGGCCAAAGAGATAAGGAAAAAAATTAGTTTTCATATGTCTACCCTTGAAGCTATGGTTGTTAGGGGAAGATCTAGAGAAAGAGGGAAAAGCTTCAGAGCCATATCTATATCTAATTCAGAAGCCAAGAAGAGTAAGGCAAAGTGATGGCACTATGATAAAGTAGGACATCTTAAAAAGTATTTCTAGAAAATAAAAAGTGAAAAGAATGAAGATTTCACCAAGGAAGTGAATCAAGTAGAAACAAGTAAAGGTATGAGTGATGAATTTTTATATCTTGGTAATGTTTCTTCTTATCACCATGAATGGTTATTGGATTCAGGTGCTACACATCACATGTGTCTACATTGGAGTTGGTTTTATTCTTACCAAACCCTTGATGAAATCATGTTTCTTGTACAACAAAAGGGATTGGTAGCATTTAGATAAAAATGTTTGATGGTATAGTAAGGACTCTAATAGAAGTGAGACATGCACTATAACTTAAATGAAATGTGATTTATTTGAGTGAATTATATTACTGTGATTATAATTTCATAGGTCAAGATAGAGCTATTAAGGTTTCTAAGGGTTCTTTAGTCATAATTAAGGCTCTAAAAGTTGAGAACCTTTGTATATTTCAAGGGAGTGTAGATATCAATCAAGAACTTATGGTATCTAAAATAACAAAAGATATTTCTCATCTATAGAATCTATATTTAGGATACATGAGCAAGAAAGGGTTAAAGGTAGTGAAAAATCATGAGTTACTTCCTAGTTTAAAATCTTTAGATTTATATTTATGCAAGCACCATGTTTTTGAGAAATAAAGTAGATGAAAATTTAATGCAGGAAGTCATGTAAGTAAATGTATTCTTGAATATATTCATTTTTATGTGTGGGGTCCAGCCCCTATTATTTTTTATGGGGGGGTCATTATATTTTGTTATGTTTATAGATGATTACTTCAAAAAAGTATGAATTTTATCTCTAAAAATAAAGTCTGACATATTTAGTGTATTTAAAAAATTTAGAGCTTTGGTTGAGAAGAAAACTGATAGGTTAATCAAATGTTTAAGAATAGATGATGGAGGTAAGTTAACATCCTTGGATTTTCAAAACTATTTTAAGGATGTTGGGATTGAAAATAATTAAATCGCCTATTATACACCATAATAAAATGGGGTTTTGAACGTAATAATAGACCTCTTCAAGAGAGAGCAAGGAGTATGATTAGCAATACAATTTTGGATAAGTGTTTACGAGAAAAAATAATTTTTATAACATGATATTCAGTAAATCACTCACCATTAGTTGTAATAGACTATAATATTATTGAAGATGTATAGACAGGTCATCCATGTGATTATTTATATTTAAATTTTTTTAGTTATAATGCTTATGATCTTACTAATAAGAATAAACATTTAAATTTAGACCCAAGATCCAAGAATTAACTCTTTGTTGGGTATGCTAAAGGAGATGGTATTAAGGCATAAAGAGTGTGGGATCCTACTACCCACAAGATCATCACGAAGCTAGGTGTACATTTTAATGCTTCATCTTTTCTAAAATCAAATGTAGACATATATTAAAAAAAAAAGAGAACTAGAACATCAACATGTCAAGGTTGAAATTGAACCATCTTCAAATTTTAAAAATGAGTAAATTCAACCATTTTTTGATGGTGAAAATGTTGAATATTTATAACAACTTGAGGAAACACCTCAATAGTTAGAGTAGAGATCAAAACATGATAAAACACTTTCACAGTCAGTATGGAGATCTACACATGTCAAACATCCTCTTATAAAGTACAATCCCAATATTTCAATTGATTTGATTTATAATGATGGGGAAATTAGTTATTATCAAGAAGCATTGGAAGATATAGATAATGTTAAATAGGATAAGGAAATACAAGAGGAAATGGATGTATTGGCTAAGAACAAGTCATGGGACCTAGTAGAACTTTTAAAAGGCAGAAAACCTATTGGCTACAAATGGGTTTACAAATGAAATATAGGTTTTAATGAAAAATTTGAAAGGTACATGGTTAGATTGGTGGAAAAAGGATTTTCATAGAAAGAAGGTATTGATTACCGTGAAATCTTTTAACTAGTTGTTAAACTTATTTCAATTTAAGTTATTTTAGCATTAATGGCTTCACATGATTTAGAGTTAGATCGGTTAGATGTTAAATAAAATTATTTCATGGAGATTTAAAAGAGGATATATATGGAATAACCCAAGGTTTTTTTATAACATATCGAAAAAGGTTTTGTTTACAAGACAAGAAATCATTGTATGGTTTGAGACAGTTCCCTAGGCAATGGTACAATAAGTTTTATTCCTTCATGGGGAGCCATAACTTTTTTTAGAGTGAGTATGAGCATTGTGTTTACTTCAAGTTTTTGTACAATGTATCATTAATTACATTGATGATATGCTTGTAGCAAGAAAAAGCATGGCATAAATTAATAGTTTAAATACTCATCTAGCTAGTACATTTGATATGAAGGAATAGGAGTAGTAAAACAAACTTTAGGCATGGAGATACATAAAAATAAGAAAAATGGTAACATTTATTTATCACAACAAAGGTATTTATAAAATATACTAACCAAATTTAGTATGAAGTATGTGAAACTAGTTAGTATCCGTTTTGCTTCCCATTTTAAGATTTCTTCAAGTTTATGTCCTAGTAGTGATAAATGAAAGCAATATATGTCTCATGTACCATATTTTAATACAATAAGAAGTTTAATGTATGTTATGGTATGTACAAGGTTGGACATTTCACATGTAGTTGGAGTTATCAGTAGATATATGAAAAATCTATGTAAAGAACATTGGGTAGTAGTGAAATAGGTATTTCACTACTTACGAGGCATAAGTGATTATTGCATCACTTATTAAAGAACTAGTGATTCTATTTTTGGATATGTTTTTTTTGATTTTATAGAAGATCTGGAAAAAAAAAGATCAACATCTAGTTACTTTTTTACATTTATAGGTGGACCTATTAGTTGGATGTCAAAGCTTTAAAAGACTATTGTTGTATCAACTACTGAGGTGGAATATGTGGATGCCTATCATGCTTGTCAAGAGATAATTTTGCTAAAGGGCCTATTGGGTGATTTGTAAATGAGCAATAAAAAATGAAGGTATTCTGTTACAGTCATAGTGTAATTATTTGTCCAAGAATATTTTTTTATCATAGTAAGACAAAGCATATTGCATTAAAGTACCATCTTGTCCGACAAGTGATTGATGAAATAAAAGTAGCACTTGAAAAGGTTCACACAAAGGAATATAGTACTGATATGTTCACAAAACTAGTTTTATTAGAAAGGGTAAAATGGTGTTTGGCTTCTCTTGGCTTGAAGAAATTGTGATGGGTTGGTTGGCAAGATATTAAGCATAAGTTGTTGTTAAGGTGGATATTGATAAATATGTGATAATAAAGTTAAATTTTGGACCCTTTTATGGCATGGTTTATAGCCCACTTTTATAAGGGTGGTGTGGTGGAAATGTCCCCCCCCCCCCCTCACAACTATTGTCGTAGGGGGCCCAGAAGTCAAACCCTTATAATTTTTCTAGGAAGATGAATTCCACTAGATTATATTTTTAGAAGAAAAGTCCTTGTTGCATTTTTCTACTGTATTTTTCGGAGGAGGAATCCTAATGGTGATTTGTGAATTAGATGTATTTATCTTTGTGGAGTCTGCATGTAATCTACAAAGTGAGTTTGCATGTAATATGATCATATTGAAATTATTAAAACTTGATATCTTACACCATGGATGTTTCTTGAGCTTGCTAAGATTTTACCATGTAAATCATGTATTTTATCTCATGCATGTTGAGGATTTATTTGTTTAATTATCTCCATAATTACATTTTTTATTTTCTACATAATTATAATGTGCGTGTTTTCCTAACATTTCTACCAATAAAAAATTAATCTAAACATACCATACAAAAACACAAATGGTAATGCAAGTTTTGCCACTGCTCGTGCCTTGTAAGAGTTGAACCAAAGATCTATAGACTAAATTATTAAGTGAACCAAGATTAAAAAAAAATCCCTTTAGCTATGCCATATAGTGTTTTACAAGCTGGTCACTTTCTTGAAAAAAAATTACGAAACCCCTCAAAACTAAATATTCTATTGAAATTTTTTAAGTTGGTAAAATCAATTTATTTATTTTTTTAAATAATTTGTCAAATTTATTTTATCTAGCAAAAAACTAGCCCAAATCCAAAGTGGAGCCTTCATCCCACATGAAATGCCTCATTAGAAAATCTCCAACACAAAACAAACTCAAAATATCAATAATCATCATGGTTTTCATGTTCAATGTTTTGAAGCGTCCCATTCTTTGCGTCTCACCATACACGTTGTTATCGGGATGCTTTGATGCGATCAAATTGTCTTGATTCCCATTCCACTCACTTACCCTTCTTATCTATCTGCATGAAGTGGAACACTTTAGATAAAATATGATTTTTTAGCATCAACCAAGTCGTTTACAAAAAAATTTCTGAAATTGAATTCATATCAATAAATTAAGAAAGAAAAAAATGAAACTTTTCTTCTGCTAAAACACAAGCACCGAATCAAATATATCCTCAACATGTAAATACTTTAATAATGAATGCTATCATCCTTTCTTTTTTATTTTTAACCCAGTCAGTCTTTTAGTCTTCTTTTCTCATTATGCTAGAGGTGTTCTATATGGGAGAGTATTGAAAGATTCGTCTCACATCTACTGTAAAAGGTAACATTTTTGCATTCATTTAGGTGATGAAACATTTTGGAAGGTATTATCTGGGGTTTCTTGGCCACTTGGAAGTGATCTTCATGCCAGTTTCCACGCATAGCTGACAACAATTAAATATTTAGGTGATCGGTTAATGCGATTAGTGGTAACAGATTGGTGGGCATATGTGACAAGGCAAATGACAAACAGATGCTAATTGTTGCAATCGATTCTTATCAGGCCTTTCATTACCTTATAGTTCTTTTTTCAAATACTGAATATCCCTTCTTCCTTTTCTTAGTATATCTTCCTTTCCCTTGCTCTTCTCTTACAATTGCATTTTATGCATCCCTTTTTTCTATGATCATTATATAAGAAAGTTGATCATATGGGCATTGCTAGCTACATGAATCTCAAGTCCATTTGCCCTTGCCACAATTTGAGATTCTTGTGTAACTTCTTCGACTCCATGTTATAGCTTATTGGCATGTTTCCCTTTGATTGCAAGGTTACGTTAAAACCCTTTTATGACGTTCCTCATGGAAATTAGTTGTACTAGAGCTATAACTTGTTTACTCTTTTTATTGCCAAGAAAAGCACCCACAAGAACTAAAAGGGCATTTCAATTTTTTTGCAGTGAATGCGTAATGTTTTCATGGAGATCGAATTAGTTTACACAAATGTATAATGAAATAAAAAGAATAAGTGTTAGATAGAAATTGAAATCGGCTCCCAGAGTTTACTCTCATGGCTAGCTCTAGCACAGAAAAGAGTTTTATCTTGACTATTACAACATGGAAAAGCTCCTGCTACCTATAAATAACCTTGTGGACAGAAATGATTTGAATAAAATGTGTAAATTCATATGGACTTAAAAATTCCTTAAAATCTCATTCTTGAAAGCTAGAAGAGCATCTCTCTCATGTGGTTAGAAAGTAATATTATTATAACAGTTTATGTTGATGTATGGGTATTTATCCATTATCATCTACAACAGTGTGGGAAATTTGATTAAATACATATAAATATAAATTGTTGAAGTAATCTTCTGCTAAAAGCCACCTGCCACTGCAGATATTTGAGATAAGCCCATAAAATTATTTGATGTATTCCTCGTGTCTGTGAAAGGTCAATGCATATTTATGTTCAAATAATCTACCTAAATGACAGAGATACCCATATATTCCATCCTCCCAGCAATCTCATTTCCTACACAACAATCCTTACTAAAAATTTAAAGATTTTTTAAATGGATGTTTCAACCTAAACTACATAATCCCAGTTTGAGCATGTTTACCAAAAATGAAATAGGCAATGGTCCAGCCACCTGTCGTGCACAAGTCTAAAATACACAAGAGGCTACAACCTGGGTAAACCCTACTATGATGCCACCATAATTCCCACTTTTCACTAATCTCATTACTTGATATGGAAGAGGGACAAATCGTATGGGTTGATATGGAGTATAAGGCCACCATTTGGGCCAACGACTAGGCAACCTCAACCTATGATTGATATGTGGAAGACTAAAATGTTTTAAAGTCAAACTTACATAATTCAAATTTAAATTATTATATATTTTATATATAATATTAATTATAAATATATAATGCAAATCATGTATAGTATAATATTATAATCTAAATTATATATTAAAATATAATATTATATTAAATTATAAATTATATAAAATAAAATAATATAAAAAAATTGTATAATATTCAAATATAATATAAAAAATAGAAAATATTTTTTTTAATTTTTTTTAATAATTTTTTTTCCTTTTTTGTAATATAAAGGCAATATAAAAGATTTCAACATGATGAACGCATTGATGAAAAGCATCTTTTTTGTAGTTTTATTTCAACCATGTTTATAACTCCAACAAAATAGTAGAGTGAGCATATATGGCAAATATTGGACATATGTATCAAGGTATGTGTATGTCTACCCCCACAATTACTTTATATGAATTTATTTTTAGATATTTATGGATTTCAAGTGAGGTTGAAAAATCGATTCACACTTTATCACTTTGTGTCCAAAAGTTGGGGCATTTGTATGATATGGGCCCTCAGTTATACGATATCACATGAAATACTCTGTCACTACCCCCAATTTGTGGAATATATTCTTTTTTGAAGTATATGATGTGCACACCCACTACTGCATGATAACTAAACTTAGCAACTCTCACTGCCACTTGGGAATGATAACCAATCGACTACTTATTCTCTCAACCAATGACTCCTATGCCATGACCATCATATTGTATTATGAGTGATTCCATTGTATTCATCCATGTGGCATGCAATTTGTAAAAGATTTGGTACTCATTTGAACTACACCAAAATCAATAAGATAAACTCCATAACCTCAATAAATTAATGATACATCAATGTCAATATATTGTTGACTTGATCCACACATCAGATACACCAATCAAACGTAGAGTATTTTCATAATAAAATAGAAAATAGTTAATAAAATTTTCCATCACTTCCTTAAAGTTGGGGAATGTGTATGATATGGGACCTCTGATGTACAATATCACATGAAATATACACTTTGGAACTTTAATGTCTTGTCTCCATATCATTGTCATTGAAACATTGATCTGATTCAAGTATACCAAATCTCCCTACAACTTGAGGATGATTATCAATTGATCATCGATTATTTTAATTGGTAACTCCTCTATGTTGACATTCACATTGTATCATGAGAGATCCCCCTGTATGCATCCATGTGGATGAAAACAACAAGAAAAACTTCATAACCTCAATGTATTGTCCCCACATTAATTTCATTGATTTATATTGAAAATCCCTCACATTGTAATTTGAAGATGGGCAACATGGCCCCCCTCCAAAGAAAAAGGGTGCCAACCATGAGCATTCATCGATCATCAAAGATAATGGATTGATAAAGAAGAAAAAACTAAGCATCACAAAAATTAAGGATACCTCAGACCATCTTTTTACTAGCATGTGATAATATATAATAGATGCACTTAGTTATTACATGATATTACGTATACTAAATAATAAATCAGATAAATGTTATACTATATTAGATATTAGACTAAAGGTAATATTAAATTTGAAACATAAAATATATTTCAATATATATTTAAATACAATATTCCATTAATGGAAAGGTGCCACATATACCCTTCACACCACAACATACAAATCTATCAGGATTATTGTACAACACCTATTGACTTGCCTAATTTCACAAGAGATATGTGGACAAAGATCATTCCTACACCAAATTCTCCACCACCAGTTGCCATGATGCCCACCCCACAACTCTACTAATTAGAAACCTACATCTCAAAATAATAGGTTTAACTTTTGTACGAAAGATTTTAATTTTCCTTTTTGATTGTTGTAGCTAACATGTCATGAAGTTGTTGTTTGAAGGAAAGACAATTTTTTTACAATATGTACTTTTGAACCTCATCACCTTGTCTTCGTATAGGTGGAATTTTAGTGTTAGTTTGAGTCATGAAACAAGCATGGAGCCTTCCCAAAATCAAATCAACATCATGTTGTTCTTGTCAACCCTTCATAATAGACTTTGTATAACGATGTTTTGGGCCAATTTTAAAAGAGAGTGAATAGATCACCATATAATTTATCATATTTGAGGTGTTATTCCATGGAGTGAGAGTTTGTGTGATCATTGAAGAGACTCCAATGAATTATGGGTTGTTTGTGTGCCATCCACCAAATGTGCCTAAGACTTATGTCTTTGATCTTTATTCCAATAAGAAACTTATTTGCTTGTGTAAATTCATGGATAATCCATGAAAAAGGTATTTTTTTATGTTTATATCAAGTTTTGAGATGTGTTACTAATATTTAATGTGGAAATATTCATGAATCACATGTTTGACATATGCACTCCCTGTCTCTCTTATATTTATGAAGGATAAAATTAAAGAAAGACTATATGGCATAATGGGGACAATTATAATGTTAGTACAAAGTTTTCAGATGTGTCACAAACATTTAATGTGGTAGGATTCATGTTTTTCATGTTATGCATATACACTCCTAGGCTCCATTTCATTTGAAAATGGCAAAAGTAAATAATGTCTATATGGCATAATGTTTTATTTTACAAAAAACTCACAATGATCGAATTATTCAGAAACACATTTATGTTTTTCAATATTGGGTTGTGTCTAATGAGTTTATATAACATCGACTTGAAATTTACCCTCACAAGTGCATTTGTTTGACCCTTATTTATGTCTATATAACACAACCAATATTGAAGAACCAAGTACATAATCAACTAGCTTACTAGTGTGGGAACTTATGATTAGGTTTTTAGATATTAGGATTCATGATATAAGAAAGTATTTAGAGTTTTTTATTTATCCCAAAACAAAGGTGAAACCATACTAAAGGATTGAATCTTGTGGAAAGATTGGGATTAAGTCAAATAAAGCACATTTAGTTATTTTGCACCTTTATACAATCAATTTAATTAGTTCTTATTTGATTGGACTAAACATACCAATGAGAGGGGACTATTTGTTCCCTACATCAAATCATTAAAGAGGCTCAAATTCATTCAGGAGTTATTTGTGCATCATTTAGAAAATGTGCCTAGGACTTGTGTCTTCCCTCTTGTCTCCACAGAAAAATGATGTGCTTGTGTAAATTAAGGGATAATCTATGAAAAGGGACATTTTTAATTTTACTATCAAGTTTTGTAAAATATAAGAAACCTTAAACATGTAAGGTGTGTTTATATTTTCTCAACATATAACGATAATTGATCATTGGATGTGCATAGTTAGTATTCTTGGATATTCACTTCTAATGCTAGAAAACACTATTTTAAGCATATACTAATGACTTTGTATTTTTGTTTTTGGTATTTATTAGTTTCATTGTATCTACACCACTAGGATCTAGTGTTTATGAATAAGTGTCACTACTTTCTAGCATTACAAGTTAGATTGCCACCTCATATTCTTCACCAATAGACTTACATTTAGAACATGTGTCCACAATCATATAACAATGAACTCTATGTATATTCCTTCGTTAACATATCTTCAAATAGTTTTAGTTGATGTCATATGAGATCTCAAGTTTTTTTATTGCATCAATCCCATCAAGATCTTCTTTGAGTCAAGATCCTTGAGCTAGGACCCCTTTTCCTCTATTTCTTGCATGAATCAATTTGCCCCTTTAAGAATCGACAAACTGCACCCAAGAATTAGGAGGGACTCATCATAATAGGTTATTAGGTGATATTATGTTAGAGTGATCAGACAAGAATTTTGCAAGATGAATGTATTTAGAAACACGCAAGAGGATATGCAACAATTACCCAATGTATTGAACTACCTTGTTTACTAATTATATGCTCTTTTGCAATACACTGGTGAAGAGGAATATAAAGGAGTAAGGAGATTTAACTCACAAGAGAACTCACTATGAGATTGAGTGTCACTCACTATGGAACTCATAGTGGTACTCAGTTGAACTTCAGGTAAAAATCTAGGTGGAACTCACCCTCTCACCCACTTAACCTCTTATCACACCTAAGTAAGCTAAAGCTACATGTGTATGGATTATCCATTTAATATGTAAATAGAATAATGAATATCCTACACCAATATCCCCCCTTAAACGTATCTTAGGTGGGTGAAAAATAAAAGGTAGGTCCTATCAATAAGGCCTGATGAGGTACCACGTATAATGCAACTCTCAATAAGTAGAGTAAAAGGAGAAAACATAGTGGGAACAACTTCACCTCAAAAGAGAGACAAAGAAAAAAAAAGGTAGGACTAGAAAGCCCACACCAATACCCTCCTTAACCATAGCTTAGGTGGGATACAAAATTGGGTCCCAATAACGAGCTCTGATGAGTACCCAAGTACATAGTGATGATCCTAGTATCTTATAAAATATGAAGGATGTGTGTCTCCATAAAGAAGAGAGAGAACGTAAGTGCAGAATGTTACATGGTGAATGTTATAGTGGGTCCCTCTACAATAAATGTTGTCACTTCCTTTCAAAAGAAAGAAACTATGAGCTTTCAAACTATTGAATTCCAACTTAAGTGGAATGCAAATAAGAATCATGATGTAAATCTATGGAAAATTCTTGATTGTGATAAAATCTAATCAGATATCATAGGACTAACTGTAGAAGATGGAAATGAAGAAGCATACAATGTATGAGAGAGAATAGTCAAAGAAAAGATAGACATAAAACATATATTGAAAGATTATCCATGGGAAGAGGAGAGCAAGGATCAATAACCGTTCAAATTGAAGACTACTCTTCAAATGAAACACTCAGATATGTAAGATGAATGTCCACAAGAACATATGAGTTGTAAATACACTCAATATATATACTTTCACTAAAATAAGTAATGTATTTTGAAATGCAAATTTGTGAAGACTCTAGAAGAGCGACAATTTACATAGGAACAGAGTAGAATCTGTAATGAAATAACTAAGGTTTGACATAACCTCATATGTAGTGGGAGATTAATATACGAAAGATCACTATCCACCATGGATGTATCATCAAAAGAAATAAAAGCATGAGGAGAGAGTACAATAGTATCAATAGAGATAATAGGGAGCAGAGGAGGAAATGTGACATAAATCTCAATAGCATCACCGAAAAGACTCTGTAGTATGCTCCAAAAAGTGCATGGACACTCTGTATATTCTACATGGCAATGAAGATCGATGAAAACATGTAGTAACAGAGTGGAAAAAACCTTGTCACAAGTATTAGCCCACTTATTGAACTGAACATGATTAGTGGATATGGAAATTTTTCCATTTAGGAATGGAATATGATTCTCATGTGTGATCAAGTATTCCATGTAAGCATGCCACAAAACATAATTGTCCTTCCCAAGAAGGATCATTGGAGATGAAATAACTCTCTTCATATGCAGTGTCTCAAAAGGGATTGACATGACAGAGAGAAGACACGAGTAAAGTGCACAACAACACAAAATACTCTGCAATGAACTCCTAAAGCACACTCATAATTGGGACATCGGGCACAACCAAGAATGCATCCAAGTGAGCAATCAGTGTTGGATTAAGGAAAAATAATGGTGCACACTCTATCAATAAATTTTAGATTGCTCTGAAAATGGGTCCATACATATAAGAGCAATCAATGTATGCAGTACGTTGCAGAAAGTAGTAGGGCCCATAACCCTCCTGAATATGGCACTTTATACCTTTAGTTTGTTTTAAAAAATAAAGTATAGCAATAGAAAGATGATGGAAAAACATGCACTTTTGAAAAAAAGTGGCCCTCAATTCTGAGTTGCCAATCAAAAGTTATAGCAAAATATATTTTTCGTCATTAATGCCCTATTTAATTAAATTGCACTTAAAAATTTAAAAATTCTGATCAAACAAAGGGGAAGGTAGCCTTCTAGCTACTCATTGGAACTGGGACAAAATGATGAACCTATTTAAATCGACAAAAATAATTAAAAAAACATGCCCCAATACACCTTTATAAGCTCTAAAACGACAAATAGCTTCACTTTAAAAGTTAAAAACACCACTAACTTAAAAAAAACCAAATAAAGCTATTTCAATTTAAATTAAAACATGCTTTAATTGTTTTAGGGATCATTTAATAATAAAGAAGGTATTAGGGCAATCAATTTTAGTTTTTGACATAGCAAGGAGAAAATAAGTTGTACGGCGCTGCCAATGGAGGAAGGAAGCTTGTTGGAGAAGTTGCACGGCACTGCTAATGTGCATGTACAAGTTCTGCATATACGGGTCTGCTTTGCTAGCAGGTCTTATCTTCCGCTCTCTTCCCCTCTTATCTGCCACTACGGGCGGCTACTCCAACTCAAACTTAGTCTCGTATTAATTTTGAGTCTCCCTTATCAAGTTACTAGCGTGTTGTGCAAGACAACACAAGCATTGCATTGTTTTGAGCCGCACGGACTCCAGATTAGAGGACGTGAGCGCAAATATTGCGGGTATCAAATTTTTGTCTCCAATGAGTCGATCGTAAGAGCTTCTTTCCTCACAGAAAGTGCAGAGGTCAACAAGGGCAGCCTCCGCATGTCTGCCTTGCTGTAAGTCCAATCTGGGCGCAGCAGACTATTTGAAATTTGGCATTGTTGTCCTTCCACTCCTGAATGAAATCTCCGAGGGAATCAAATACCTATTGGCAGATTTAGCGACGAAAGAGGCGTCCAACATAACCTCCTCTTCGTAATCAAAATATGCAGACTCAAAAAAGAATGGCTGAGTAGTGGCAAGGGAAACGTGTATCTATGGTGTTCATGGCCAGTATGGAGGCATCTCACCTGCCAACGAGGATGGCGGTGCACGCCGTTGGAGGGAGGCGTAGATGCCTAGCGTGGCGCTGAGAGCAAAAAGCGTCGTTGAAGGCTATGTGGTGTACAGACCAGATCAAGATAAACAAAAATGCTTCAGACCGCTCACGCTACACTGCTATCTGCACCAGAGGACCTCATATTAGAGGAGGGCAGAGATCTTAATGTTCAAGACTGTGTAGGTACTTTTCCTTTCCACCGAACGGGAGCCACGATCTCTCGCACATCCAAAACTCTTGCCATCCACCCAAATCCAGGTAGATGAAGGGACAAGGATTAGCTGAGCTGTATTAGAGTCAAAAAGTAGGCCGTGTAACGGATAAACTAGGGCGTGTGCAAGCCAAACAAGTTAAAAATAATAGATTGTTATATAAAAACAGGCCAATGAAGAAAACAACCAGGCCTTCCTTTAAACCCATCAACAAGATCTGCAACAAACCCTTCAAACAACCAAGTAAATGACCCTCTTGTTGAGTGAGCACACAAGAATTCTACAAGATGAAGGAGCAGAGAGAGTTAACTCACATGATAACTCACTCTGAGACTGAGTGTCACTCACTGTGGAATTCATAGGAGAACTCACAATGGTACTCAGTTGAACTCTAGGTGGAAATCACCCTCTCACTCACCTAACCTCTTATCACACCTAAGTAAGCTGAAGCTACATGTGTAAGGATTATCCATTTAATATGTAAATCGAATAATGAATATCCTACACCAACATGGTTGTGTTTGGAATGATAGTCTCGGGGCCTCCCAGGCTGGCAGTCCTTGTGACCTCAGGACCAACTGCATGTAGATAATTGGAGGAGGACTAATACTGGGAGATCATACTGATAGGTTGTCTTTAAGGTAACTAATCGTTTACAACCACGTGGCCCCAAGGACAAAGCATGGTTATTAGTCCAGGGGATGACAGAGACCAGGGTGGTAGATTTCTAGAGAAACATGGAGTGACATGTAGACCCAGGTATCAGTCTAGGGGTTTTAGTCATGACAGATCTCAAGGGACATTGTGATAAATATCGATATGCCATTTGGCATAGTGCCAAGTCTATGCAAGCAGGACCCAAAGTGCAACTAGAAGATGCCACATGTCAAGGTAATAGTTAGGCCTCGGGGCAAACGAATGCTTTCTAAATGGCAATTATATTTGCAATGCTCTGTTTTCTATCATATCGAATGCATATACCTATTGAATCTTAGTGACAATGGGTTCCATATACTAGTTAGGTTCGTTTAATTAGTTTTACACATTTTGGTTTGTAGAAACTGGGAGCATGGCTTGGGTTTGCATTAGCAGTTACTGAAAAATACCAAACATTCACAATTTAATTATTCAAACTCGTCTCTATTTGTCACCTATTTTACAACATCTTAAGCAATGTTAATTACTAATAAGAAAGTATGAATCTAGGCTTCAACTTTGCGACTACCCTATCTTTGGTCTCGATCTTATCCTTATCTTTATGGAATATTTTCACCTACACATGATCCCACCATAAGGATGTGTTACCCTTCAAATTTTAAGATAAAAATATGACCATCTTGGGATATTTATACTTTCCTACTCAACTTATTTTATCATATCAATGATCCAATCAATGAACTATTTACAACTCAAACTCCCTAAATAACTAGGAGGGTCCAACTTCAACTTTTTATCATATTTAAAACTAAATGGAGGAATATATATTTGTATTTATTTAAAAATTATTCTATGACCTGGTTGTCAAGATTTTTTGCTATGACTTCAACATTTAATTCATCATCCACCTCCTCAATGCATTGATGTTGTGTGATCTCCACAACCTTTACAAAGGCTTGCATATCCCTCATCAATCCAATGAATTTTTAAAGACATGACACTTTGGGTTCCCTCCCAATGAACTCTACTTAGTGTAACATTTTATACAAATCAAATAAAAATAATTGTACCTTCTACCCAAAATTCATGCTAAAACATGTCTTCCCTACTTTCTACCAGCACTTTTGAATGCAAAAAACTAAATTTTGTCCATGCAGTCACTTTCAAGGATTAAAAATTTGAGCTAGAAAAGAATGATGCATTCATGATTAGGGGTCTCAATGAAGAGAAACCTCTGACCATGAAACATCATATTTACACAACATAAATAATGCAAAAACTATATCATAAAAAATACAATATATTTATTTTATTTTAGTGACAATAAATTATAGCTTGCACATAACAACAATAACATAACAATCTGAAATGATATGCCTTAAAATACATCTTCGAATCTCTTTAATGATGTATATCCTTAAGCTCATTGAATAATTAGTTGAGGCATAGGGGTTTGTTGATATAGACACAAGACCCACATACTTAAAATATTAATGTGAAACCCAACAACATCATTAAATGTTTGCTAAACATCATTATGCACCAAAAACATTGAATGTTCATTAAAATTCTAATACCACTTAGCACATCATAACATACGACATCACAACTTAAGATATCACGACATACTACATCAAAAATTCATATTCAAAGAAACCATAACAACCTTCCATGATTTAAGGAATTAAATGCAAAAGGTTAGGAATTGTAATTGTTATTTATCCATAACACATCACAAGAACATATGCACACAAATTCAACAATATGGAAGTCACGACCTTGAAATATTTACACTACTACACATAAACATCCTATATAAGATGTTTCCGGCTTAATGAATTATAATTCATAATCCTAAAAATCTCATTCGTATTTAATTTTATAAATTGGCACTAAAAAAATAATTACCTTTAAAATATACTAGCGTAAAGCTTCAAAAGAAAGTAAAAATTGACCCAAACCATGTGAACAACCAATGGATACAAAAAATATCACAAATAACTAGCTTATGTGAAAAATAAATGTAAAACAATGTTAAAAAACACTTGTGCACAACTCAAGACTTGCACAAACTATAAAATGTTTATTTTTGACAAAATGATAATGAATCACAAAGGAAGTGAATTCTAATTTGGATTTAATTCAAGTTTATCTTACTTCCATCCATGTTTCAATCCTTCGCCCCCACCTCTAGATTCATTTTCCTAGAAATTAAGTGACTATAATGATCCTATCAACATACATTTATACAATTCTTCACCATAACAAGGTCACATGAGAAATCTAAACACAAAAATAAAAAAAATACAAAAGATCTCTTTTTCCTTTAAAACTATTTTAACTAAGAAGTGCATTGACATCGCACCTTTATTTTAGATATCATGTGGCGAAGCTAGAAATTGTTATCAAAATTTATGGCCTCATCACAAGTGCTTAGTCTAGGATGTGCCACATATTCTAAATGGTATAACTTTTGCATACAAACTTGGATTGATATGCTAGATTTAACTTGAAATTATATAATATTTTTAGAGGAATCTAAATATATATTCAAAAAATATCTTTGATGAATTATTCATATTGTTTTAGCCTTTACACCGCAATCTATTTGTTTAGAGGTCATCATGTATCATAACATATTCTTGATCTCTATCAATGGTTAATCAACTCAACCTACTGAATCAAGAATTATAAAACAATGATTTTAAGTGCTTTAAGTTACTTTCTTATACAATGATAATAGTGAATTCAGTTAGCTAAAATAGCTAACATATTGCATTTGAAATTTAGATTATTTGTCCAAGATGGAGGAAAGACATAGAATACAATATAGTTAAAAAAATTGGATAGGTAAATATTTAAAACTTCTTGATTATGCTTCAAGAGTTTTTATTTTATATTATTTGCATCTTGAGCTTTATTAGAATTGAGTATAAGGAGGACATGAAGGATAAGACATTTTGTAAAGAAGCAACAATGACTCTGCTTGAGGTTAATAGATATGCAAAATTGGTTAGGTACATTTTAAAAGTTAGAGACATACTAAACTATATTGAAAGATAAAATATAAAAAATGTTAACTTATTAAAAAGAGAGACAATGAAAAAATTTGAGTGAATTTAAAGTGATAAATATAGTTTTATACTTGTTTTTTATATAAATCATTTTTGTACTTGTAAAATTACTTTTATAGATTTTTTTTATTTGTTTAGATATGTGTGGAGCCTTTACCATAATATATAGGGTTAGCTTATGGCTATTATTATGATTGGAGTTGAACCAAGCATAGTGTGGATAATGGTTAATGTTATGTTGGTGAAATATATGGATTGAATGAGAAAAAATATGTAATGATACAAAGACAATTGTTTAAAGAAAGAAACTAGTACGTTTAATTAAATCATGGGACAGCGTACGTTGAATATTATCTAGTTTTGATGATATTAATATATTCTTCATCAAATTAACAATCAAAATAAATAATAAAAATTTATTAAAATTTAATAATATTAAAAACAAATTCAAATATATTTATTTTAAGATAATATAACACATTTAGAAATTTAATCTAAAAATATTGAGGAAAATAATACCCTATTTTGACTTTTTACTTTTTCATTCTATAAATCAAACTTTTTAGAACATTACAATAATTAAAAATTATTAAATATAAAATTAATCCAATTACAAGATAAAATAAGCATCCGCCTTCTTATATCTCTAGAGATATATACCTTTCAATATTGGAACATTAACTTATCTTAACATTAACTTCACGTTTCCGATTACACCTTTTCTATATGTTAACTACTAGAACTAGACATTTATTTATTTGTTTTGGCCTCTTTTAAAACACACCGCTCCTTATATACAACCAGCAGAGGGTCACGTGGGGGTGGGGAATAGAGCTAAAGAAAAACCCCCTTACCTCTAACGCACATACAAACCCCCTTCCCACATTGCCGCCCCCGCAGTCCAAAGTGGTTAATTGGCGGCTGGCTTGTTTTATGGCGAGGGAGTACCTCTACCGCGGGACAGTGCTGGGGAAACCATGGCCGCTGCAGGAGTCAAACAGAAAACCCCGTGAAATCTCCACCGCCATGCCAAAACTCCTTGAAGGCGACAAAAGTGTCAGAGAAAAGGAAAAGGAAAAGGAAGGGCTCTACACTATTTTGACCACCGATTTCCTCCGCTCCGATGACGTGCACATTCCGGGCATCCTGAATCCTTCGCAGTTGGCCGCTTGGATCGGATTGAAATGACCAAATCCCACGGAAATAAATGTTATTAAAATTATCTCTTTACAGGTGGCAGAAAGTAAGCCGTCTGAGTTTGTATTTCTTCTCGGAGGGGATGAAAGGATGCTTGTGTAATGTAGCAGTGTCGGTCTGAAGTCTGCACTAATTGGACCGCGCCCTTTAATGTGTTGAAGATGAAAAGGAAAGCGGAAGGATTCGAACCGTGATTCATTGCTTCTCAAATTACCAAAACCTTTTGAAACCCTAAAGAGAAGGTTAGTTTGAATGTTGGTAGTATTTTCTTTTGTATGAAGCATTGAATTTAGGCGTGGAATTCGTAGCGACCTCTTAGGTAAATTTGATGGTCGGAAGGCCGTATTTATTTTTTATTCTACGTGAATATATATCTTTTTGGAAAATCGTATTTTATAGAAAGTGAAATTTTAAGTGAATCGGTAAAAATTATAAAAGATTTGAATAAATATTTATATTTTCTTTTTCCAAGAATGAAATTTACTAACATTTGAAAGGTAATACTGAATAAATAACTCTCATTTATACTTAGTCAAATTTTGTTTAATAGATTTAATGTTCTTATTATATAAGATTATTAGATTATTTTTACTTTCATTTAAATGAGTATTATATGTTTTTATATGGTTATTTCAATTTTTTTGTTTCAGAAGTTTTTTTAATTTATATTGTAGTTATTTCAATATAATAAAATTTAAGACATATGTCAATAATTAATATAAATTTTGTAGGAAAGATAATGTAGTTAATCAATGTAGTATATCAGAAATTTGGAGATTCAAAATTAATATCACTTGATATTTTTTAGATAGATATATTTAAAATATCTATACTTACTATGGTAATAGATAACATATTAATATTAATTATAGATTTAATAAAATGTTATAATTCAAATAATATAATTAATAATATAGCACAAGTATTATAACATCAACCAAAGTATAAATAATCATAAAAATTTAAAATAAAAAAAATAAATTTAATTTAAATATCATAAATTAATTTAAAATTTAAATTTCAAAAAAATAATTTTATATCATTATTTCAATTTTTTTCTCTTCTTTAAATTTTCAATCCTTCTTATATTAAATATATAAATTAGAAGTATATCATATCTAAAAGTTTCAAGAAACAACATTACTCTATTATTAAAATGTAAATTAAAATTTTGTTTACCTACTAAATAATGTATTTAACCCAACTTTTATAATCAAAAGACTTTTTATTAAAACCTACATATAATGAAATCTAGTATATAACTATCCAAAGTATTAAGTTTTTCAATCATTCAAAAAATTTCTTATTAAAACCTATGACCCAACTTTTATCAATCAAAAAACTCTTCCTATTAAAACTCACATATAATAAAATCGATAAAAATTTTAAATAATCCGAATATGAATAACCTCTTTCTTATAAAATTATATAAATTTATAATATATTTGAACTTAAAATTGAAAATTTTATGAAAACGAAGAATTGTGGTATGAACAAAATATTAAAAATTATATACATAAACATTAAATAACTTAAAATTTATAAAACACTAAAAATTTTGTCTCGATAACTAAATTTAGTAAACAAAAATTATTTATTAAGCTTGTTTAAATAATTATTTAAATAGATGATTTGATTTTTTATATTTTTTTATATATTTAATAATTTAAAATTTAATGTAATTATGCTCAATATCACTACATAAATTTTAGAAGGAAGTGTGTTTTATATTTAATTAGTTTAAATTATCTAATTATAATATTTTTTTTCCCTTTTTTTAAAAAATTTTAAATTTAAAAAATTTATTATATAATTAATGTGAATTGGTATTTTTTTGGAATCATTTTTTTGGTTTTAAATCATACCATCTTATAAAAGGGATTGATTTTCATGTTTTGTGTTTGATGTTTTTATGACAATAATTTAATTTTAATTTTTTTAATTTTCATCACTTCAATGGTTTATAGGGATTTTTATTTATTTTTCAAACCTTAAATTTATATTAATAAAAATATTTCGAAATTTTGAATTATTTATTTTATTCCTTTTTCAATCTCTTTATAGATGTAGATGAGATAGGGAAAATTATTTCTTAACGATGAGAAGTTTCTCATATTTTTTCTACATAAAATTTATATACAATTTTAAAGATTCATTTTTAATTGACAATATATTAAATTTTGAGAAATATACAATAAAATATATTTTATAAGCTACAAATATGAGACATCCCTGATTTAAAATAAATTGTGACCCCTTTGGCATTGTGCATAGCTCCCTCAATGTTCCCACCATGTAGGGGCAAAAGAAAAATAAATGCAACATGCCACTTCTTCGTCAAATGCATAAACATGTGCATTGAGTCGAGAAGGCATAAAACACATGGGTTATCATTTGGTGCATCATCTTTAGTGATGAGAAAGGCAATCTAAGATTGTAAAGAATATGATTTTGCCAAGGAATCATGAATCTAGTAATACCATGTCGATGAGTTCTAGTGACGCCTTTACATTATAAAGTTTATTTGTTGGCATTACAAAACCACAGGGCACAAGGAAAATACGAAATTTATCTAATAAAAAACATGGCCAACATGGATGTTTGAAGCTTTGAGAAGAATACAGTGAAAAATTATAATTAGCAAGAGCATGCTCAACAAGGTAGATGTCCAATAAATACATAAACGTAAATGCATATCTAGTACTATCATGCATGATTATGAGAAAACTAAGCTTGTTAGGATGTAAAAGTCGAGGAAAAATTTCCAATTCAAAGTATGAAAAAAGTAAGCTTTTAAGCACAAATGCAAGTCATCATCTGCAATGTTTAGGGGGTTATGCACAATAACAAAAGGGTCAATTTATATTAAATTAAAGATACCTTATATTTACAATGTAGATGTGTTTCAATTAACAACATACTAAATTTTATGAGAAATAGACAATAAAATATAATGTAATTGCACTTTTTTTTTTTTTTAACCAACGATATAATTTATATAAATTAAAAAAGAAGGAACAAATAAAAACTTTATTCAAGTGTAATGGTAACATGAATTTTCCTTAAAATAATTCATTCATATATTTTATATATTATTTTTCTAAATTCAAAAGAATTATCTATATTTTATAAAATAAAAATAAAATTAAATATTATAATCTTAAAATGAATTCTAAATTCTTAATCATAATTCCATTTCAGATTGGTAAGAGTGTATTTAATTTAATAATATAAATAGTACATTGAAATGTATCTGATATTCTAACAAAATTTGAAAATAATTCGTATTTAACACCCTTTATCTTGAATATTCGTAAAGAAGGAAAATTCAATGATGTTGGAATGTGTCTAGGGTTTTAATGTTAGCCATTCTTAACTTAAACATCCTCATCGTTAATGTGGACATAGATATATTTTATTTATTAATATATTAGATATATATTTTTATTAATATATTTTGAAGGACTCGACCATGTAATCCATGTAAAACATTAAAATTATTTTGAAACATATTTTAAAATTTAAATTCAAACACGTATTTATCATACCCTTCCACTTTTTTAAAATTTTGGTCGTACCAAACGTCGATCGTCATGAAGGTGATGGTGGGGGAAGCTAGAGGTATGTTTTACGGATATATTTTAGGCTATGGTAATTTCTTGTCCATTGGATAATGGTTTAATATAGTTTTTGACATAGTATAAATATTTCAATAATTGTTTAGGTTAATGAGCATAATTTAAATTTTAAAAAAAAAAATCAAAATAATTTATTATTTTTTAATTTCAAATAATTTTTAAAATGAGGGGGAAGGGGAGGAGGAGGAAGAAGGGGTTCAAGCTTAATAAAAATAAAAATTTGGATTATAATATTAAATAAATTTAATTATAATATTAAGTATTTAATTATTATTATAACATTTAGTTGTACGATTTTGGTCGATTGATGTTTGTTTATTTAATTTTTTTAATATACAAATTGAATTTCAATAATTTAGAAAAGTAAGATCATATTTTATTTAAGTAATGTCATTAAAGATAAATTAAAATTTTAATTAAACATTAATTATTTTTATAAATAATTAATATATAAATAATTGTGGTCATTTCAAAAAGCTTCTACACATTTAACTTAATTGTTAAATTTAACATTTTAAAATGTTTAAATATTTGTTGATTATTAATTTAAATTACACATTAATTACATGTTTTGTTGATGTTTGATAATCAATGACTCTTCACTCAACCCCCTTTAATTTCTCTTTCCTCTTTCCTCAAACTTCTCCTTATCATCTATTTAGAGTAGCATGCCAAATAGATATTATACAAGTCATCCATGTATTTATCAAATTATATGAGATAATGTTGTTAAGTAAGATTATATGGGTCAATAATGTAATCACGAGATTACATGTGGTTAGGTAACCATGTAATTATTTAATTTTACTTTGATGTATTATGTTACTCATTTAATGATTGGAGAAAAGGCAGGTGATGTACTAATAAATGGTAGGTGGCTTACTTTATAAATTATATACTTAGTCATAATGGTAAATGAGTTAGTTATAAGAATTAATTGTAAGTGCGTGGGTCATGTATTTATATAAACATATACCTTATACATGAGAAGAAAAATTTGTGAATATTGTTTGTGGAAAAAGTGAATAATATTATATGTCAAGTGGTCCATTCGCGTAACGAGCAATGTGAAACAATTTCTTCCATTAAAAATTGTACAATGTTGTCCTACCTCAAGGGTTTGATCTAATATTTTTTGTTATTATATTTATTATTTTCAAGGTTCATAACAACACATACCATACTGTATATTTGGAAAAAGTTAGATATTTTTTTGAATAAATTGTGTGAGTCTATATATTTTTAGAAAAAGGTGAAAATCCTGCAGATGTTTGTTGTTCTCACACATAGGTCTAATTGAAATTATTTTTATCTAGACAAAAATATATATTTTTGAGATATTTCCAAAACTTTGTCACATTAAAGATTACAACAAATATTAAAGGGGATATGGCCATGGAAGCTTGATCTTATGAACCGGATTTGAATTTACATGGTGAAAAAAAAAATCATTGTATATTGAAAATGCAATAATGTTTTTCTTAGGCATAGTATTAAGGTGATTTTTTGTGTTGGAAATTAGACTTCAAGAGACATAAAAATTGAAAATTTATCATTTTCAGATATTATTAAGAGAGATAAATCAATAACAAGTTTTTGATTTGGGATCACCATACAAATTTTTGGTCTTCTTACCTCATATGAGCATATATTTCTAGTGTAAGATTGAGGTGTAGTTTTTTTAATTAAAAAACAAAATTTTAATGTTTTAAAATGAATGGAAATTCATTTATTTTTATTAAGTATTGATAGAGAAAGAGGCTCTGTATTTTGACATTTTTTTAGCTTCGAAAATCTATTCTAAAATAACATGGAAAAAATGTTGAAGTAAAAAAGAATTATGTAATAATTGTTTAAAGAAAATTTAAAATAAATTGATAAAATTGGATAAATGTGTTTTTAATTTAATAATGATATAAAATTACTAAAAAGAGAGAGTTTCATGAATGGATTTAAAAGAGGCTTGTAATGAGTTGTATGAAGACACAATTCAGTTGTGTAGAAATAACTATCTTTAACTTATTTTTGTTAAAACCACTCCTCTTTATTTTGAATCTAAGATATTAAGAAAAAAACATTTTAAACCATCAATGATAAATCATTGAATAAAATCACAAGCTTGTGGAATCAAATAATTCCAGAGTGCATATGGAACAAAGTTTGTATATGGGTACCATCAAGAAACACTCTCTCCAAAGATCACATATATGTGATTATAATAACATCATATCTATAATGATTTCTAGAAATATTACTATTTGGATGCTTCTCATGTTTTGAGGGTGTAACATGTCAAAGGATAGGGAACCTCATACACTTTTGGAATATGACACATAAATATTATATGGGTCATTGATGCATTAATGATATTATATGTGCACATGTGGTTAGTCGAGATAACATAGTTCGTTGATGTATTATTTTGATTATATGTTCATAGGTGGTGATGTAATAATATACTTTTAGTTTTATGTGATTTGTTATGCATTTAATGATTGGGGCATGGGTGTGTCATGTTCTACATAAATTGTACTCAAATTACTTTAAAAGCTATGTATCTATTCATAGTGGTATGTGACTTAGTTTCAAGAATTTAATGTAAGTAGGTGGGTCATTTATTTATATAAACATGTCCCCTACACATGTGAATAAAGTGGAAGAAAATTGTATGTAGAGTGGGTTGTTTATTCCAATAAGGATTATTTTGGAGTGGTTTCCTATAATAATGCAAATTTTAAAATTTATCTCCATCTTAAGGATTTGATTGAATATATTAGGTTATTATATTTCTAGGTTGTGTGGTTTTTGACACCTTCTAATTGGACCCCTTATTTGTTTGATTCACAAGGCTTATCTAAAGGATATATATGATCCAAACACTCTTTTAAGTGGTCTCATGTAAAAAAAGAACTTTTATCCCTTAAGTTTCAAACCTTTTTCAAAATTTGACTATTGGATTTGCATGCCAATAGGCTTCTAAGTTCAATTAATTTGTTCTATAATTATATACACGAGTAATTGTACATTTACAAATCTAAGAGAAATCAAGAGAATTCCATATTAACTGAAATCTATTGGTAAATTAAAATTATCACATTAGAGAAAATGAAATGTTCATCGACACAATCAAATTCATATTAAAATATTGAAAAACACTAAGTTTGCATAATTACATTATTACAGTTATTGAAGCTTTTTGTTATTTTTATTATTACCATTGAAAGGCCTAATAAATTTCAAGAGAATTGAATATTATTTGGTATAATACTATCCCATAAAACATTTTATTTCCTTATAGTTTTAAGATATTATTTCTCGATTAGAGCACGAAGAATATTTTCTATTTTATAAGAAATCAGAGTGAAAGCCAAATACTTTAAACGATTTTTGTGATAAGAAAAACTAAGAAAACGGAGTCATATATATAAGACATGTGAGTAAGTGCACCAAGATAAAGTAAATAAAACATGACAATTCACATGTAAAAATCACAAAATAATTTCACACATACATGTTTGGATTAAATGTGTTCATGTTTAGAGTTGGATTACCAAACCAAAATCCATACATGTTATAATTTGTATATGTTATGTGTGCTAAAACGTATGTACATGTTTCTTTAAAAAAATATTAAACACAATACCCAACGTCCTTTTCTATTTTCTCAAAAAAAACATGCATTTTTGTGCAATATTTTGTACATTTTTTTTTTAATCATTTAAATCTTCCATCATCATTTTTGAACATTTGAGGCTTTAACAGTGAATTATCAACTGTTTTGAAGCTAGTATGAGTCCCATTTGCGTTAGTTTTGAAGAATTTTTGAATTATTCAAGGCTTTAGTCATCAAAATATATTAATTTACCAGTTTTTGTTGTGGTCCCAACCATGTTACTGTGATCCAAAATTAAACATGAGTATTATATGTTTCTAAATTTTGTTTAATAGATTTAATGTTCTTATTATATAAGATTATTAGATTATTTTTACTTTCATTTAAATGAGTATTATATGTTTTTATGTGATTTTTTCATTTATTTTTTCATTTATATTTTAAAAGTAGATTCCATACTTTATAATGTTTTTAATATTTTAGAAGTTTTTTTAATTTATATTGTAGTTACTTCAGTATAATAAAATTTAAGACATATGTCAATAGTTAATATAAATTTTGTAGGAAAGATAATGTAATTGTTAATGAATGTAGTATATCAAAAATTTCGAGATTCAAAATTAATATCATCTGATATTTTTTAGATAAATATATTTAAAATATCTATACTTATTATGGTAATAGATAACATATTAATATTAATTATAGATTTATTAAAATGTTATAATTAATAATATAGCACAAGTATTATAACATCCACCAAAATATAAATAATCATAAAAATTTAAAATATAAAAAATAAATCTAATTCAAATATCATAAACTAATTTAAACTTTAAATTTCAAAAAAAAAAATTATATTATTATTTCAATTATTTTTTCTCCTTCAAATTCTCAATCCTTTTTATATCAAATATATAAAATAAAATTGTATCATATCTAAAAGTTTCAATAAACAAAATTACTCTATTACTAAGATGTAAATTAAAATTTAGTATCCCGACTAAATAATGTATTTGACCCAACTTTTATTAATCAATTTTTTTTAATTAAAACCCACATATAATGAAATCTATTATATGACTATGCAAAGTATTAAGTTTTTTAATCATTCAAAATATTTATTATTAAAACCAATGACCCAACTTTTGTCAATCAAAAAACTCTTCCTATTGAAACTCACATATAATAAAGTCGATAACAAATTTAATTTATTTTTTAAATAGATGATTTATTTTTTTATATATGTAATAATTTAAAATTTAATGTAATTTAGCTCAACAACATTACATAAATTTTATAAAGAAGTGTGTTTTATATTTAATTAGTTTAAATTATATAATTATAATACTTTTTATTCATTTTTTTTTTAAATTTTAAATTTATAAAATTTATTATATAGCTAATGTTAATTAGTATTTGTTTGAATCATTTTTTTGGTTTTAAATCATACCACTTTATAAAAGGGATTGATGTTCATGTTTTGTGTTTGATATTTTTATGACAATAATTTTATTATTATTTTTTTTAAATTTTCATCATTTCAGAGGTTTAGAGGGATTTTTATTTATTTTTTAAAACTTAAATTTATATTAATAAAAATGTTTCAAAATTTTGAACTATTTATCATATTCCTTTTTCCAATCTCTTTGTAAATGTAGATGAGACAGGGACACAAATTTCTTAACAACGAGAAGTTTGTCATATTTTTTCTATATACAATTTTAAAGCTTCATTTTTAATTGACAACATATTAAATTTTGAGAAATATACAACGAAGTATATTTTATAAGCTGTGAATATCAGATATCCCTGATTTAATATAAATTGTGACCCCTTTGGCATTGTGCCTAGCTTTTTAAATATTCCTACCATGTAGGGGCAGAACAAAAATAAATGCAACATGCCACTTCTTCGTCAAATGCATAAACATGTGCATTGAGTTGAGAAGGCATAAAACCCATGGGTTAGCATTTGGTGCATCACCTTTAGTGATGAGAAAGGTATCCTACGATTGTAAAGAATATGATTTTGCCAAGGAATCATGAATATGGTAATACTATGTCGATGAGTCTTAGTGATGCCTTTACATTATTAATTTTCTTTATTGACATTACAAAACTACAGGGTACGAGAAAAATATGAAATTTATCTAATAAAAAACATGGCCAACATGGATGTTTGAAGCTTTGAGAAGAATACAATGAAAAATTATAATTAGTGAGGGCATGCTCAACAAGGTAGATGTCCAATAAATACAGAAATGTAAATACATATCTAGTACTATCATGCATGATTCTGAGCAAACTAAGTTTGTTAGAATGTAAAAGATGAAGAAAAATTCCTAATTCAAAATATGAAAAAAGTAAGCCTTTAAGCACAAGTGCAAATCATCATCTACAATGTTTAGGGAGCTATGCACAATACTAAAAGGGTCACAATTTATATTAAATTAAATATGCCTTATATTCACAATGTAAATGTATTTGAATTAACAACATACTAAATTTTATGAGAAATATATGATAAAATATAAAATAGTTGCACATCTTTTGCTTTTTCTTTTACCAACCATATAATTTATATAAATTAAGAAAGAAGTAAGGAAAAAATCAAAACTTTATTCAACTTTAATGGTGACATGAATTTTCCTTAAAATAATTCATTCATATATTTTATATATTATTTTTTTAAATTCAAAAGAATTATCTATATTTTATAAAATAAAATAAAAATTAAATATTATAATCTTAATATGAATTATAGATTCTTAATCATAATTCCATTTCAGATTGTTAAGAGTGTATTTAATTTAATAATAAAAAAAGTACATTGAAATGTATCTGATATTCTAACAAAATTTGAAAATAATTCGTATTGAACACCTTTTATCTTGAATATTCGTAAAGAAGGAAAATTCAATGATGTTGGAATGTGTCTAGGGTTCTAATGGTAGCCATTCTTAACTTAAACATCCTCATCGTTAATGTGGAGATAGATATATTTTATTTATTAATATATTTTGAAGGACTCGAACATGTAATCCATCTAAAACATTAAAAATATCTTGAAACATATTTTAATATTTAAATTCAAACACGTTTTTATCATACCCTTCCATTTTTTTTTAAATTTTGGTCATACCAAACGTGGATCGTCATGAAGGTGATGGTGGAGGAAGCTAGAGGTATGTTTTACGGATATATTTTAGGTTATGGTAATTTCTTGTCCGTTGGATAATGGTTTAATATAGTGTTTGACATATTATAAATATTTCAAAAATAGAACTGGTTTAGGTTAATGAGCATAATTTAAATCTTTAAAAGAAAAAGCAAAATAATTTATTATTTTTAAATTTTAAATAATTTTTATTTTTATATTTTAAATAATTTTTAAAATGAGGAGGAAGGGGAGGAGGAAGAAGTGGGTTCAAACATAATTAAATTTTTTTTTTGATTATAATATTAAATAATTTTAACTATAATATTAAGTATTTAATTAATTTTGTAACATTTAGTTGTACGATTTTGGTTGATTAATGTTTGATTGGTGTTTGTTTATTTATTTTTTTTAATCTACAAATTGAATTTCAATCATTTAGAAAAGTAAGATCGTATTTTATTTAAGTAACGCCATCAAAGATAAATTAAAATTTTAACTAAAAATTAATTATTTTTATAAATAATTAATATATAAATAATTGTGGTCATTTAAAAAAGCTTCTACATATTTAGCTTAGTTGTTAAATTTAACATTTTAACATGTTTAGACACTTATTGATTATTAGTTTAAATTACACATTAATTTCATGTTTTGTCAATAATTGTTCACTCAACCCCCTTTAAATTCTCTTTCCTCTTTCCTCAAACTTCTCCTTGTCATCTATCTAGAGTAGCATGCCAAATAGATATTATACTAGTCATCCATGTATTTATCAAATTATATGAGAAAATGTGGTTAAGTAAGATTATATGGGTCAATTATGTAATAATGAGATTACATGTGGTTAACTAATCACGTAATTATTTAATTTTACTTTGATGTACTATGTTACTCATTTAATGATTGGAGAAAAGGTAGGTGATGTACTAATAAATGGTAGGTGGCTTACTTTATAAATTATATAATTAGTCATAATGGTAAATGAGTTAGTTATAATAATTAATTATAAGTAGGTGGGTCATGTATCTATATAAACATATATTTTATACATGAGATGAAATTTTTTTGAATATTGTTTGTGGAAAAAGTGAATAATATTATATGTCAAGTGGTCCATCCCAGTAACGAGCACTGTGAAACAATTTCTTCCATTAAAAATTATACAGTGTTGTCCTACCTCAAAGGTTTGATCTAATATTTTTGGTTATTATATTTATAATTTGCAAGGTTCATAACAACAAATACCATATTGTATATTTGGAAAAGTTAGATATTTTTTTTGAAGAAATTGTGTGAGTTCATATATTTCTACAAAAAGGTGAAAATCTTGCAGAGGTTTGTTGTTCTCACACATAGGTCTAATTGAAATTATTTTTATCTAGACAATTTTTTTTTTTGGATATATTTCCAAAAAGTTGTTACACTAAAGATCATAACAAATATTAAAGGGGATATGGCTATGGAAACTTGATCCTACGAACCGGCTTTGAATCTACATGGTAAAAAAAAAAAAAAAGACTGTATATTGAAAATGCAATAATGTTTTTCTTAGGCATAGTACCAAGGTGATTTTTTGTTATGGAAATTAGACTTCAAGAGACATAAAAATTGAAAATTTATCATTTTTAGATATTATTAAGAGAGATAAATCAATCACAAGTTGTTGATTTGGGATCACCATACAAATTTATGGTCTTCTTACCTCATATGAGCATATATTTCAATTCAAGTGTAAGATTGAGGTGTAGTTTTTTGTATTAAAAAATAAAATTTTAATACTTTAAAATGAGTGGTAGTTCATTTATTTTTATTAAGTATTGATAGAGATAGAGGCTCTGTAAGCTGACATTTTTTCAGCTTCAAAAATCTATTCTAAAATAACATGGAAAAAATGTTGAAGTAAAAAATAATTATATAATAAGTGTTCAAAGAAAATTAAAAATAAATTGATAAAATTAGATAAATATGTTTTTAATTTAATTATAATATAAAATTACTAAAAAGAGAGAGTTGCATGGTTGGATTTAAAAGAGGCTTGTAATGAGTTTTATGAAGACACAATTCAGTTGTGTAGAAATAACTATCTTTAACTTATTTTTGTTAAATCCACTCCTATTTATTTTGAATCTAAAATATTAAGAAAAAAAACATTTTTAAACCATAAATAGTAAATCATTGAAGAAAATCACTAGCTTGTGGAATCACATAATTCCAAAGTGCATATGGAACAAAGTTTGTATAGAGGTACCATCAAGATCACATTCTCTCCATAGATCACATATATGTGATTATAATATCATCATATCTATAATGATTTCTAGAAATATTACTATTTGGATGCTTCTCATGTTTTGAGGGTGTGACATGTCAAAGGATAGGGAACCTCATACACTTTTGGACTATGACACATAAATATTATATGGGTTATTGATGCATTAATGATATTATATGTGCACATGTGGTTAGGTGAGATAACATAGTTCGTTGACGCATTATTTTGATTATATGTTCATAGGTGGTGATGTAATAATATACTTTTAGTTTTATGTGATTTGTTATGCATTTAATGATTGGGGCATGGGTGTGTCATGTTTTACATAAATTGTAGTCAACTTACTTTAAAAGCTATGTATCTATTCATAGTGGTATGTGACTTAGTTTCAAGAATTAAATGTAAGTAGTTGGGTTATTTATTTATATAAACATTCCCCCTACACATGTAAAGTAAATGGAAGAAATTTGTATGTAGAGTGGGTGGTTTATTCCAATAAGGATCATTTTGGAGTGGTTCCTTCTAATAATGCAAATTTTACAATTTATCCCCACCTCAAGGATTTGATCAAATATGGGTTATTATATTTATAGGTTGTGTGATTTTTGACACCTTCTAATTGGACCCCTTACTTGTTCGATTCACAAGGCTTATCTAAAAGATATATATGATCCAGACACTCTTTTAAGTGGCTTCATGTAGAAAAAGAACTTTTATCCCTTAAGTTTCAAACCTTTTTCAAAGTTGACTATTAGATTTGTGTGCCAATAGGCTTCTAAGTTTAATTAATTTTTTCTATAATTATATACACGAGTTATAGTACATTTTAAAATATAATAAAAATCAAGAGAATTCCATATTAACTGAAATATATTAGTAAATTATAATTATCAAAATAGAGAAAATGAAATGTTCATCGATGAGGTAAAATTCATATTAAAATATTGAAAAACACTAGGTTTGCATAATTACATTATTACAATTATTGAAGTTTCTTGTTATTTTTATTATTACCATTGAAAGGCCTAATAAATTTCAAGAGAAGTGAATATCACTTGGTATAATACTAGTCCATAAGACATTTTATTTCCTTATAGTTTTAAGGTATTATTTCTCAATTAGAGCACGAAGAATATTTTCTATTTTATAAGAAATCAGAGTCAAAGTGAAATAATTTAAATGACTTTTGTGATGATAAAAACTAAGAAAATGGAGTCATATGTGTGTGTGTGTGTGTGTGTGTGTGTGTGTGTGTGTGTGTGTGTGTGTGTGTGTGTGTGTGTGTGTGTGTGTGTGTGTGTGTGTGTGTGTGTGTGTGTGTGTGTGTGTGTGTGTGTGTAAGTGCACCAAGATAAGGAAAATCAAAAATGACAATTCACATGTAAAATCACAAAATAATTTCACAAATACATGTTTGGATTAAATGTGTTCATGTTTAGAGTTGGATTACCAAACCAAAATCCATACATGTTAAAATTTGTATCTGTTATGTGCTCTAAAACGTATTTACATGTTTCTTGAAAAATAATATTAAACATAAAACCCAATGTCCTTTTTCTTTTATCAAAAAAAAACATGCATTTTTGTGCAATATTTTATATTTTTGTTTTTATCATTGAAATCTTCCATCATCATTTTTGAACATTTGAGGCTTTAATGGTGAATTTACAGCTCTTTTGTAGCTGGTATTAGTCCCATTTACGGTAGTTTTGAAGAATCTTTGAATTATTTGAGGCTTTAATCATCAAAATATATTAATTTCCAAGATTTGTTGTGGTCCCAACTATGTTACTGTGATCCAAAGTTAAACATGATGGATGATAATAAGTGTTGTAATGGTCCAAGACTATAAAAGCACACAACACACATGAGTAAAAATAAGAAAAAAAAGAGAAACACGTGGAATTAATGTATAGACTTTCTAGTAGAAATGCTCCAAATTTAGAAGGAGAAGGTGTGTCTACTATCTTAAATGATGTGATTGTTAAAACACAATTAAGATCTCTAATTATTGTAGTAAATTGTAGAATAGAGAATGATGGAATAATGATAAATGGAATAGTGAATTATGGATTAGACACTGATATAATATTGAATTATGGAATAATGAATGATGGAGTGGTGAGTGATCAATTAAATAGTGAATATAGAAAATGAAGTTTCAATTTTGATTTTTTTACATTAAATTTTAATTCTAATTAAATTTTGAATTTAAATGTGAATGACTCAAATTTAAATTATATTTTAAATTATACAAGTCTCGAATTTAAACTTTGACCATTTGATGAACTAATGAATGATGGTGCACCCTCTAATAGTGGTATGCCAAATGAACAAGCATTAGAACATAGAACCCTTCCTAAAATTTGGCATAGAACATCTACACATTTAATTCAAATTAAAAAAAAAGTTGTGGATCCAATCCCTATTTAAGTGTGTGATCATAATGAAATGAAACATGATGATAAAATATATGATGTGTACTTTCATTTTTTAACATCCTGATGGGAACCAGTTGAGATCTCTCTCAAAATGAATTTGGTGGATCAAATAACACACTTTATTCAAAGGATATTATTACATTTTATAGTGTATTATTCACTTTTGGAGAAGGAGTCAACTCTTGTCTTCAATCCCATAAATATCTCTATACTATATCCTAAACATTCTCTCACAAGTATATCTCTTAATGTGTTGTTTCTCCTGACATACCACTAAATTTAGTCCTCTCATAATTGCATATAATTTTTTTTATTACAACTCATAATCAAAACACACACACACACACACACACACACACACACACACACACACACACACACACACACACACACACACACACACACACACACACACACACACACACACACACACACACACACACACACACACACACACACACACACACACACACACACACACACACACACACACACACACACACTTATATAATATAGTCACCAATATAAAGCACTAATATCTATCATTCCCCCTTCGTGTTGAAATAAGGCGAGGTCAAACATTAATATAAATATTCTTAATCACTTTGATGAATAATTTTTCATAATATGAAGGGGAGTTTATTTCTTTTTGATCACAAGAAGGTCATGTGCTCTTTATTTGTAGTTTAAAACAACATAATATGGTTTTTTACAATAAAAGCATGTGTATTTATTTTTGCTAGTCACTATTTATATTGTTTGTAAGAAGTGTTGGGCTTGTTTTGTGTTAAGATCACTTCTTCTTATGAAAATTTTCTTTATTCACTAAACAACATGGATATGATGTTATCCCTCCCAACCCATAATATTAACTTAATATATGCTAATTTAAACTAATAATACATCCTTACAATATTAACAATTTCAACAATAATATTGAATAATGACACTTTAATTTTGAACTTTAATGTTATACAAAAGAATACAATGAAAATAAATGGTAAATTAGATAAAATCCAAATGAATATTGGATTTTAAAATATAACTAACTAAATTAATAAATATGTAAATACCTAGTCAAATATAAAGACATGAATTAAAATAAAGCTAAACAAAATGCTTACAACATTAAAAAAAATGTAATCCCTGAAAACTAAAAACAAATATCACTATGTATATAGCAAAATAATGAACTGTTATCTATACTACTAACAAATTTTTAAAAAATAATAAATTAAGCAATGAGTAAACCTAAACCTAAAGCACAAACCTGAAAAAAATACATAAAACCACTAAGAGAACAAAACAATGACTTAATGGTTTTACCATTGTTTTAAAGCAACTAAGGACATAATGAAGCTGAGGTAGAATTGGTCGAGCTCGTTGAAGCCTAAGTGGGGATCGGTCAAGCTATAATGTTTTATATGAATGGAATGGTCGATCCAAGTAGGGGTCTATATTACTTGTTGGAAAATCTTATAGATATAATGGTTTTTGTAGGGAGAATAATATAAAAAATATATGTAGTCCTAGGTGGGCAACAAGCAAATAAAAAAAATATTAAAACATGAAATATGGGAGGCAGAGTATGGTTATCAAATCTCACATTTATATATATTAAAATGATTCAAATATCCTATTGCATAAACTAAATCATACAGTTACTACTGTTTATAAATGACATACAATAAATATCAAAAAACTTTTCTTAATTGTTGCAGCTTTGTGTTGGAATTAGTTTTCACATTAGGTGAAAATAGGTATTTACGAGAAGGTTAAAAGTGAATAGTAAGGTTGATATTTACTATGAGCTAAATAAGAATAAGTTGTTAGTAATTAGTGGTTATCATTTCATGGTTAATACAGTAAGATTGTTAGAATATTATTATTGTTAAGATATATTGTTAATAAGTTATAACGATATACCTATATAGGAGGTTTTATAGGTGAGATACTATTAGAGTTGTTATAGGAATAATATTCCTATATATATGTCTATAATATATTAAAATGAATTAATGAGTGAATATCATAATTTATTTATGTTGAAAGAATCTACTGTGTTCAATTCTCTTCATTATTCATTTGCATGCATTAATTCATCGTATAAGCTCTTTAAATACCCATCATTGGTATTAGAGCAAGAGATCTCTATAATGGATCTGTGATATATTATGTGGGGAAGAGCCATTAAAGTTTTTGGCTAGCTTGGTTAATAGAAACAAATTTTATGAAAAGGAATTTAGTAGTCTTTTTCTTAGTTTTATAGAGTAGAATGAAATGGAAGCATGGTAGATCCATGAGGTTTATTTCAAATTCATTTTGAGACTGGCAACACTCAGCTCATTGTGTGTCTTTTTGCGACAAAAAAATATATTCTTTCACTATCGTGATCCATTGATGCCACATTTGAATAATCTAGACTATCATGACTCCCATGCTAAATATCAGTTTGATCTTGGAGGTTTGCAACTAGATCTAACATGTTTTTAAATGTTGCATCACTACATCTAACCTTGAATTTACCTTGCTTTCTTGGATGCCATGATGGAAATCATGCTCCATCCCTCCATGCTTACTAACAAATTAACAACTAATAACTATATCTAACATTACCAATCTAGTTAAGTATCATATACATGCTCTTACAGTGTTATATCTATATAGGCACTCTTAAAGTGTTATATCTATATAGGCATACCTCTGTTGATCTAACAATCTACCCATTTAAATAATTCTATATCTTGAAATATCCTGTCAAATATTCAATGTTATTTCTTGCATCTATATAGCTTAGCATACTTATAGGACTCCTTTTCTTCTGAGGGCACTCATGGTAAGTTCATCATTCCTACCCTCAGAAGAGGGAGCATTAAATAAGGGTTTTTCAAAGAGATCAAAGCTCCTAGTAGTTGAAATAGTAGCATTCAAAATAATTAGTACATAATCTAGAGGTCAAACTAGTCAAACCAAAGCAAAAAAATAGTGATAGTTTCAGATCAACAATTAGTTTTCATATTGAAAAATAGTACTATAAATAGACTAAATTTCCAAACACAAGGGTGTCCACATTTTGACACTCCTATCTAGGTAGGAAAATACTCAAGGTTTCTAGAAACAGGGAAAAAGTTTAGTTTAGGGGTAGTTTTTGCACTTCCAAAATAGTTAGATTCAACAGTTTTAGTAAAATTTTCTTAGATATAGTGGGTTATCATATGTGGCATGATGGTTCTCACTTTTAGTTGAGATTAGGAAGCTGACATAACTTCTAGATTAGAATCCATTTTCTAAACATCAGTGATTGGGGACAATGTGCGTGACACATTGATCTTCTTTTCTTTCTGAGTTTAGTTTATACCTAGCCATTCTCAGTATTTGTGTACCTTACTCCATTTATAGGTGGTTGGCATCACATTTGAGTTAAAATTTTATACAATTTTAGCTTTTTGAGTACCTGATTTAGCTTTTATATAATCATTTTGTATCATTTTTGAAGAGGCTTTCATACAAGCCCCACCTCCATCTTTCAAAATGGCCAAGAGTGGCTTATTTTTTAGCACACATTTAGGCTATCCATACCTCATTATCATATTTTTATAAATTCTATGGGCTCCATGAGTCATCTCATATGACATCTATTCTATACCAGTATTACTTAATAGCTTCACTTCATAGGGAAACGATGGTGCCAAAGGTCTATCTAACCTTTGTATTCTTGAGCCATCTACTCAGAGGGATTGGACATAAATTCTAGACATCGATTATCATATGCATGATTTTTTAGCTTCACATAGCTGGTGACGATGGAGCTAAAGGGCCTACCATTGCATTCTTGAGCCACTTTCTAAGGAATTGGGCACTCATCTCCATTCAAAATATTACTCTTTATTCAACACACACTCAACATCATCCAACATCACATAACTTCATGAGCTTCACCCTTACAGGTAAGTTCAGGTAAGCTTCTTATTTTTCTTTATCCTAGTATTTCACTTTGCTACATCACTATACTAAAGGGGTGGAAAATGTAGTTACATAAAATGTGAAATTATACAAATTCAATATGGATAAGACACCTAATCCTTAGGTCCTCATATTGGCTCACACAACCCTTCTAGGCTACTACTTTCATTGATTCCTTGTCATTCGTAGCTTCTCAAACTTAACATTTTGAGACCTAGGCAGCCCCCTTAGGCCCAGATCTATCCCCCTAGGTCTCATCCCCTAAGGACAATAGTGCCCAAATAGGACATGAGCATTGTAATTTATGGTTTCCTACTTTCAACGCTTTTATCTAAGCTCATTTTGGCCTCCAATGATTAGATTCTTCCAATTCCTTATCTTTTTTCTTATCACCCTCCCACAAATTCATTTAACCCATGATCATCTATTTCCCTATAAAAAGCCATTCTAAGTCCATTTAGAAGGGTTGGCACTTATTTAAAAGTGAAATACAAGAATATAAGTACACTTGAGCACTCTTCCTTATTCTTTGAACATAACCTTCTAACATTGTTTCAAGCCTACTCAAGTCATTACACTAGTCCTAGCTAGCTGAAGCACATCCAATTTCACTTTCTAGTTGCATTGAACATATAAAAATTACATTAAGCACTTCAATGGGAGAACTATATTATCTTGATCCGTCTTCAAAGTATGGGTATGTAGATAGTATGCCCACACATGGGGTGTGAAGTGCATCCAACATATCCTTTACACACTAACTACTTCTCTCTATTTTCCAAGTTTGTATTTTAGTTCAAGCATTAGGATCTCCAAAGAGTTTTGAATATTAAAATAGACACACATCAAGATCTATAAAGTCCCAAACCCTAAAATTTTAGTGACAAGATAACACAAACATTCCAAACAGAACCCATAAAATTTCTAACCTCAGAACAATAGTGCCAGAATAGGAATACAACATTAGACAATAGGGTGTTCTATTTTTGATGCTCCTATCCAACCTATAAATAAAGTCTAGGGATATATTTTTGACTGTTTCTTAGTCTTGTCCTCTAGTGTCAGACCTTGTCTTAGTCTAGATCAATTGGAATAAGCTAAGTTCTAAACTCTCTCATTTCTTACTATATTTAGAAATGGCAAAAGTACAATCTATTTACACAAATTATTAGGTTAATACTTACAGATTTATATTGTTCAGTCCCTTTATTATTTAGGAATATAAATCCAAATTTTTGAAAATAATAAAATAAAGACAAACATAAAACAACTAAATTTAAAAAGGACATCAAACCAATAAACCATAGGCTTAAAAAATATAACAAGTTAAATAATTAAAGAACTAATGAATAAACAAATAAGACAATCTAAGAATTATTAAAACCAAAGAGTCTAATAACAAATCAAAAGGGTAAACAAATAATCCAAAATAAATAGAAAATGAAAATAAACTAAATCTGAAATAGAACTATAAACTATTAACTAAGAACTAAACAAATTTAAAATCAAATCTAAAACTAAGATTAAAATTAATGAAATCAAATAAAGTCTAATAATGAAACCTTAAACTGTATTAAAACTATAAGAATAACTAATTGAAGAAACAATCTATTTTAAATAAAATAAACAAGATAATCTATTTTAAGAAAGTAAATGATCTAATAAAATAATTAAAAAAATAAAATAAGAAGTAAACCAAACAAATCTAAATAAATTGGAATACAAAATAGATTAATTAATGATTAATATAAAATGAAAATAAACAATATTAAAATCAAAATTGATATAAGTATAATAGAATTTATGAGTCTCAAAAGAGATTCATCTTAGCAAAAAAGATAGATTTTATTTGAGAAAACAACATATTTATTTACAAATACTTGAGAGAAAATTTTTACAATAAAAAATACATCAATGAAATATCATAAATAATGAGGTTTACATCATAATTTGTATTGAATATTTGGATTGTACACATAAGATTGTAATAACAATCATCAACAGATATTAGACTTGACAAAATTCATATAATATATTATAAATGATAATATAAAAACTGGATATACCTATGTTGCCTAAGCAATTACTCGACTATCATAAAAATACCATTGGGTCTATTTATAAAAGTTATGTTATCTCAGAGAAGTTGAATAGAAAAGAAATAGATGAATGATTGAATTCACAAAATGTATAAGTCTTCAATACATCTGTTGTTCCTCCTCTTGGAATGAATCTTTCATATCTTTTTATGCTTCAAACTTAATTGAAAAGTAAGTTATAACTAACCTTAGTTAGATATTAATTTATATTAACTAATTAACTTTTGTAAGTCAATTAATTATAAATAGTTATTGGTTAATGACATAATTAATTAAGACTAAAAAATAGTTATGGTTAAGGATATGTTTTATCTAACAGGTGGGGACCCTCATCAATTAATAATAAAATAGAATACATATATCAATTATTAAAAAGGTAAATCAAATTTTAACAATATATATATATATATATATATATATATATATATGCAAAACACAATCCACAAATATCAAAATTTGTAAATTAAAATATCAACTATGAAAGTATATAATTATACTATCTATAAGTTCAACTAAAAATAAAAAGTTCATCCTTATGACATCTAAAAATCATCAGAATCTAACAATATTTTAATCATTGGTTTGCCTTGTTCATTAACACATTCATTATATTATATTTAAGTTGTTGGAAATTTCAACAAATGCATTATAGATTCCCTTGTATTATCATCAATTCCTAGCTTGATCTGCTTGAGCACTCTAACCTCAATTGGTGAATCAATATCATTCTAATTGGTTGCTCTTTATCCAAAGTGGAAAGATGAATCTGAATCATACGCTTTCTGCCTACTAAAATAGGTTTCTCCAAACTCATTTTATTACATCCTAAAATAGGTTCCTATGAGAAGATGAAGTCTCATTAGAAATTGAAAAAATGATAACATTGGAATTTTTTTGGCATGGGCTATCTCAATCTCAAACTAGGTGGTTCCATATATAGGCTATGGTTTAACAACATGCTCGATTCTTTAGGCTCAATTCTTTCAAGAATGGGTAACTAGATTAGCAAATGATGTGGATTTCTTTGAAAATTATGTGAGGAACTACTATGTGAATGGGTCATAACACCAAACCTGTGTCCATAAAATCTTTTATTTCCCCTATTGTTGACTAGATTTAAGGGTAGATTATTTAGGACATTTCAAAATTTAGGGTCTAGTACAACAAAATGAATGGACATCCTATAGTTAGGATTTCGATGCAAGATGAATATTTAGTTTTAGTTTTTAAGACCATAACCTTATGCTTATGGGGTCTGCTATAGTCAATATTTTGATGCAAGATGTTTTTTTATATGCCCTAAAATATTGATGTTTGGGTCATTAGTTATGCCTACCATACTAATTTTGGAAGGGTTTCGAAATATTTTGTTTCCTGAGATTTTAGTCACTATTGAGGTTAATGCACTTTGGATTTTTGTGAAAGCAAATTTTATTTTTTGGTTTTGTGAAGATCATGTGATGGTTATATATAATTTTTTTGGAATGTTTGTCATCGGCCATAATGTAGAAGGTTGTATCATCAAGTTGTTCAATGTATAAATATGGTAGTCTAGAAGCCATAAGTTTCATTTTCAAATATTGGTTTTTATGAAAGTTTAATAAAATATGAAACCTCTATTGAATCTACACCTCAGTATCAAAGTCCTGGGTTTTGTTTTGAAATTGGATGTTGAAATAATAGTACATTGAAGAAGTTAGTTATTTCTCAATTGAAATTTTAATCAAGATTATATTTTGAAAAAGAGGCTTCTGCTTTGAAATATTATTTGGTGTTACATTTTGAAAAGTATTAGGCTGGAATCATGTTGTAGAATATTGTGGATTTGATTCAAGAATTTGAGCAAAATTTATTATGAAATTTTCTCAGGGTTTCATTTAGAGTTTTGATAGTATATGGTTTATATTTAAAACGTTTATAATTTGCTTTCTAGTTTGAAATGTGACATATGAGAGAGATAATGGTTTTTGAGAAGTTACTTTTCATGAATAAATTTGTGAATTTTGCTTTAATTTTAACAAAATTCATAAATTTATTCATGAAAAGTAACTTCTTAGAAACCATTATCTCTCTCATATGTCATATTTTAAACTAGAAATCAACTTATAAACTTTTTAAATATAAACCATATACTGAATAAATCTCTAAAAAATAGACCCATACTCTTTCATCAACGATGATTGCATACTATTGCCTACTTTTGATGGTGGGTTTAATGATCAAATTTATAAAAAATAAACTCACAACATGTGTAAAATGAAATAGAGTATAGTATGTATGGGACAAAACCCTTAATGTAGAAAAATGACATTGATCATAGCTATATTTTTTATTTTTCTAGTAGAATCATAATCATGAACACATATTAGAATGTATGCAAAAATACACCTAAACCTAAACCCTTAACACTACACCATACACACTATTCCCTAAACCTTAAATCCTAATCAATAAACCATAAAACATAAATGATAATCCCTAAATCCTCAACCTTAAAATTAAAATCCTAAGCCCTAAGCCCTAAATCCTAAACCCTAAAAACCTTAAACCATAAATCAAAAACTCTTATAATAGTAAACTAATCATTTGATCCCTAATTACCATCATTTACACTAAGAATTAGGTTTAGAAGGATAAATTTGTTCCAAATTCCAACACTATATATCGTAATTGATGAATTCACTCGATCTATGATGATATGGGGGCCAATGAAACATAAAAAAAAAATTCTTATAAATAGGTTGATGTAACTCAAATTATACTTAATTTTATTCATCTTTGGACCCTAAACCCTACACCATATATTGTAAACCTTAAACCCTAAGCCCTAAACCCTATACTTTAAATTGTAAATGCTAAGCCCTAAACCCTAAGCCATAAACCATACACCATAAACCCTAAACCTTAAACCCTTATCCCTAAACTTAAATCCTTAAAAATCCTAAACCATACATTTTTAGCTATTAAAACCCTAAACCAATCATTAGATTCATAATTTCCATCATTTAGACTAAGAGTTAGGTTCACATGGATAAATTTGGCTTAAATTGCACCAATAACTACCATAATTGACTAAATCACTTGATCTATGATAACATGGGGGCTAATGAAACCCAAAAAAATAATTTTTGCTCATAAATAAGTTTAGACAATGTAAATTATCCTTAATTGCCTTTGTGATTAGACCTTAAACCCTACACCTTATATCATAAACCTTAAAATCTAAATTTTAAGCCATAAACCCTACGCCCTATACCCTAAATTGTAAACCCTAAACCCTAATCCCTAATCCCTATACCCTAGATACACTAATTTCATCAATCCCAAATCCCTAAACTTGAATCCCTAGAAACCGTAAACCATAAATTGTAAACTCAAGTAAAACCCTAAACTAATCATTTGAGCCCAAATTACTATCATTTAGACTAAAAACTAGGTTCATAGGGATAAATTTGGCCCCAATCACACTAATAACTAACCTAACTATCTAATTTACTCAATTTGTGATGACACTCAGGGTTAATCAAACCTAAAAACACATTATGTACTCAAAAATAGGTTCAAGCAACTCAAATTATCCTCAATTGCCTTTTTAGTTGGACCCTAAACCCTATAACACCCTATACCCTAGACCTTAAACATTAAGACCTAAAACATAAACCCTAAATCATATATCCTTAATTGTAAATCCTAAGCCTTAAACCCTAATCCATAAACCATAAACCCTAAAACTGATGTATCATAAACCTTAAACTCTAATCCATAAATCCTAAGACCTATAAACCCTAAACCATAAATTGTAAACTCTTAAAAACCTAAACCAATCATTTGATACCTGATTACTATCATTTAGACTAAGAATTAAGATTACATGAATAAATTTGGCCCAAATCACACCACTAACTACCATAATGGACAAATTCACTCAATTTATGATGAAATGGTGGATAATAAGACCTAAAAACATATTATGTACTAAAAACTAGGTATAATAAAGTCAAATTATACTCATTTAGCTTTGCATTTGGACCATAAACCCTAAAACTTAAAACCTAAGCCCTAAACCATAAAACCCAAACCCTAAACCCTAAATTATAATACCTAAGCCCTAAACCCTAAGCCATAAATCTAAACCCTATACCTTAAACCATAAATCATAAACTCTTAAAACCTTAGAAATAATCATCTAATATCCAATTACCATTGAATTTAAACTAAGAATTAAGTTAGCATCGCTCAATTTGGTCCAAATCACACCAATAACTACCCCAATTGAATAATTATTTTAATGTGTGATGACATGGGGGATAATAAAACCCAATAACACATTTTATTGTAAAAAATAGGTTCAAGCTACTCAAATTATCTTTAATTACTTTCACAATTAGAACATATACCCTAAACCTTAAATTTTAAAATTTAAAATCTAAACCAATTAATTTAGGCTCAATTAACATCCTTTAGAGTAATAATTATATTCATAGTGACCAATTTATCCCAAACCACAACAATCATTGACCCAATTGACTAATTGGCTCAATCTGTGATGACATGGGGGCCAATTGAGCCAAAAATCACATTCTATAGTCATAAATATGTTAAAAGAACTCAATTCAAAATTTATTTACTTGGTAATTTAACCCTATACCCTAAAACTTAAACCATGGACATATACCCTAAGCCCTAATCACTAAATGCTAAACACTAAACCCTAAATTGTAAACCCTAAACCTTAAACCAATCGCTTTAACACGAATTAACATCATTTAGAGTAAGAATTATGTTCATCTAAGGATAAATTCAATGTAAATCACATTAATTATTGTCCCAACTGACTTATTACCTCAATTTATGATGATTTTGGGGCTAATTATGCCCAAAATAACATTCTATAGTCACAAATAAGTTTAAACAACTCAAACTATCCTCAATTTCCTTCGCAATTGGACCCTAAAATCTATACCTTATACCTTAAAACTTAAACCCTAAACTCTAAATTATAAACCATAAACCAATAGATTTAGTTTAAAATAATATCCTTTAGAGTAATAATTAGGCCCACATGACTCAATTTATCACAAATGACATCACTCATTAGCCAAATTGACTAATTAGCTCAAAATGTGATGATGTAGGAGATAATTGAGCCCAAAATGATATTTTTTAGTCATAATAAGTTTAACGAGATCAATTTATCCCTAATTACCTTCCTGATTGGACCTTATATATCCTTAAACATAAATTTTGTTTCCTAATCCCTAAACCTTAAGCCATAAAGCTTAAACCATAAATCATAAACTCTTAAAACTCTAAAAAAATAACTTTAACCCCAATAAAACAACATTTAGACTAAGAAAAGTAGGTTCACATTGCTTCATTTTCCATGCATGTGAAATTCACATTATTCCACATATGTGGTAATTCCATGTACATAGTAGTTCTACATACGTGGTAGTTTCACATATGTATTTATTTTTGTATGTGGTTAATATATTTCACATTCATAACACATGCATGAATAACAAAAACTGGATTAGATTATCGAACCTGAGGCATGGACCTACAACCATGAAATTGAACGCATATTTTTTACTAAAAATAACAAAATAAAACTTTAGACAATATAACTTCGGCTAGGTTAAACACTATGAATTTGATCAATTTTTTCCTAAAAATATTACTACAACATGGACTACACTCTACTCTTTCTAAAGATATATTTCTTTTATATTTTAATTATTTTAAGGTTGTTATCTCTATTTATTTCTAAGTATGTCTATTTTTAGCACTATATGCCACAATTATACATGTTTATAATTGTTTATGTATCTTTTCATTCATTGACTCAAACAAAAAAAAACATTATGTAGTTGCAAACTAGACCTAATTTTATACACATTTAATAAAAAAATCTATTTTTAAATATTTGCTAAGGTAGTTAGGGAGAATGCATGATCGGTTATGAATTATTAATCATTTTTTAGGGTCTATTGACATGCTAAATTAGTATTAAAAAATTAAATATTCATTAATCAATTTAAAAAATATATAGGTTGTAAACTAGACGATCTTATCTAATTTTCCACCAAAGGGTTATAAAAAACTAAACAGTGCTCAAAAAATTATGGATTGAACAAAGAGCTATTTACTCTAATTTTTATAAAAATTGTATTACCTCTTTTAATTCTTAAAGTTTTACCTACTTATACTTGACCATTTAAAAAAAAATAGTAATTTAGAAACAAGAATCAAAATTCTACAATTCATGTTCCTATGACATCTTCAAATTTTTAGTTTAGGTGTCTTAAATAATTTGTACAAGTTGAGGTTTCCTATTTTTCAAGAAAAACATGTCCACTTAATACCCCTTCTCCCCCACCCCCCTTCCCGCCCCCGCCCCAATTCCACGCACTTACCCTAAGCCCTAAATAATATTGGGTATCTCACTCATGTTTTGGGGGTTTGACTTTGCCTAATTTCATCCCATGTAGATAATTGTGTGATTGGTTAAATTGGGCACTCAATAATAGTGAATTAAGTAGGTTACTTCAATTAGGATTATGGGTCTCAAATTTTCATAATTACATATCCTAAGAAACTAATTGATTGAAAGTTTGAATGTGGTACTTAATTAGGCAAAATTGATCTAAAAATCACATTATGATATCATAATTAGGTTTATGATGAGTATTTATGATTATAATTTCCTAATTATGTCATCTATTAAGCCAATTAAGTAATTTTTAAAATTGGAATACAACTAGGGATAATTGAGCCCCAAATAACATTACATTATCATGATTAGGTTTATAAGGCTTGATTTTCCCTAATTACCTCTCTCATCTATCCAATTAAGTGATTAGATAAATGGGGCACTCGATTAGGTGAAACTAATATTCAGTTGATATTAGGTTGTTGTAATTAAGTTTTGGTGTCTCAATTTTCCATCATTGCATCTATAGCTAATCAATTGAGTGATTAATTTAATGGGACACTCAAATATGTAAAATCATACCCAAACTCACATTAGGTTGTTAGAATTAGGTTTCATGGGTTTTATTTACCTAATTTATTCCCACATCTAACTATGATCAAAAAATTAGAAGTTTTGATTGGCAGATATTTCAAGAACACAAAAAAATAACATAGTAACAATGAATTCTTTGAGAAGAGATGATTTATTACTCAATATCGAAATGCAACTATATGCTTATCTCTGGGAAGAGATGTTTGATTTCCATTTCAAGTTATATCTTAATTTAAACACATTTTGAAAGTAGGAGGATGATGTGGAAGGTCACCAATCTCGAGGGAGATTAAGTGGTTTGACTTCCATGATTTAAAACAATACAAAATTTGAGGAATTACTATTTTTAGACTGCACTACTAAAATTGGCATTTGTGGCACTTTCATTGTGTTTTAGAGGGTAAAAAACCATCTATCAAATCTCTAAGCCATCTCACCATGTTCTCCTCATTCTTAGCTTTCCAACGGGGAGTCAATTGGAGTTACAGTGCAAAAGTTATGGCTCCCAAAAGTTCCATCATCAATTGGAGTAGAATCATTGCCTGAATTGTCACTTGAACTGTTGCCCAGATCCAACTAATGGATTTATTAGTTGAATAGGGCACTTTGTTAGGGAAAATACAGACCCAAATCATGTTACAATGTTACAATCATGTTTATTCAATAATATTTCTTTAATTTCATTTACCATCAAAATAATGTAGTCATTTCAAGATTGGGTACTCATTTATCAATAATTGAGCCTATAATCACATTAATTATCACACTTAGGCTTATTGGGATTTATTTTTCCTAGTTGTGCCCCCATGCAATTAATCAAGTGATTTATTGAATGGGGCACTATATTAAGGAAAAATAAGTATCAAATATCTTTAGGTTTTCATGGTTACATATTAGGGACTTGATTTTAGATAATTTGATCCCTCATCCATCTAATAAAGTGGTCAGTTATATGGGGTACTTGATTGAGGAAAATAAAGACCTAAATCACATTAACATATAAAAATTACATTTACGGGTCTCAATTTTGCCTAATTACATTACCCATACAACAAACCAAGGGATTTTTTTATTGGGGTGCTCAAATAGGGTAATTCAAACACCAAATAAAGTTTTCACGATACAGGATGAGGAGGGAGTGATTAGGGATGATGAAGTAGTGATTAGGGATGATGAGGAATCATGAAGGTCAATGATGGAGTGATTAGGGATGATGATGGAGTGATTAGAGATTATGAGGGATCATGAGGGTCATTGAGGGATTGATTAGGGATGACGAGGTATGAGGGAATGATTAGGGATGAGGAGATAGTGATTAGAGATGAGGGAAGGATAATGAACAAGTAATTTTTTGATGTGTACAAGTCATCAATATGACTTCTGTTACCCAAATAACATAAATTTGGATTGAAATTATTAAGTACTGACTAGACTAGAGTTTTAAAAACTCTCTTCCATATTATAATGTGTGTAGTTATGAGACCAACTCTATCATATGAAGAGTGACCCTAGTTTCTCATATTTACTAAATTAAATTTAAAATATAAGGATATATTATATACTTAACATTTAATTTATTAAACTTGACCACCCCACCATATAATTCATTTGTTTTTTACATTATACACCCTTTAATGGTTTTATTAAGAAATAATGTGTAAGGGCTATAACATGCACACACTCTAGTTGTTTAATATTTCAAACTCCTATGATGTAGTTAATTCAAATTTTCATAGGGAAAAACACATACACACTATAATGTGTATACATTACATCATGTAAGCTTTATAGGATTGGTGTTTATCAATCCTAAAAATCATAACATGTACACATTATGTTATTTTTTTATTGAATATAATTTTACTCCTAAAATGGCTCATAAATTTATCTTATGTCAATTTATATCAATCTAGTGCACTTTTATGTAATGCAATTAGGCACTAAATATTTAGAGAACTTGTCATTTACTAAGCTAGCATTATTTTGTATAAAAATTACAGTACAAAAGTTTATATTAGAGAAATCATTTGAAGCATGGGCAAACAATTCATGCCTAGTATTTCATTGTGTATCACTTTTAGTGTACAATTATATGTTATTTTATTTATGAAATGTAATTCTTTATGGTATATCTTTTCTTGTACTAAGAGATTCATAACTCAATAGTATCCTATTGAACATAGCCCAAAATATTTTTTTTTATTAATATTTTTTCAAGTAAAATTATTTCATTACATATAAAATAAGAGCATTTTATCTCCCATTTACTCAATTATTGGAATGACATATTTAATTAGGCATGGTATATTTTTCTTTACATATATTTTATCGTATTGTGGTATATAATTAGAAGTTCACAAATTCATATATATTTACTAGTAATTGAGTGAATGAAGCATAATTAAAATACCAATAGAGTGAAATAAGTGGATGAAACTGAAGGGAGAGGCTAGTGCAACATCGAGGTAAGACATTGGTATTTTTGTTATTGATGTGGAGGGATACATAATCTTGCATTCTTGGCAACCTTTTAAAGAGAGAGAAGTAAAAATAAAAATCACTTTCAAGAAGCACACTCTTGGAAAAATACAGTCATAGTAAAATCTCATGGTAACTTATAAGGAAAAAAATATGCATTGAATTAGAGCAATATGAAAAGGAAATCAAGTGAAGGGGCTATCTTGGGGAATAATATGGTGATGATGAGAATGTTTATTTTTATACATCATCTATATTTTTTTGCATTGCACTATGATAATGTTATTAATTATGAATGTTTCATTTGTATTATATATTTTCCACATTTTCTTTTAATTCTACTCTTAAGGGTTTCACATTGCATCAAGAAAGAGTGAGAAATATCAATACGATTCTTTCCAAAGGAAATAAGCCATTCAATTATTTTCTAAATCAGGGTTTTGGGGCACTACATTCAAGAAAAGATGGAGTATAGTAAAGGCAATACATTCAAGCAAGATTTAAAGGTTTTACGTGATTCTCAGGATATCCTTCATAATAAGATTAAATGGCCAAAATTAAAAATATTAGAGACATCAAAATTATTGTAGCACTTTTTAAAAAGTAAAATAGCATAAGGAGCTATGTACAATGCTCATGATGATTTTAATGATGTGCAATGCAACATATTCAAACTATTTTTTTACTCTAATGGATGTCATATAGTTTAGCCAAGTCAAGGTGTGGGAAGATCGATGTCTATGAGTGCATTAAAATTAATGGAAAATTTTAAACATTTATCTAATTGATTATTGTAAGGCATTTTTTTTTATTAAAATTGCATCCAACCCTAAAGGGGATCATGATGAAAAATGTATTAACATGATAATGAGATACCCACATAATGGAAGTAAATATAATTTGTTGGACTTTTGACAATGGAATTTTAGTCTATAATTGAATGTTATCTGGATCTCTATTTTTTTCTTGGTCATCTAAAATAGTGAGTGTAATTGGCATATTCAATGATTTCAACAAGTTCTTATATAATGTCTTGAGTCCAAATTATTTATTCCATGTAAATGTGTTGAAGAATGAAATAATACTTCTTTTAAAGACAAAAATGCATGTGTTCAAGATATTATCAAATCTAAATCTTAAAGTTTTTCTATAACATTTCAAATATCGAACAAGATATTTTAGAAAGTTAATTAAATTGAATTAAAACATATTTTAATATAAAATTATGTGTAATGTAAAAACAATTTATTTTTTTTAATAAACATAGATCAATATGTGTCAAATTTTTTGGTCTTTTAGGATGCACAACAATCATAAACTTTATAAGGAATAAAAAATAATCCATGATGTACGTAAATAATAGTTTGTCTTTTTTTTATAACACAATGGTGTTTGTCATTTAATAGAAACACATTTATGCTTCTATAAGGTTATTCCATGTATAAATCACTAAAGCTTAAAGCTATAAGTGAATCAATTTAACTCTTGGATATGGAATATAAAGTTTTTTCCCGGCTATTCAATGAAACAATTGGTTGGGTTCGTAAAATGAGTGGGAGTTTTATTAATTTAAGAAAAAATTCCTGTGCACTATTGTTATGATTAAAAATTTGGTTAGAATTTTCCTAAGGGTATTTGAAGATGGATCATCAAACATTTTATTTTTTGAAATACATAATAACATATTTTGAAACAGATTTTATGATCGATTATTTGTTTTCAATGTTGAAATAATTTATAAGTTGTGGATGTAAAATTTGTCAACTTTACTCAAATAAATTTATTTCCTATGATAGAAAATATGACATAAAATGTATTGAGCACAATCTATGTGAAAACCAAATGTGATAACTAGATTTGTGATCACATTTATAATTGATACTTTTAAATTAATAGTGATTTATCACTAGATTTAATCTAAAACTATATGACTTTAATGTGATCTAAATATAAGTTTTTTATAAAATTACATCATATAAAAATCAGAGTAAAAGTTACATAATTATATTAAAACATAATTTTTAAATATATAAATTATTTTATCAATTAAATATATTACTCATTCACTATGTACGAATTATGAGTGTATATTAAGATATGAAAATATAAATACAAATTCATCATTGAATTCCGTCGCAAACTATTATACTTTAACACACCTAAAGTATCAATGGGCTATAGATTCTCCACACATATACACAAGAATAAAAGCTACAAAGTGCATGTTACAACAACAAATTTAAAATGTATAAACTATTTTATTAATAAAACAAATCTATTAATAAATTCAAAATAAATAAATGATTTCATTAATTAAATATTTTAATTTATTGTCACGCTTATTTATGCCTCTCAAATCAAGTATAAAACACAATTATATGTGGCTTACGTAGTGTCTTGGTATTTCAAACTTTGCGCGTCAACCACGATCGAAACTCGTTTATATGTTGGATATTAGTCACGCATCTTAGCACAATAGGTTACGTCAAACGGATATCCCATAGACTATACATGCATACTACGACCAATCTTGCATCGTTTTATATTTTTTTAGGAACATAAATATTAGCTAAATGTCAATGCATACATTTAGTTAAGCTATGCATAAATTAGGGTAGTCCCTAAATGTTGTTAATGTCATATAGTTTTTAGACTAAAATTTATAAGATGAAAGATCAATTTTTATTAGGATTTACATAAATAGGTACATTTCATAAATGTGCATTCCATCAAGGCATAACCGTTATTATTTTGTAATGCAATTTGGTTTATATTTAAATTATACATTTTTTCATGCAATTTGGTGTATATTTAAATTATACATTTTTTCATATATATATAAATTCATATTAATAGCATAAAAGTTTTAATTTTTTTTTTTTTTTAATATATTGATAACACATATTAAAATATATTTACCGATATATCATGTTCGAAATTGTTAATATTTATTAAGAAATGAGTTATTACTTAAGAGAAGTGTGCACAATTATCAATGTAAATTTATGATTATTATCTATTGAAAATAAATGTGATAAGGAATAGGTAGAAATTTTCCTCTCATGCATAAAATTTGAAACACAAATAGCATTGAAAAGAATATAAAATAGGGGCACATCACAAAATTAATGGAAAGAATAGAGATTTTTTAAAAGATCTCCAAAGAAATAGGTAAGGATATTTTCTAAAGGGTTTAATATGCACCTTATTAAAATTTTAACATTTTTTTAAAAAGTTGAAAACAGATCAAAATAATTATTTCAAATTTATTTATGATGATGAGAAATTATAATTTTGATAGAATCTTTTATGGTACTACTTTACTCTCTAATCCTTTAGGCTTCAAAGTGAATGTACATACAAAATTCCATAAATTTATTTATTTATATGTTTTTTAAGAATTGCCTAATATTAGGCCATGAGGGACAACTGGGTTGATTAATAGATGTAGTTGATAAATGAAATTCTAGATCAAATGGTGTCCATAATGTATATATTAAATGGAAACTTGTCTTGGTTGATAGATATCCAAATTAAATTAATTAATTAAATTCTATTATAAATTATTACTACATCTATTATATACAATACGATAATTAAATAATAGAAAAGATACTCAAATAATAAAGGAGATAGAAAAAAATGTAACTACCTCAACGAAATAGTTTTTCTATGCTCATGTACCCTTCAAGATTTTTTCTTAACCAGAAATAATGAAACAAAAGTAACAAATCAACATTCATTTATCACAAAATAAAAATAATAAAAAATATAAGTAATACACATTCTTTGCATATTTGGAAATAGAAAATAACTTTCATAAAAAAGAGACTTACTGACACAAGAAGGTGATTTCAACTTTCTCTTAATGTGACACCAAACATTCTTTCAAAGGTCAGAAACTTATATATCTTAGTTTATTTATTTTGTATGAGTCTAATAGGTTATCAATTCCTTCGTTTGTTTAGGTTAATAATGTAGGAGGAGAACTTATGTAACCTTATTTGCACATTAAAATCTATCAAAAAATATTAATAACATTTCATATGGAAACACAAATATTTGCTAGTGAATCAACACTGACAATATCTATGTCAAAGATTACAATACTGAAATGTATACTCACCACTACTATATGGTTGCACCAATGCATAATAAACATTAAAAACGTGAAAAACTAATCATATTCATCTTACAAAAACAAATATAAATTGTTGATTAATATAAAAAGTTTAGTTTAACTCAACATAAACACACCTATTAATATAAAAAATTAAATAAGATAAAAAAATAATTTTTTAAACTAAAATATAAATGATTAATTAGATTATACACATGTTGAACCTTATAATGTGACAACGTCAAAACAAAAGTCTCTAAGCCAACCCTTAAAATGTCATGGTTTAAAACAAAATATCTAAAATAGGATGTCATGTGCGATTATTAAAGGGACATAGAACAATAATTCTCTTATAATGAGGATAAATTGAATTTGAACAATACAACATTCTTAAAAAAATAGATTTTATGCTATACAATAAAATGTAAAGGTGTTATAGGCAAACATAAGCCGTTATAATAAGAAAAGGGCCTGGCCAATGTTGGAGATCTTCACGCAATATTTGATAATTATTCAGTAGTTAACAAACCCAGCTTCTTGCAACAATGGATGCAGCCATTAAAAATTTCTTCCAGCTCATTTTTGAAGTTGAAACCTAGCTCTACTAGCATTTTTTATTTGAACTCTGTATTAAGAGGATTAGCGGAATCCAAATCGGTCAACCTGAATTCAATCGATGCTAAATGCGTATTCATTCCTCCCTCGAAAGTTTTTCTTTGTAACAGTACGTCGTCATTGGGCAGGAATCGGATTCATCTTTACCCTGAGCTTTCCATAGCGTTTTATTTAAAAATTGTAACATCTCGTTAACTGAGGGTGTATGCCCTGAGCACAAGTAACAAACATAGACATTACAGGAATCAGACTCATCTTTACTTTGAGCTACTGGTTGCTCCATCAAAAATTTGTGCATTGCAAACACCTTTACATAGACAGTACAGGTCTCACATAGACAGTACAGGTCTCACAACATTAAAAGAACATAAACAATATATAGAAGAATTATTTGAGAAAAATTATTATGTGATGTTTGAATGGAGTAGAAGGGGTGAGAAAGACCTGTTGGATCTGATAAGACTAATGCCTTAACGTTGCTAGATATGTACGGTTTAATAAAAAGCCGTCCCACGTAAAAGTAAAGTTCAACATGAAATCCCCAAATTGCCACTGAAATCTCATCGAAAAAAATGCTAAGTATCAAAGGATCTACCCACACCTTCGATTTATCTGGCATCATCATAATAAAACATCATCGTGCGAGGGTTTAGTCTCTCTGAAATACGCGTGGGCATTATTTTGCCCAACATCAAAACTAAACATATAAATACGCGTATTTCAGAGAGACTAAAAACTCCTTGCAGCCCTGAAGAGATGAATCAAAACTATCCTCCACGCACAGAGCACAGATCTGCATTGAAAGGTTTAAGCCTTTCATGGGCACCTGGGAGCCGTTTTATATATTGTAGGTCCTCCTTCCATGTAAATAATTTCAATTTCATTTTAGAAAAAATGCGTTCAATGTTTGTGTCCCTATATAACAATTAAATAGAGAAATTCAAATCAATAATAATTGTAGGGGTGAGCAAGGTGCTGGAAAAATAGTCTCATGGACAGAAAAACCTCTGTTGAGAAGGGATTTACTGAGGTAGGAATAAGTGAAGCCGTCTCCACCCACCACGCAAAGCATTGCTTCAGTTTCCTTATCTCCTCCTTTCACCTGATTTCCACTGAACATTGTATGTACATATATCTGCATCTCTAACGGGCAGGGCCGGTGATATTATCATTAGAGATGGCTATGATTGCTTCTAAAACTTACCCACCTATGAATGTGATAATATTACGGTTTCAAGAATGAATACTACAAAATCCTTAAAATGCTAAAAATTAAACCGAGAAAGAGTTCAGTGACAATTTAGAAAGATTTAGATAGGATTTTGGTAGAAATTAAATCACAGCCCTGTAAATTTGTATATAATTTTTGTAAGAATAAATTTTCAAAATGGAGTAAGCACAGAGAATCACAAATAATTCAAATAAATATAGAAAAATTAACTTCACTACAAAAGATATATATAAAAGTTTTTTTAATAGAAGAAAAAATAATATTAAAAGACATGATTCTTAAGTACAATCTGAATCTAAAACCATTTAATATCATGTAACAACAGAAAAGTAAATTAATAAAATTTTATTTATAAAAAGTTAATAATTTTATGCCATTAAACGACATATATCATTAAGACCATGAAAATGTACAAACAATTTTTTTTATATAAAATTAATATGTTGTTATTGCCACAATTTATTTGAACTAATAACACATCAAGTAAACTTTTGTATCTTTGCAAAGACATTAAAATATAGTACAAAATTTTTATTAATTACATTAATGCAATACAATTAATATTCACTTTCCACGGTGAAAAAAAGTGCTTATGCCATTGATACAATTTGTTGATCAGTCACCGATTTGTATTTACCATTTAGGTGCTGGTGGGCCAATAATGGTGAGGGCTCTACATTATTCTCAGCACCGATTTCCTCCGCTCTGAGAACGTGCACATTCCAGGCATTCTGAATCCTTCGCAGTTGGCCGCTTGGATCGGATTGAGGTGACCAAATCGAACCAGAAAAAACAGGCCATCAAAATATATACATAGCACGAGATGTTAATGAAAATGGTCTACTTTAAATATATATATTTATAAAGTATAGAGAGATGTCAATCTCAAGACATGCATGCACAAACACACACACATAGGCTCCTCAAGATTGATATAAATATGTATTAAATACAGATCTCTCTCTCTCTATATATATATATCATGTTGGGGGTGGTGTGTAGTAGCATGAAATGTATGTGTTTGTATATAAATAACCTTAAAATGACGACTAGAGGTGGTATGTAGTAGCATGAGATATTATAGCATGAAATGTATGTGTGTGTATATATATAACCCTAAAATGATGACGACTAGAGGTGGTATGTAGTAGCATGACATATACATATATATATATATATATATATATATATATATATATATATATATATATATATATATATATATATATATATATATATCTGTGTGTGTGTGTATATGTATGTATACATATATATGTATATGTATGTATGTATATATATATATATGTATATGTGTGTGTGTGTATGTATGTATATATATGTGTGTGTATATACACACACACACACACACACACACACATATACATACACACACACACACACACACACACACACACACACACACACACACACACACACACATATATATATATATATATACATATAATGTATATATATGTGTGTGTGTGTGTGTGTGTATATACGTATACATACACACACACACACACATATATACATACATACATATACATATAGATATACACACACACACACACATATACATATATACACATATATATACATACATATACATACATACATACATACATACATACATATATATATATATATATATATATATATATATATAGAGAGAGAGAGAGAGAGATTTGTCAATCACAAGATATGTGTGCATGGACACACACACGCACACGTAGGCACCTCAATATTTATTAAATACAAAAATATATCAATCGTAAAATACATATATACATGCATGCATACATACATATCGATAAGATAAACCTAAAATGATGACAATTGGAGCTGCTATGTAGTAGCATGAAACGTTAATTAAAATCGTTGACTTTAAATTTGATAAGAGATATGATGTTTCAACATTCTATAAGTGTAAGCATACGATTACTAGGATTGTAACTATGTGCACTATTTTTTACTTGACGTGTTTCGCATCACTACCCATGATTAATCATAAAGGATTGTTCATTTAACTATGGATAGTGATTTGAAATATGTCGAGTTTAAATTTAATGTCTATTTAACTTTTATAAATTATATTTTCCTTTTACTTTGACATGATTGACAACTTGCAATATCTCAAACATATGATAAATTTTGGAAGCTATTTTTAACGTCATTTTTGTAAATCCTGATGCATGGTCCTACTACATTGAAACCATCTACTACCAATAATAATAATAATAATAATAATAATAATAATAATAATAATAATAATAATAATAATAATAAAAAATTCAACAAAAATATTTTAAAATTAATATCTCTTATTATATTTTAAAATATTTATAAAAATCATATTTAATAAAATATTATAAATTTTATGCCCTATAAGGGTAAGTGCACAAAGTTGGGGGACAAAAAGTGGCTTATCCATGGACATGATTTTCCTGAAATTTTAGAAATTTAAAAATTTGAGATATCTACACTTCAAATTTGAATATGGTGTAAGAACATGAAATGTAAAATTTCGAGTCTAGTTTCCAAAACACTATTTTTTTTACAAAATTATTAAGTATAACAAGGTCAAACATCTAAAATTTGAAATGAAACTCCTATTTTTTTAAGAAAATAGAGTAGATAGATGGCCATGTGGTGCACCATTTTTTGAGCAGGGTTTAATATTATTTGAAACCCTTTGGGGAAAATTTAGATAACATCTTCTAGTATATATATATATATATATCGATGAATTTATTTAATGAATTTTTAAAGTAAATCGATCATGAAAAATGATGAAAAATGAATACTCATCCATGTGAGGCACCTAACTACCTCCAAAAAAAGTCTTTTTTTGAATGTGTGTAGAACTAGGCCTAGTTTGTGATCATATAATTTGTTTTTCACTTATATAAATTAAAGATAAATTAAATGAACATGTATAGACATGTATGTTTTCGGCATGTAGTGGCCTAAAAAAGGTATAATTATAAATCAACATAGTTTGTAACTTTAGATTAGTCCAAAAATTATAAAAATCATATTTTTGAAAAGAGGAGAGTGTGTTCATCATGACCATATTAATTTTTTAAATTTTTCATTAAAATTCATGGTGTATTTGGTGATCAAAGTTAAATTTTGTTAACTTTTTAATATAAGTCTTAGACTTGGCTATAGATTGATAGGTCCAAGCCTTATGCTCAGGAATCCAAACCATTTTTGAGCCAAAAGGTGAAAGATTTGAGTTCAAATTCAAATAGCATGATCACCTTAATAATATTATTGTGGTATTAACATGATTATATTATTAACTACATTAGTAACATGATCATTTTATATATTCACAACATCCAAAAACTTGAATTTGTATTTTGACCTACTAAAGGAGCCATTATGCCTAGTAGTCTTAAGAACAATGTTTGGTTCATTAAGATTATTATTTGGGACTAATGTTCTTATCAATTTTTGATAGCATTGAAGGATAATTGGAGATATTTTAACCTACGAATCAATTTATTATTCATTTGACATGAATTAATATTTTTTTAAATGCAAACAATCCTCATTCATCCTAGATAGCGTCAATAAGTTAAAATTTGGTTTTTAGTGATCCAAGTCACGCATAATTTGGTATATTTGAATTATATTTAATTTTTTACATGATTAAATAAATTATATTTTCTATATATCAATTGGATTACAAGGATCCTCTGAGTGAGTACTAACAAACCTAGAGTATTAGGTTTGAAAGAGTGTTTAATGATATTGTAAATGTTTAAGGATTAGTTATTTGAAAGTTGGTATTTGAAAAATAATTTATAGTCTTCACAATATTCAAGTGGTTTTTTAGAACAACAACAAATAATTCAAGGGTCATTGTATTTTGTGTCAAGAGTGTATACAGTCCTAAAATAGGGTAAATTTGGTTAAATAAGACCGCCTTAGTTTGTGTGGATAATTGGTGATGTTTGGAACTTGTCAAAAACTTTTATAAACTTTCTAGTATTTCTTGAGTCTCTGATAAGATTATTTGATTTAGTAAGTGAAGTTGTATAAGGATCTATTTTCAAGGTATATCAATGCATTAGTGCCTTATTTTTCATACAAGAAGTTATCTTTTATCAAGTTCTAAGATGTCACAAACATACATGCCATAAACATACATGCCTTATGATATAATTGTTTTTATCTCAATATGTCATAAAATTCATTTTTTAAACCTATGGAAAAAACTTAGCCTTTGGAGTACCAATCTAGTTACATGCATTTGAAGTAATTTGGGGCTATTTCGATCCCATTAAACCTAATTACATGACTATAAAATGTGATTTGGAGATTGATCATCTCTAATTTCATTATCTCAATTGAATAAAATAAACATAATTTATTTATATGCAATTTTTACATGTATAAAATGTGTTTTTGAGCTTAATAAACTTGAAGTCGCCAATTAATGAATGCAAATGTTGATTGGTTTAATTATGGATGTAATTAAGGTCAAAATGAGCCACATGAACATATTTTAAATTATATATTCAATGTAATTTGGAGTTAAATTATCCCTAATGTCATGTCATATATAATTAACCAAAGAGTTGATTAATTTAATCTAAGAGGCATTTGAGGCCAATTTGAACCCATGAAATTGTAAGATATGATTTGGGACAAAATTAAAAGTTCAATCCTATCATTAATTGATCTAATTAGTTAAATTGTGCAATTAAGGGCATGATTTGGGAAAAATTGATCTCCTAAACTAAATTTATGGCTCAATAAATTTTGTAAGATGTATGTAATATGTATGGCTTCACTGACACTAGTTTTATCAAAGATGCAAACATGTTCAGGTAATTATCACAAATAAGTGAACAAGCAACTCAAATTTTCTTAAATTACCTTAGTGAGTGGACCCTATATCTAATATCTTGAACCCTAAACCCTGTATCATTCAACTTAAACCTTAAACCTTGTACTAGTTACCTTAAACCCAAAACCCTTTAAATTGTAGACCCTAAACCAGTAAATTTAGATCCAATTAACATCATTTATATATAGTAAGAATTAGGTTCATAAGGATGAAATTGGTCAAAATTATATTACTCATTACAATATTTAACTTTATAGGCTCAATCTGTGATGATGTGGGGGCTAATTGATCCCAAAATCACATTCTTTACTCATAGATCTAGGTTCAAGGAGCTAAAATTTTCCCCAATCACCATCATGATTGTACCTTATATACCCTAAGTCCTAATCCCTAAATTTCATAATCCTTAAACTCTAAACCATAAATATAAACTCTTTAAACCTTGAACCAATCATTTTAGTCCAAATTCACATCATTTAGACTAAGAATTACGTTTATAGGGCTCAGTTTGGCCTAATTCACACAACTGATTGCCCCATTAAGCTAATTAAATTAATTGGCATGATGACATGAGGTATAATTACAACCCAAAAACACATTCCAAGTAACAAATGGGTCAAAGTGATTCAAATTATCTTCAATTATCTTTTCAATTAACCATGTGTACCTTAAACCATATATACATTAAAACCTAAGCCCTAAACTATAAACCCTAAACACTATACCCTATATTATAAACCATAAACTTTCCTTATTTACCAATTTATTTAGTCCCAATTACTATCATTTGTAGTAAGAATTAGTTTTGAACATGGCATATAGTAATTAGACGTTATATATAGGTCCTTAAACCTAAAACCTATATCCTAATCCCTAATCTGTAAAACTTAAATTATAAGCCCTATGCCCTAATGCCCACTACATGCCATAAACATACATGCCTTACAATATAACTTATTTTCCCATGAGATGTCATAAAATGCACTTTTTAAACCTATGGCCAAAACTTAGCCTTTGGAGTACCAATCTAGTTATGCATCTAAAGTAAATTGGGACTATTGTGAGCCCTTTCATCTTAATTACATGAAAATAAAATATGATTTGGGGGTTGATGAGATCTAATTTTATTTAACTTGATAAACTTGAAATCATCAACTAATGAATGAAAATGGTGATTAGTTAAAGTATGGAAGTAATTAGGGTCAAAATGAGCCATACAAACCTATTTTAAATTATATATGATGTGATTTGGAGTGAAATAGACCCTAATGTCATGCCATATATAATTAACCAAAGAGTTTATTCTTTTAATTAAGGAGGCATTTGAGGCCAATTTGAATCTCTTTAAGATCATGATATGATTTGGGGTAAAATTAAAATATCATTCTATCTTGAATTGATCCAATTAGTTAATTTGTGCAATTAGGGGCATGATCTGAGAAAAATTGAGCCCCTAAACCAAATTTATGGCTCAATCGATTGTCTAACATGTACTCCACTTGCACATGGCATAACTGACCCTACTTTAATAAAAAAATACAAACATAAACATAATTGTCATAAATATGTGAACATATAGCTCAAATGTTCTTCAATTACCTTAGTGATTGGACCCTATATCTGATATCTTAAACCCTAAACCCTATAACATTTAACTTGAACCCTAAACCCTGTCCCATTTACATTAAACCTTAAGCCATAATCCCTAAACCCTAAACCAATAAATTTAGTCCCAATTAACATCCTTTATATATATAGTAAAAATTAGGTTCATAGGGATGAACTTGGTTAAAATTACATCAATCATTAAAGCAAAATTGACTTAACCGGCTCAATTTGTGATGATGTGGGAGCTAATTGAGCTCAAAATCAAATTATTTACTCACAAATATAGGTTAAAGGAGCTCAAAATTTTCCCTAATGACCTTCACAATTATACCTTATATACCCCAAAACCTATACCCTAAGCCCTAATCCTTAAATTTCACAATCCCTAAACTCTAAACCATAGATATAAACTCTTTAAGCCTTTAACCAATCATTTTAGCCTAAATTAACATCATTTAGACTAATAATTAAGTTTACAGGGCTCAATTTAGCCTAAACCACATGACTGATTGCCCTATTTGACAAATTCACTCAATTTGCATGATGGCATGGGGTATAATGACAGCCCAAAAACACATTCTATAGTCATAAATGGGTCTAGGTGATTCAAATTTTTAATCAATTATATTTGTAATTGACCTGATGTACCCTAAACCATATATACATTAAAAACCTAAGCCCTAAGCCTTAAACCCTAAACATTATACCTTAAATTTTAAACCATAAGATTTTTTATTTACCAATAAATTTAGTCATAATGAACATCCTTTATAGTAAGAAATAGGTTCACATGGCATAGAGTGATTAGACATTGTATACAAGTTCATCACCCTAAATCCTATGCCCTAATCCATAATCCCTAAAATATAAATTGTAATCCCTATGCCTTAATGCCCACTACATGATGAAAAAATACATGCCTTATGATATAACTAATTTTATAATGAGATGTCATAAAATGTATTTTTTAAACCTATGGCCAAAATGTAGCCTTTAGAGTACTTATCTAGCTATGCATCTAAAGTAAATTGGGGTTATGTATAACCCCTTCAACCTAATTACATGGCTATAAAATGTGATTTAGGGGTTGATCAGCTTCAATTTGCCTCAATCGCCATCACAATTTTACCTTATATACCCTAAAATCCTATACCCTAAGACCTAATGCTTAAATTTTATAATCCCTAAAATCTAAACCATAAATATAAACTCTTCAAACCCTAAACTAATCATTTTATCCCAAATTAACATCATTTATACTAAGAATTATCTTTGCAATTGGCCACATGTACCCTAAACCTAAGTCGTAAATTGTAAACGAAAAAAATTCCCTATTTACCAAACAATTTAGTCCCAATTAACATCTTTTATAGTAAAAATTAGGTTCACACATGGCATAGATAAATTAGGCATTATATACACCCTTAAACATAAACCATACATGCTTTAATCCCTAATCCCTAAACCCTAAAACATAAATTATAGTCCCTAATCTCTAATACTTAAAACATAAATTATAATATCTAAAGCCTAATCCTTAAACCCTATGCATTAATTCCTTAATCCATCATTTATAATCCCTAATCTATATTAAGTATAATGTGATCATATTATTTAATAATGTGGTCGCATTATTTTTAATATAGACAACACTCGGTTCTCAATGTCAATTTCTAACACTAAATGAGTAATAAAAATGATGAGATCATGTTATTACATAATGCAATCACATTTTTATTAATATACACTTCTTAATATGTATGTTGAAGAAGAACTTAGTATAAAAAATGACATGATCTCGTTATGTAATAACATGATCCCATTATTATTATTATTATAGACTAATCTTAGTTTTCAATGTCTATTTTTAACCCAAATCAAGAACTCTATCCCCACAAACATTCTATGCATACTTCTATGGGAGCTATGGTACCTATGTGCTTGACCCCACCTTTGTAAAGTTGTCAATTGTCCTTGATGGGTGATGGATCATGTTCAAGGAAGAGGAAGATATTTAAGAATAAAAAACCAGAGGAATTTGAAGATTTGAGAGAAAAAAACAAGATACAAATGCAAAAACTTCATAGTAGACAAGGTATAAACTCTAATCCTAATAAACCAAGTGCCATAGATAATGAGCCAATTGACAAAAATGAATTAAACAATGATGAAATTGACCATAATGGATTGAATAATGATTAAATTAACCATAATTAAATTAATAATAATGAATTATATAATGTTATAAGTTTACATTCAAAGATCCAAGTTTTTGATTTTGTTGATGATGAGTTTATGTACGATGGTTCACCCCCATGAATGAAAAAAAATTATGGAAACAAATAATGATGAAAATAACCATTAATAAAATTTCATAGAAACATATAATGAATAAATAAATAATGAAAAGAATATCATCCCACCTATAAACAAAGAAAGTAATAATGATTTTGAAACACCCTCTCAACAAATTCCACCATTAACAACACCTCCAAGAATTATGAGTATAAAATACAAGTACTTAATTGATTTTATTGAAAATATTTTAGAAATAATGCATAATAAAAATTTTGATCACCATTCAAGAAGACTATCTCAAAAAATTTGGGATACTTTCTTTCATAATTTAGATTATGATAGTATAATTGTTTCATTGATAAAATTGATTAAGATGAGTCCTATAATGTAAACATTAGGACTAAGAACATTTAGCATGGATGATGAAAACAATAAAATTGCTAAAAATATACATGATGCATATCATACTATAGGCCCAAAATCATGCACCCACGATTGTAATGTTGCCTGATGTATACTCTGAACAATCTCCATGAAGGACCTTTTCAAGCTAAGAGATCATTTTGAACTTTCTCGAAGGGCACTTCGAAAAAAAGTCATCTTCAGCTTTTCTAAAGGGCACTTCAATTTTTTTTTAAGGGCATTTACAGGAAGGCTGAAAGGTAATTTATAAAAAGTTTGAAGGGCACTTCAACTTTTCTGAAGAGTCATTTTTAGAAAGCTAAAAGGACACTTACAAAAATCCCAAAATATTGGTCAAAATAAATTGTCCACGAAATTGTCTAAAAGAAAAGTTCAAGGAATGAATTCTTTCGGGACAAGTCTAAGGGAAATAAAACTTTGAAGAAAATACCCAAAGGATGATGGCCGGTAAAAATTTAATTTCAAACTATGGAAACTAGCCATTGGTCTCAAAAGGTTCAATAGGAACTTGAAGGCAAATATAGAGGTAACAAATCAAAAAATGTCCTAAGCATTTGGTTCAATCATAACTATTTCATTTGGTGATATGGCACAACTCACCCACCTCTCTCCCACATGCAAATGTAACTGATTCTCTCATATAGATACATGTCCAAGTGGCCCTTGGACTCTCTTTACTTGACCTCCCTCCCAAAGGCTATATATATGCATTCTTTTGGCTTGTTTAGCATCTTCCACTGGTTATTGATAAAAATATAACCATATTTGTACTTAAATAACTCTTGAAGAAATATACAAGTGTTTTTTCCAGTCATATGTTGTAATATTGAGTAATCACTTGAATCTTGTTAGTCTACTCTAGTGAAATATTTTCTTTTCTAGCTTGTACTCTTGATGGTCTAACAATTTGCAGAAATGAGATTGTTGTAGGTCTTTGCTATTATTCTTCTCTAAGTTTAGAGATATCTTAGAAGTTGTCCATTATTGTATCCCTCTTTGGAATCATTCATTTCCCTCATAAGGATCATATACCTTCCTGAATCTAGCATATGAAACATTGATGTAACAATTAATCTAAAGTTGTGAGTCTTGTGTGAGAAACACCTCATTTGTCTTTAAGAAGTGTTTTTTAGTCAATTAAGAGGACATTAAATATTGGTGCATCACCGTTTGGTTTCTTATTTTTTTTCTTTACCCCTTTTCATACATAAATTGTTAAGTTAGAGAGAGAGATTTAAATGTGCATGAAGGGGAGCTAGCCCCTTATCTAGAGATTCATCTCAGTGAAATTATCACCCACAACAAGAAAGATGTTTCCATTGTGCCACTTGGATGAGGAGAGCTGAGCATCTCCTCAAGGGTGTGAATCCAAGTGTCAACAGTACACATTAAGACTAAGAACATTTAACATGGATGATGAAAACAATGAAATTATTAAAAATATACATGATGTATATCATACTATAGGCCCAAAATCATGAACCCAAGATTATAATGTTTTCTGACGTGTACTTACAACTTGTGTAGTAAGTGATAAAATAAGGATAAAATTAATGGTTTAAAAAATAAGCCAAACACTTAATATTAATAGAAAAATATGAATGAAAGCAATTGAAAGATGTGAAAGACTTAATGAACGTAATATCAATAAACTCTATGCATTCTTTGGTAGAAAATCATGAATGGTAAAGGATATATCTAATAATCTCAAAGATTTACATGCTCAATTTTGGAAAGATAATACAAGAGTTTCACCCAATGCAACAGATGTTGTGAAAAGAAGAGTTTGGTCTCATAACCGTGAACTGCATTCAAAAAATTTATTGGATATGACTCGAACACAATTTTACTCTAAATTTTTGGATAAACATAAAAAAAAAATATTTATCAAATATATTTTGAGATGGCCAAACCTTTTTATGTAAAAATAAATCACACACGCACCACTTGTTTTTGTAGGTAACATATTGAATTTTCAATGCACTATGATGTTTTTATCCATATTCATTTTAATTTTCATATTAAAAAAATCTACAAGAGTGTGCTATTGAGTTACCATAAAAATCAGCAAGAGAATTTATTCCAACCATCTTTTGTAAAAGACCAAATGGATAATTATTTTACAACAAATCATGTTTAAATGGAAATTACAACATTTGTGGTGGATTGCCAAAATTAAAAAATGTACCCATGAGGAAATTATAATTGCAATTGGATACAAATTAGTTGGTTTAAGAAAATATAAATCAGTGACTTATCATGTAAAATATGGCAAAGAATCTAAAATATGTGAGCTTGTTACAAAAAAGATACCTGTTTCTGAATTTTTGGTCAAATTTAGGGAGAATATTGTTTATGAGTATACAAGACACACACATAGGGATATATGGTTGGATGAAAATTTAAATATAATTAAATAATCAGTGACTTATCATGTAAAAGATGGCAAAGAATCTAAAATATGTGAGCTTGTTACTAAAAAGATACCTATTTTTGAATTTTGGGTCAAATAACCACTGGAACATGGTTTTGATGATAACCTATAAAATATTTAGATCAATTGTTATTTTAAGAGTTAAAACACACAGGAAGATACTAAACTATTCAAATTTGATTCTTACAATGAATATTCAATTACAAAAATATCATCAGAGGCCATTAAATAGGAAACTATGGAAAGTTCAATGTTAGTCCATAAAGCTATTTTGATACTATCAAGGTTAGATCATATCCTAGTGGTTCGTTGGATTGAAATATCTAGGTATGTTTACTTTTCAATCTAGATGTAATCAATTATACAAAAAAAAATTGTTTTCTAGATAGTACATATGAATTCCATTTTTAATTACTTACTAATATGTTTTTATAGATTAGTGATGCCAGATAAGCTTCCACCTTCACTTTGTTGGCATTGTTAGTAAATATTTCAATATTATTGAATCTAAGAGAATCTCAAGTTATACGTAATTAAAGCTTAGGTTATATGTGATCAAAGTTCAAGAAATGACAAATAGGTTTTGTTTTACGAGTGTTTAAACTTAGGCTAAAAAATTGCATTTTTCTTGTATTGGGAAGGGTATTCTCGAGGCAAGAATGAGTGGTGGGTTTGTCGACTAGGCTTCATAGGAGGCCAAAAAAAATTTCCTAGATGTTATCATCACCCTAGACATGTTTTTAGTGTTTTTTTGTCAAAAAACATCAAAACTATAGTTCTGCAACCACAACTTAAACTTTGACAACATTTATTGTCAGTTTATCTGTGCTTCAGAATGATAGTGAAAATGCACTTCAAGTAGATTTGAACATTGTGACAGTGTGATAACATGTAATATTGTTATTTGGACATGATCAAGGAGATATATTCCTAGGTAGAGGTCTCAGAGGCCTAAATGGTAGTTGGAGCTCAAGAAGTTGCTTGTCTAATGGTAGGAGGACCCTTCACTACAACTCATCTAACAGATTGCTTTCAAAGGTTGCACCTAATTACTCCAGGGTAAAATTATAGGGATTAAAGGGGAAGGGGAGATATGTAATAGTTCATGGAAATGATTTACATATTTCATTTTACACATGTTTAAACTTAGTCTAAAAATTTTCATTTTTCTTGTATTGGGAAGGGCATTTTTTAGGTTGGAATGGATGATGGGTTTATCGATCATGCCTAATGGGAGGCCAAGAACTAGATCCTAGATGTTATCTAGCCCCCAAACATGTTGGCCATGTTATTTTTCTATTAGAAATAATTGGAACAATAGTTTTGCTAAACTCTCAACTTACAAAACATGTAAAAACTTGGGTAAGATGATTTTTTGGGTGATTTGAGTTCTATAAACTTTGGTAAGGGTTATAATGTGTTGAAATTGCTAAAATACTAATGAAAATATTTTTTTGAAGAGATACAAACTCTATTTTAATAAATTGACCTATTAGAGAAACAACTAGGTTTAGAGACCTACAAACTTAATGAGTAATTGGCCTATTGAACTATTGACCTAATGAGTAATTGATTAGTTTAAAAGAAGATTGTATGAGAGTGGATTTTGAATTGAACACGAGTGGATATTTAAGGTTATAATTATTCATGATCTTAAATCATATGAATAATACTTTCATAGCCTTCTTAAACATAAAAGAGAAAAATATGCATTAGGTGGTATTAGGGGATGATAAAAGGCATACAAAAAGAAGGCCTAGTTTCAAGAAATGATAGTAAAAAGGCATTAGAGCCAAGTGAAGGTAAACGACTAGGTAACTTATAGGTATAGTTATCTGAGTGAGAATTTTTCAAGGATTTATGGATGATTTTATGTCTTTGCATTAGACAAGTTTGAACATGAATGGGTATGGGTTTAAATGTAATCAAATTGTGTTAATGAGTAAATGGGTGATGACAAATGCAAAATAGATAAGAGTGTCATTTGTCATTTTCACTACACATAATGAAATAAATACTTTAATTTAAATAAATATGGGAGATCCATGATTTATAGCATTGAAAAGACAAAAAATTAATCGTCATTTGTGTACAACACTAAATATGAGATTTGATAGGTAATAGTTTGGAAGATCAAAACAACACTATACAATAACACACAATGAAATAAAAATTGAATGTAAATTACATATATTGCCATGATGGGGAATATAATATAGGCACATGTGGGTAATGTAAATAATATATATAATTCCATTGTAGGCATAAAAAAAAATACATCTACAAACATAGTATCTAATGTTGGGTGAATGCCATATACACATATACAATGCCAAAAAATGCATAAATTACAATATAAACATACAAAAAAGTACATCTCATGTAAGATAACCTATTCATCAAATAACCTCTCTCTCTCTTTGCCTTCTTTGAAGAAGACTCTCCCTAGGATGCCTTGCTAGTATATGGTGACCCCTCTAATGCCTTGGATTGATACAAGGTCCGACTGTGAGTCCTATGCTCGTAGCTCACTTGCAGTTGATCTTGTTCAAATATGAGTATTATTACAAAATTAAAATAAAATAAATTTATCCAATTTTTAAGAAATTAATTTTAAGAAATAATAAAAAATCATTTAACCATGTAATTACTACAAACTCGTGGTCCTGGTTAATTTGTTTTTGATGCTCAAACAAGTCAATGGCAAGCTCAATTATTCAAATAGGCATAGAAAATATGGGAGAAACATGAGAAGTTTTCATACTAATCTTCTGACTAGGACTATCAGATGTCATAGGATAACTAAGCATACACAATACAGTCACTTAAGTTATATATGTCCCAAGTATGTAGTAAAATTATTAAAACAAATCTATTTTTACAATTTAAAATTACAAGTTAATATATACTTCTATCAGCACTTGTGTAGATGACATTGTAGTAGGCATGCCTATGTCTATCTTAGCTCATAGAGAGGGAGGAGAGTCTACTTGAGCCATCAACTATTCATGTAAATAAGGTCTCACTTAATTTTATATAAAGTATCAAATATATATATGGAATTTTTTTCTCAATGTAAACCAAGATATATATGGAAACATAATTTAACATGCTTATCATGAAAAGACAATGTAAACCAAGAATCATGAAAGTGTAACTACCACACAATGTGAAATGGATAAGAATAGAAATTAGTTTGCATGTTGGAGGTAATATAATTTTTTTTTGTACATTTATGAAGTGTGAGTGGAAGAGTAGGAGGTGGAAATAATAGTATCACTTTGACAAGGCAAATTTAGGGAGAGAAAAGGAATAAAAGACATATCAGGAAATTTGTCTTTACTTGTAAAGCTTATTTGGATTGATTAAAATGTAAATAAGTGTCTCGAAGTTTATTATCAATCCTATTGTGTTCATGTCTCTATTTAAATAAGATTCAAGTCAGTAGTTTATATGTTCAAAATGGTGAAACCCAAGTTTCAATACTCTTTCTTAAGGCACAACTAGAAAGAGGACAACATAGTCAATTTAAAGTGTCATTATAAATGATTTAAAGATGAGTAATGGATAGAGGAACTATATGAGACTAATTTAAACACATTTAATGTCTCAATACTATTTATAAAATTCAAAATACATGGGAAGACTATATACAACCCAATTAGTAATAATTTTGAGTTTGCATAGTCATAAAGAGAGACCATATAGAGTTCTTGGAAATAGAGTTAAGGGTTTAAAATATTGTGAATTTTGTGGGATATTATTTTTAAATGTGTGTGATTATTTTAATTTATCTCAAATGATGGTATCCAGTAAAGGGTATTGAGGGTTTATTTTATCCTATTTATTGACATAATCATCTTGGAGGGGTACAATTTTTTTGTAAAACTATATGTTGGGGGTGATTTAATATTGAGAAAGGAAACCTAATAGTTTGATAAGATAATTTGGGTAAGGTAAAATACATTTCAATCCTTAGAAGATTTTATAGGGGTTAAAATGTCATTCTATCTCTTTTATTATCCTCTCGGGGAGGTGCAGAACTGAGACAACAAAAGTTAGGGTTTGAAACTAGAAAATTAGATAACAAGTTATTTAACTGATAAAAAGTCATTTAAATTTATGGAAAATGTTTTTTATATATGAAGAAGATTATTTTTAAGGTTTAACATTGATTTGAGTCTATATGCTATAGTTTCATAGTTAGTAGCCTTTAATTAGGCATATGAGACCTAATTACTCATGCAGGGTGTAGAGATGGATTACAAAGATGGCTAGATAAAGCATTAGTACAGAAAATGATAAAAATTCTTAAATAAATAACAATATAGGCCAAAATATTCAAATTTGGTGTTCAAATAACAATAAATATCAAATAAAAGAATGTAATTACCAATTACCTTCCCATGAACATCTCACCATCCATAAGCAGCTCCAAACATATTTTTTACATTGATTTGGAGTTTTTGTCTTTGTCAATAATGGATGCTTTGCTTCTCCATCATATCAAGATCACTATGTATAATCTATGCTCATTATATGAAATCACTAATATGCCTATCAAATGAAGCTATCCTATTGTAAATAAAACATTTATCAAACTACATAAATGACTTTTGGAGAGAATCTTGCATTATAAGTTTACATAATTTTAAGCTTAAAAATGTAAGTGAGATGCCTCTTATTTATATGTTTTTCAAATTTATCAGATTCAAACATGACCATCCATCTCAATATCAATATGTGTAGCCATGAATTAATCCAATTATGTAAATAAAATCCATAAATATTGTCATAATGATTTGGGAGGAAGGGGCATTAAAGAGACATGGGAAGCCATAATACTAATATTTGTTGTAGTTATGGCTTATGGATTCCACCCCATAAATGACCTCACTTAATGATGTAGTTCATAGATATAAATTTACAATAAATAAATATCTAATAAATTCCATGGAATTCTTACTTAAAATCATAATTTGGTTTAATTCACCTAATTGAGATTAATAAATTTTTGAGCAATTCATTGAAAATTGCTGCACTTCATTAATCAAATTGGTCAGAAAGTCATATTATTGGGTCATAATTTGATTGGTTAAAAACTATAAGGTGATATTAGTTACTTATGGACCATCATTTCATTTAGGATCTTGTCGACATAAAAGCACACATGCACATGTTGTGTGCTTCTGAATTAGAAGAAAAGAGTGATCTAGATCACCAAAATGTGTTTCATCATTTTGACTTAAAATGATTTGATTAAAGTTAATAATAACATAAAATTAATTTCCCCATTTAGGGATACATTATCCTAAATTAGCACTTGTATATGAAAATCTCAAACAAATTAGCATATTTAAATTATTTTGGCCCAAATTTTGCATTTTCACAAATTCAAGTAAGATCAACAAATTTCAACACAATGGTGTTAGGAATTGGATGTCTAAAAGGGGTGTTGAATTAGGTGTTTTACAAAGAGAATTAAACAATGAAATTACCTACATGAGCGATGTGATGGAAAGTGGTATTTGAATGTGGGTTTGGTTTGGTTGGGAGCTTTGTAGTTTACTCAAAACAAGGAGGTTTGCCTCTAAAAAGGGCTAGTAGAAGGAAGATGTCAAAGAGGAAGGAAGAGTTATGTGAAGAGTTGAAGTTTGGGGGTTGTTTCTAATTGTTGGATGCATGAAATGAGATATAATTGAGTAGGTAGATGATCTTATGAGTATTATATAGAGACAAAATCAAAGTAGCAAGCAGACGTATGAAAACACAGAAGAAGATTGTAAATGACATAGCAAGGATAAAGAGAGAGAACATGAATATAGAGTATGAACTAAGGAGGTTGATGTTAAAATGAAATATTTTAGAGGTAGTTAATTAGTAAAATGACTTCAATCAGATAAGGAGGATTAAGTAAATACAAGGAGGTTTAGGAACCATTGAGTAGGTAATAGTGAACAAGAAAGACATAGTAAATTCAAAGTGATCAAAGCGATAAAGAGGTTGAAGAGAAAAGACAAATAATGACAAGAAAATAATATAGCTAGGTATTTAGTAGAGGTAAGTGTGTGTTTGCATCCATATCAGGTTAGCTTGTTATAACCTATGTATCAAGATATTGTATAGACAAAGTTAACTTAAACTTATAAGACAAATATAAATAGACTAAATATACATAGAGAATAATATTAAATCAAAATTTTAACTTTGTATAAGTAAAATGTGTTGTCCTAATAGAGACATATGCAGTAGTGGATCGGCTAGTAGCTAGAGATGAATATGTAAACCATGGTTGCGTCAAATCAAATGATGTAAATGTCAATTATGATAATGAAGGCACCATCACCTACTAAAATATAAAAAATGAAAAATATATTATTCAATTTCTACATAAATTAATTGTATGATTAATTAAATTTACAAATATAACTTAAATTTAACATGATATTTATATAAAATATACCTGCATCTATTTAGTGGCTGATGTCTGCACACCAATTGTGTATGTTAAAAACTCATTACTCATAAAAATATTATCCAATCCCTATAAATCACCAATGCCATAATCATCAGAAGGTCTAGTGCACATAGCTCCACAAGAACTGCAAGCATGGGGTCAAGTATGCACACTAGGTGGCTTATCTCTAGCATGGGTTTGTGAAAGCCTACTCATATGTTGAATGAGTGTATCAATGAGTGAACTAATATCATGCATAGTGTTAAAATCCATGACCTGCTGAACTATGGAGGGGATCTTAAGCTCAATTAGATTTTGGATATAATTTTTAGGCCGATTGGGTGCACGATGTGCATCTAATCGATCCTGTACAGAGCCTTTACCTTAGCCTTGAAACTTACTAAAATCAAAATAGTTTAGAATCTCATTGAGGACAAACTTGTAGTAGAGTTTCATCAAAAAATACAACATGACCTCATGGTTGTTACATGGTGGATAATCAAACACCATCCACCATCAATCCCAAAAATTTGTTATGATTAAGTTATCTTGGCAGTGATGGATTAGAAAATGTTTAACAATTATGAGAAATAGAGCATTGGTGGTTGGGTCAATGAATAAGGTAAAAATGGAAGATTTTGATATTTCTTTGTTCTTGACCTCAAGTGCTGATAATTTTTAAAATAATAAGCCCTACAACTATCATGATATCAAGTCCATCTATCAATTTGACTCATTATAAAGTTAATATGACCTAATAATATATCTAAAGAATTGGCTAGATGGGTGTGGTGGGGGTTGGTAGAAGTGGGATCCCTTATTATCCTAATTAATTCTTCAATTTCAATTTTATTTTCCATAATGTTGTCAATTAGAATCTCCTAAGTGTCTAGAGGATTTTTTGGAACTATAGAAAGGTTAGGATGAGGGATAGGAGGAGGAATAATAGGGTTTTGTGGAGGGTTAGGAGGAGGAACATAAGTGTTCTATGGAAGGTTAGGAGAGTTAGTAGGATGGGTTGTTCAAAAAAAAATTACAACAAAAATTTACTAAAAGTTAGGGTTAAACAATGAAAATAATAAAAAAATTAGGGTTAATAAGTGTACATTTTTAGCACTTACCTCTTCTATGTGGTGGCATTATCGATTAGTGACTTTTTGGGATTAATTTAGTGACTTTATATCACTATTTTGTCTCTCTCACATAAATTATGATCATAAAAGGTGAGGAAAAGAAAAGAAACTTGAATGAAAAATGATGAATTTGTATTCAAGTTTTATTTTTAATTTTTTTGTAAAATAGTTAACATGACCATGTTATTAATATGATCATGTTATTGAAAACAATAATAACACAATAACGTTATTGTTTAAAATAACACAATCACATTATGGCTTGATAATTATTGAGCCATAATTTAAATACCATGATCGTGTTAATTAAGTAACATGATCGTATTATTTATTAAAATGATCATATTACTAAAAATGTTCATAGAATTTTCCCCCAACTTTGTGCACTTACCCATAACAAAATATACATAATAAGAATTACCAAAAATTAAAATAGATAAATCTAAGTTTAATTTGATAAAATAGTTACTTGGAAATAAGTAATAATATTATTCTTCTCACTATTTCAAAATTTTCATTTCCTTTAAATTTACATTTTCATTGATATTGAATAAAAGCATACCATCTCTAAACCTCAATAAATATTACTAATGGGTTATTAATACATATAAAATTATTGGGTTATAAAACTGTTTGTGCTTTAATTTAAAATAATTTTATGAATGTTTTTGGTAATAATAGTATTTTTTTTAACTATACTAGGTTAAAAAGGTAGTACTACATGACATTGTAGAATTTAGGATTTATTCTATGAATGGTCGAGCAGTTGTGACCTAAGTGATAGAGGGAAGGATGAAGATAAATATGTAAAGGATTTGGCATGGCTAAATGTTTGTGTTGGAAAGGTAGGTGGGATTTTGGTAGGCTCAATGAGAAATCCATCGATGGTGGTAGAAGTTATTGTGGCCAAAGATGCACATCTAGGGCTGACATCTAAGGCAATCCCCTTTGGTCAATGTTCAATGTGGGAAAGCATCAGCGGGATGGAAGGAAGGGGATCATTGAGGTAGAAGTGACTCATTTGGAGGATTTAGGAAAACCTAATGTGAAGATTGTGGTGTAATCAAAGACCACCCCTTCCATCTCTTTTAACAATGTGACACTTCAAGAAGTACTCAAAAAATCAGAAATGGTTCATGGATAGAGGCATGATATGTATATTTTACTAATTCTGGCCATCCTTGGCTTCTCTCCACAAGTAGATTTAAGTTGGGTTAATTTTAGAAGTGAATATTCATTAATTTATATTTATATATATATATATATATATATATATATATATATATATATATATATATAGATATATACACACACACACACACACACACACACACACACACACACACACACCCTTGAGATACCAGCCAAGGCATCAATTAGAATTGAAACTGGAGGAGCATAGAACTAAATGATAGTAGTGAATGAATAAATTAAACAATAACACTGAATAACAATCCAAACATGGAATGCATCATTGAATGATAGTGTGAGATTCCATAGTTGAATGAAAAATCCAAATGATAGAGCCAAATGGTAGAGTTGAATCAAATAACTGAATGACATAGCCAAATGATAGAGCTGAATGACATAACTAAACAATATAGTTGAATGACATAGTCAAATGACTTTTCTTAATTATAGAACCAAATAATAGATCCAAATGGTAGAGTTTAATGGTATTAGAAGGTGACAGAGCTGAATATCAGTTTCAAAAGCTAGTGATGAACAAAAAGATAGGTGACATAGCCGAATGGTGGAACCTAATGATAGATTTAGGTGAGACAATTGGTAAACTAGAGATGAAAACCTTCTATTAGATGATATTATCGAATGGGTTATGAGATTATCAAATGACAAAGCCAAAAATCATAGGCCATCATGCCATCTAGTGGGAATGGTAAAAAAAAAGCTAATTATCAAGGAAATCATCCATATTATCTTAATTTAAAGATCCAACCAAAAATTCCATACAATCACAATGCACTCAAAATACAAGTATTTTTTTAGTTTGTCATAAATTTTAATCCAATTATTCAATAATATTAAAATAATTTTACATGCAGAAATCCCCAGTATTATCTCACAAAATATAATCAATTAGAATAGCATAACATCCCTTAAATAATTTTTTTATGATGACATGCCACCACTCGAAGATGCTCCTCTAGTTTTTGATGAAAATGATAACACTCAATTTGCAAAACAGATTGGTGGTTCTCACCAAGTATTATTTTTAGGTGAAACCTATACTCAGAAATCTTCCCAAAGAAAGAGAAATAGATGAATAATTGGAAGGTCCTTTAAGGTGGATTTGGAAAAAAAAATTCCCTTCATAGAGCCTATAGAGCTTGAAAATGTTGATGATACTCCAAAAGAATTCATATGTACAATATCTATCTACAAACTAGGAAAAGAACATAGAGTGCAATTGAAATTGGACACGATTAAGAAACATTATGGAAAAGTATATGAGATAGTGAAGCACTCAGATGGATTGATAACAATAACACATAGGTGGAAAACTACGAAAGAATGCATGCATGTAGGATATGCACAAGAGCATGAAAATGATAAGAAACATCCAAAACATCTTTTGGAGAAAGGGGGAACAATTAAATAAAATTTTAGAAAACTCAATTAGTTCCATCTAAAGGTGAAATACATACAGTTTTATACTATATACCATACTCTAAAAAAAGGTAGACTTATTTTTGGTTTTTTAGATTATAAAATTTTATTTCAACATAATGGATTTTTAGATATTCCATAATCACATTGGTTGAATAGAAGTGCTTAGGAAATGGAAAAATATCTAAAAATAGTTGAGATTTAATATTTGAAAGAAAGTATTAAGAGATCATTGTTTATCTCACTATCTATCAATGAGGTCAAAACAATTAATAACAAATCCTTGATTTGTATTCATGTGTATACTTTTGAGAACTATTCAAGCTAACCTCATCTACTAGTAGTTCATAAAATAGTAGAAAATTATAATGCAAAAAATCTTCATGAATTGGTTGTATTGAATTTAAAAGATAAATCTGGAACGGATGATTATGCAATAGGTATGAAGATGGTGTGTGTTGGGGCTGATGGTGCATCAATTATGTGGGGCATATAAATGGTTTGTGTGTTTGGATACAAACAATAGTTTCCCCATATATGATTCTAATTCAATGCATGGCTCATAGGATGAATTTTTCATACAAAATAATTAGCAAATTTTATAATGTGGCTAAAGTGGAGAAGTTCATTCATGACCTACATGTTTACATGTCAAGTAGTCCAAAAAGAATTTTAGAGTTCCAAATATTTGTAATAGGAGTCACTGATGGTAAGAAACTATTGAAAAATGTTGATAGAAGGTAGATTTATATGTATGAACTTGCATGATGAATTTTTGAATAATATCCATCATCAGTAGGTTTTATGTATAAATATCATAGGAAAATTGACAAGACAAAAGATTTGTTGTACCATTTAATAGATTTGGAAACACTGCTTGCTTTATGTTAAATTCTTTTAATGCTAAAGAAAATGAATTGTATAATGAGACATGCTTAGAAGAGGTCCATTTATATTTTTGACTTCCTATGGCTGAGAAAATGAGTATGTCAATCTCTAGACATACTATACACTTCGAATGAAATGTATCAAGGCCTTATTTTTAGTAGTTAGCAATATTTGACCAATTTAAAGAAACCTACTAGTTATTTAAATTTGAATATCAATGATCATATTTGTGTCATTGTGAAGGGAAAGGAGATTCCAATGTACACTTTTTACAAAAGACCTGATCTTATGGGAGCTAAATCTAAAAAAACTACCCATAACACATATTCTGTATGACACTATTCTATCTAAAACCTGGATGAAACTAAGTAGAGTTTCCCAAAACTTATCTATTGAGATCAGAGATCATTTTCAAAGGGATGATTTGTTGGAGGCCATGGCAATTGTGAATCTCATTTTCTGGAACAGTAATAACAATAAAAATATGGTTAGCAATTTATTTCACAAATACATGGGTTATCTTTTAATGCATTTCGATAAATTTGTAGAGGTGAATGGAGTAGAAATTAAAGGTATCTTGTGAAAATATATACTGACATCCCAGTTGACCCATTTTGGAATTATAATGTTTGAATAATATTATCTTCTAAGTTAACCAACAGAGAATGGGGAAATTACAAGACTGTGGAAAAAAGTTTATCCTAGTAGTATACTAAAGAAAAGTCTAAGTGAATATTTCTAATTATATGAGCTTTGTCAAACAATGATTATGGGCTCAGTGAATATGAAATAGTATTTAGTGCATTATCACTCATACATTCAAAATTTTGAATTAGATTTGGTAGATATTTAGAAACATGTTTGAGATTATATGTTTCATGTTATGCAATGGATATATTTCCTATTGAAAGATCTATGGAAACATGGAGTTCTCTAACTAGAATAAGAGGTGTCATCAATACAAAAACAAATAAAGAGGATGTAAATAATGAAACTGAATATGGAAATGACAGAGCAGATGCAAATGTCACTACCACTGATCAAGTTTGTGTAGGATTATTTTAATTACCAGACTATTAGTTTTGATTTTCTGAATTTGAATTTCATATAATTTGTTTGTAGAGACTAATATTCAATGTATTCATGTATTAAATTATATAATTGTTTAAGTACTTGTTAATTTGTCACATGTTTATCATAAGATGCAATAATTATTATATGTTTTTTGAAAATCATTTCCTTGTTTGCTGCTAAGTGTTGAATGTAAAAGATTAATATATTGTGATTGTTTTAGGGGAAACATTTTAGGTTAATATGGTTATTTTATCTTTGTCTTGGATACATATTTATTATAGATATATTTTTCCATACATATGTGACGTATTTATTTTTCCTTCATAGTACATCATATGTTTTTAAGATCCAAAGTTGTAATATTAAGACAATCAAGATTTTTATTATCTCCTTTTCCAACATCTCTTACAGAAAGTGTACTTGGATAGGCAACTATATTTTAATTAAATAAGGCATCAGGATCATGTCCTTGCTCCTTAATGGTTTTTCATAATGTGTTGTTCTATTTATTCACCAGAACAAGCTTCTCCTTGAATTAAACGGTAGATAATTAAGTTTTCTGTGCATTTTTCAGATGCACATTAAGGACCTCTACTTATTTTTTCAAGTTCTCATATTTTTCATACATTTTAAAATGTAATGTAATTATATGTGAACACAAATAAGAATGACATGAAATTTGATTAAAATGAATATACATTACCAAATATTTTTCCTTCTCTGCATTCACAATCACAATAAAGTTGGTGTCTTTCACCCATTTATTACAGTATGCCTAGGCTTATAAATTAAAACTCTCCAAGCTATTAATCATGATAATAAACACATTATCATTGCAAATATTAGCAACAGTAATTGACCCAGATTTATATTTGGAAAATAAAGCATCAATCTTTGTGGGTTCTTATTGCACCAATGCAAAAAAAATTTATTGCTCAAAGTGGTTTTGATAACATGCATTTATTTATTTTACCAATGCCCTCACCCATATATCCCACACATGTAATTTTTTTTTAATTCATAAATTACTCCATCCTAAAGATTAACAGTAATACTATCTGCTACCAAATTGTTCAGTGAAAAAGATGTAATTGCATCATTAGATCAGACAACATTATATATTGAGGTCAGACTGTCTAGTGAACTATTTGAAGGTTAGTATTGAGGAGTCACATGAACATGTGTTGCTTTTCCATAAGTAAAATCATGTGGATTAAAAATTAGTTACAATATTTGTGCCACATTCAAATCCTAGATATTCCTCATCAAGTTCAATTTATGGAAAAGAAGTCAATCCCTATGCATTCGATAAACCTCCAATAGAGAAAGAGGGGAATTGGGAACTTGATAATTGTAGTTTTTTGGTTTATTATGGGGTTTATAATAAAATATCCTTCTCCATTTCATGAAATGAGATCAGGTGACGAGATGGTGGCATAATGTTCCTCATAGATAGAGGATGGCCTGTAAAATGTAAGTTATTTTAGAAAATAATTAAATTGGAAAAACAAAGTTATATGCTACTTTGAAATTAAAATCTTAGTACTTGTATTTGGAGACATCATATCCTCCAATCTACTCAGTGTATTGAAAGTGACAGGGGTGTTTTGAATTGGTACATAATGCAAAATTTCACTCTGAAAAACTATATTAAAAAATCAACAAACAAAAAAAACAAAATATGCAATGTAAAATACCTTCCATAGAGGGCCAAAAAGGTACAAGGGATGTTACTATTTTTTATATTCGTGGTTGTTCTACCATCTAAATTCTTGCCAAATCAACTACAAGAATAAAAAAATAGCTAAAATAATGCACTTGAGTCTTGAAAATTAAAATCTCATTTGAAATGTTTAAATAGAAAAACTGCACATAGATATGACATCGAAGAAACTCATGGATGTTTCAAAATCTAATAGGATTAAAAGGATGATTTTATAGACTCTGAATCTGCAAATTCTTCAACTGCATGTTATCCTTTTGAGGTAAATTATATTTTTGAGGCATGCATTCTTGCCTGTAATTTGTAATAATCAAAGTTTAAATATTTATTAATATTTACCTTGGTAACCATTTAACAAATAAACAAATATTAAACCCTATATCAACAAATTAGTAAATAAACTAACCTCCTACTCATCCATAAACAAAGAGTTTGTAATCATTTCTAGATCAAGCACAGTCAGACCCTGTGCTTTTTGGAGGTCATAGTAAGCCTCATAGTACAATGCCATAATAAAATTTGAACAAGAAATAGTGGAACTAGGATTGGTAGAAGCACAATTTAATTCAAGTCTTATTCGAGCAAAAATAAAAGAGTACTAATAAAATTTACATTTGACAAGAATACAAACAATGTAAAATAGTGCCCAATAGGGAATATCTTCTGGTCTTCCTTGCAATACTATTTTGGCTTTAAAAAATTCAACAAATACTTTAAAAAAGGGTGAGTAATGGCCTTGATGTGGAGGCCCCTCTTTTGACTATTTGAAAGGAAAGACAAAATGAGGATTTTAAATCACAAAAGTTGGATTTTAAAAATACAAACAAATTTATAAGTACATATTGATTTGGATGATGGGCAAATCAAAATTGTCATAAAAAATTTCTTGTCTTCATCTATTAATATTGATTTGGAGCTCACCTAAGTTACATTGTGAAATGAAAGACCTGCTAAATTGTGAACATCCTCTGGTGAAGTACCAAAGGTAAACATTATAGAATCCACTTTCACTATGAAGATCTTCTAGTTAGGGTCATAGGAATACATGACCATTTTCAATAGAGTCGTGTCTATGTCATATTGAGGCATGTAGGGTAGGATAATAAAGTTGGATTCTTGAATCCAATCATTGTATGCATCTAGTTGCTACACGAGCCTCAAAATGTCTAGACATAATAGGTTCTTAAAAATTAATTTTTACTGCATCGCTGCAAAGGGAGATGAGAAATTAGTTCAAAAAATGTTAAAAATGAGGGTAGGTTTGAGTATTTATACAGATATGGATGCAACCTTGTAATTGGATAATATACTGGTCACACAAGTTACCCACTAGCGTGTCTTGATCATCTAGTTCTATATTTTGTCCATGTCATTCATTTTGATCATTTGGCTCCACCATTTGGATATGTTTTTTGGCTATGTCATTAACTCTATCATTCATCTAGGCCATTCAGATGTGTCATCCAGTTGTGTCATTTAATTTTGTCATTCATCTATGTCTTTTAGCTCTAATTTTTGTCTATGTCATTCACCTATGTCATTCATCTATGTCATTTAGCTAGGTTATTTGGCTGTGTCATTCGATTGTGTCATTCAGCTATGGCATTTGGCTAGTTCATTCAGCTCTATCATTCGACTAGGTTATTTATTTGTATCTTTTATTTGTGTTGTTTGGCTATGTCATTCATGCTTCAGCTCTATTTATTGGCTTGATCATTTAGATCTATCATTTGGCTCAGTTTTTCATCTCCATCATTCGGTTTGATCATTCGGATCCATTGTTTAGCTTAGGCGTTGTATGGGGGAAAATATCAACAAAAAAATTCACCATCACCCATAGATGATTCACTATACCAACGAATCAAAGTTCCCTAGATTCGTCAAATATTTCCAACATTTTTTCTAGTAGGGCCTCTTAAAATGAATACGAGATTTATGCTACATGGTGGCCATTAATGGTAGGTAGCCTAGAAATATATCCCTGTGCTAGGGGGTTTTCATCAAGGTTTTTTATCTCCTTGATGATCAAAATAATATTTGAAAAGATAGTATTTGGACTTGGAATCAATTATTTCTCATCATGAATCCCTAGTTTTCATCATTTAACCCTCTCATAAAATCACTTATCTCATGACCCATCTAGTTTCAGTTGTCATACCTTCTCCTCCAATTCTAGTCTGAAACATGCCTCTCATTGATTGGTAATTCTTTGGGTGAGATGATGGAAATAGACACTACTACTAAAAACTTTGATCATACCACGTTTGTGCATATGTTAGTCTCCTTGGATATTGTTCATGATCTCCTCAGTGATATTGAATTCAAATTCAAGGAGTGCTCCTATTTTAGACCCTAGATTATGAGGAGGTTCCTTTACATTGTTGGTAGTGCTTTGAGATAGATCATGTGGTTGAGAATTGTCAAAGTATAAAATGAAAGGTGGATTCATCATGGTCAAAGGATTCCTGCACCATCCATCTCATGGTTAATGGGGTTTGTACTTCAAAGGCACATGTTAGATAAGAGGTAGTCTCTCCTATGCAAACCAATTACAAGTTCCTTGAACCTCAAGAGATGATTTGTGCACCTTCCTTGACCCCTATTGTGGGCAAGGATTTGGAGGATTTTAGGGTCGATGTGGTGTTAAACACTAAATATGATGTTGTTGGACACTAATTAACCATTGCTCTATCCCCTCATAGTGACACTTCTATAAGTTCATGTGATCAAGCAAATTGGATGATTATTTGAAAGAGGAAAAAAGGGCTAACTCTTACTAAATCATTCCCCACGACACCTGGTGGCAGTGGTGAAGATATGAGGTAATGGGGGACCTTACATTTGGATGGTTGAGTGACCCTTTAGACCTGAATGTGTTGATCTTATTGGCTAGTATGGTGTTGATGTTAAGTTTCTTTGGTAGTGGGTAGATTTCACCATGCTTTACCTGGGTGTTGGTGCCCCCAATGGTGGTATTTTGTTTCATTGTATTGTTTGGTTTCATTGGGTAGTTTGGGCCTTTTTAAAAATTAATTTCGGGGCTTTGTGTCATACTCTACTTTTTGACAAATCATATTATCCGATATTGTCAATGTTTTTTGTTTATTCATTACTCTTGATCTTTGGTTCCATCTTACTACGAATAGTGTAATTTCATTTTCTTGTTTAATAAAATGGAAGAACCCCCAACTCCCATACATACATACATACATACATACATACATACATACATACATACATACATACATACATACAAAATTTATATTTTATTTAATTTATATTTTTCTTTCTTCCCATTATCAAGTAATATATAATTTTCTTAATTTATTATTTTTTTTTCTCTCTTTTTTTTTTTTTGAACTTATGTTAATTGATTAAAATTTCTTAAAAATTATTTAAGATAAAATTCATTTTTTTACTAAAAATTATTTAAAATGAAAATTCAGTTTAATTTAATATATAAATAGAAATATAACATGATAATAATTTTTAATCTTATTTAAATTATTCTTTTTATTTTTATTTTATTTATTTATTTATTTTCTTTCCTTCCTTCTTGGGATTTTTACATTTGTATCAATAACCCAAAAAAAATTAAAAAATAAAAATTGATTTTATTTTGAGGTAAAAAAAATTATAATACAATTCTAAGTTTTAACCCATTTTAAATTAGGTTGATTTTTAATCTGCCTATTAAAAATAAGCACATAGGAATCCACCTATTTTTAATAGGGATATAAGACTAAATGGTAGCAGCTACGATAAAATAATCGATGTAAACTTCACCTAACTTTTATCAGTTGAAAGATTTATTCGAGTGTCCCTTCAAATATACCTTTAATAAAGTTGATGGTTAAGATTAAATGATAAAAAAATTAAATATATATTTTTAATAATGAATAGAATTTTTTTAATAAAAGCATGTAAATCATTTCTATAACTTCAAATTTAAAGGTCAATTTTATCTTTTAAAAAATCAATTTTATTTATAAAAATAATAAATATAAATATAAAATATAATAAATTTTAAAGAAAAATGATTTAATAATATTTAAGCAAATTCAACTAGTATCTTGTTTAAATGAACGTTTAGATTTTAAATAAAATCTCTAAACTTTATTATAATTGTTTTAATAATTTAAATTTTCATGAACCAGAGTATTATTATATAGTTACAGCCAACATTTATACACAATAGTAAGGAAGTATGATCTTTTTAATTGCATTAGATCACACAATTAAGATATTATTTTTGTATAAGCAATTATGAAGTGTTTTTCTAAAGTATTTATAGATTATTCACTTATATATATGATTGAGTTTATTATTTTACTATTAAAATATTATAATTTTTTGAAAATCAGTATTTTTTTTTTAAGCATACAGTTTTATAAGGGGAGTGATGTTCAAGTTTCAAGTAGTAGCTTTTATAACATAGTTTCCTTTTATTTTACAATTTTTCACAACCCTAAAGGTTAATAAGTTCGTTCGTTTTTGTTGTTTTTTCTTTTCTCAATTTTAAATTTACAGTGCAGATTATGTGAATGTTTTAAATTTTAAATTATATATCAAATTATTTTTTCCAATCTCTTTGTATACATAGATGGATCGGAGCAATTATTTCGTAGCAATAGTAAGTTTATTTGAAATTAACTTCGTGATCTTATGCTTGTATACATATATGTTTAAGTCTTCATTTTCAATTGCTAATATACTGGATTAAACTAACTTAGTGATCTTATTTCTCAGAAAATTATACTTAACCCATTTCATAGAAAATAATAATGACAAAGACTCTTCGATGAAAGTCAGTAGGATGTGCGTTCATTTCAAGTAGGGCTAAAATGTATATGGCATAACTAGTATTAAAAGAATGCCTTTGCATAGTAACACTTCAACTTTTGAGTTGTTTCAATTATTAAAACAAGCGAAATTCTCCAAGATTATCAACATGTTCGTCATATATTTGAAAGAAAATTCATTGAATCAATTAGCGGATAACTTTTACATTGGAACTTATATTAGTTAAAGGTGGGCTTATTCAATTAATTTTTTTACATTAGAAAAGATTATATCATTTTTACAAATATTTCCGATGATTTATTTAATAATATATTTAATTTACCAAATATTAGGGAGATAGTTTCTAATAATAAGATAACAATACACCATAAAAAGAATAATTTATATTAATGATGTGTAAAATTGAACTCAAGTCAATTTTTAAAAAAATGGTATTTTTATTTCTTCCATTGAGCATGTGGATTTTATGGCATGTGCTGAGTTTGTTCTTTCTACATTGCCCCGTTTCAAGAGACATTACAATTTTTCATTGGGGGTGGTTTTGTACGTGAATGTTATCATGCAAGCAAATGTTTATAATTTGAATTAATTAATACCTAAAATAATTAAGTAAGAAATTGAGAAAGTTCAAATTGCATATGAAATATTTTTTTTTTGGTATAATATAAGTTCTTTTAAAAACATTATTAAAATTTTGACACATGGGTTATTAAAGATACATCATCAATGTATAAATTGAGTCCACTTCAATTTAGATATGAAGACTTTGTTGTTTATATTTAATAAAATAAAAAAGCAAATCCACAAGACTCTTGAAATGGACACCAAAATGTCTAAGTGACAATAGTAATGTGAGAACTGGTTTAATAAGGAAAAGAAAATTCATAGTTGCAAGTTATAATGATGATGGAAGTGATGTTGATTATGTAAATAGTTGAAACTATAACTTATATTATAATCCACACCACACTTTCAATGTTGAGACTATTCTTTTTTTTTAAGGATGTTCATAATGAAGACATCCCCATGTAAATCATGAACACCATATCAATATTAAATAAAACTAGTTTAACAAATACTAGATTTGGCTTTCATTTAAGAAGAGTTTAAGGAGTAGAGTTTGAAAATGTTGACACAGATGTTGATGTATGGTAAATTTATGGAGATATGCATACTAGTGTGGATGAAGAGGATCTTGGAGTCGATGTGGGTATTCAACATACACACAATCCAATAAGATCATTATAAAAGCTAATAATCTAAAGGACTTGGTGTATAATATAAAGGAGTTGAAAATCCAAAATTAAAGTTTATTATAATTTTTTTAAATGAGTGATGTGATTTATTTTAAGAAAGGGTTGTTAAATTCAAAGAGATTATTGGATTAGGAAGTTCAAACACAATAAATTCACTTAAAAAAGAAATGTAATGGAATTTCCATTCCTTGAATATTTCAATGTGTACAATTACATGAACGATACCAATATCTCAAGTGTGTAACTATTTTAAAGTAACCAAATTGATTGTTAAAAATATTCATGCTCAAAATGAATTTGATAAGTATAATTTTGCTTTGCAATATGTATCAATAAATAATACAAAATGGGTTGACCAAAATTCAAGTTATTTTGTTAAATCTAGGAGTACTTAGAAATATGTAAAATGAAGTTGGACATTTGAAGGTGGAGGTTGAAACTATTGTGTTGGAATATATTATGAAACTTCTTTAAGTATGGAGAAGTTTTTCACATACCAAATTAAAATGTAGGTGGTGAAAATATAATAGGTACACATGCGGTTGAACACTTCAATCTTTGATAAGTGTTCTAAATGATTGATTACGGTATTTTAAGCTAGGTAGGTAACTTTCAAAATTGTGTCGAAAATGGTATGTAATTATTTGTCATGTAAGGAATTGATAAAACAATATAACGCGGATAATATTTTTGTAATCTTAATAATTTTTGGGAATCCAAAAAATTGGTTATATAAACCAATATTCATTTTTATGTAAAACCAAACTAATAAGGTCCAAGGAACGATTATAATTAGTAAGATCGTCATAATTTTTAACTATAATATTCATACCAAATAAATACTCTTAAATGTGGTTGTAACTATCAAGGTACGACATTTTAATTAGATTTTTTACTATAAACATTGTTTATCATAATGTTATTTGTGATCAAATAATTTTAATAAAAAAAACTATGTATGTAAATAGGACTATTGTTTGAATTATTGTGTGTTATATATTGGTCATAGAATGAAATAGGAGGTGCTTTTAGTTAAGATCTTGAAACAATGCACATAATGTTATGAATTTCATGCTCATGTTGAATAGTCAAATAATGTATATATGTTGTCATATACATATTTTCTTGTTTTTTAGTGTCACAATTTAACAATGGATTATTGAATATTTTCAAACATTAATAATTGTAACATATTAGTTCAATATCTAATCATGGCATTAAATTTGAGTGATATTACTATCATTAAAGTCATGAATATTATCACATATATTTTATCATTTAAATATCTTGAAGGGTTATAGTAGTCAAAAATTTGCTTGGAATCATATTATTTAGGAAAATATGGATTGGTATCTAGCTAATATGGATTGGGTATTGTAGTCAAGTTTCATTTGAGTATAGATTCAAAAAAAAATTGAGTTGGGTTAACTAACCATGTATATTTTTTCATGTTCCTAGATAGTGTAAGGAATAGCTTATATGTTGGTTTTAAACCCACGTTTTACATTTTGCATTCATTATTAGAATGATATGTGTCTACATAACTAGTATTATCTTTGATTGTTGACTTCCATTTATACTTTGGAGGTAGTGGACATAGAGGCAAGAGATTTATGACTAAAAATATTGGCCTTTAAAATTTTAATGTAAATGTTCCAAAGCATGTGACACAGTTTGTCTTCAAGATTAGAAAGTTGTAAACACAATTGTATTTTAATGGTGTAAGAAATATATTTTATAAAATACTTTTAGCATAATTATTAAGTATTTTATTTTAAATTTTCTTAAGGATAATATGGAATTCAAACACATAGATAACAACATTACTATTAGGTCTTTGCTTGATTTGATAAATTTGATAAAATGTGGCCTTTGACTAATGTTTATATAAAATTGAGATAATAAATTATTAACCAAATCATTAAATCTATTCACATAACTCTTAAGTAGAGTATAGAACTAATTTAAGGCATATTAATTTATATTCATACGATAATATTGGTCATAAATAGATCATCATAAAAAAATCAAAATATGGTGCATAATAGCCCTAAATGTGATGCAAAGGATCACCATTTACAATATATAAATCAAATCTAAGAAATAAAAATATGGATGGAAATATACGAACAAGAAAATTGGTAGCCAGTATATTGGATAATATTTTGTTAGATGAAACCAAATGATTAAGATTATGGGTTGCTTGAGATAGTTATGTAGGTTTTGATTTCATAGCATCTAGTTATTTCTAAACTAATTGATATAGAGACAAAATGATATATGTAGAGATGAAATGATATATGTATGTGTTGGAACATGATTAAAATTAGTATTATTAAGTGTAGGTATATTTTTATGATTAGCATTTATAGGAATGAAGGCATGATTATTATTTTCACTATGTCAAAAACTAAAATAGAAAAAATACGAATAAGGAAAATTAGTCATTGGAATGATTTTAGGAGGAATGTTATGAACTTTTCATTTTATAAGAATGGAAAGATTAACATAAGGAACTATATCACTAAATGAAACCATATAATATTTGTGATCACTAGAAGCACTAACCTCACCACCTAATGTGGACGTCGTGCCTCAAATATCAACATGATTAATATCATGCATAGGTTTATTTTCCCTAATTAATTTTTAAGTTATTTTGTAGTTAATAAAATAATGTTATAAACATGTAGGATTATTATTAATTAGAGAATTAAATTTGGAAATGAGATAAACTATAAATGGATAAACATCATCTAAAAACTTTCTTCTTAAAAAATATAGTCATTGTCAATTTTTAATCATCTAAAGGGATAGTAAAAGGAATTTTAACTTTAAAAAATTCCACATTTATCAACCATAAAAGGAACATCACTAAAACTATCATTTTTTTCAAAAAAAACATTATTAGAAAATAATCATAATTGGGTAAAATTACAAGTAGAACCATTCAATCTATCACATCTCCTAGTAGGACTATAAATATAACCTTCATAGTTGGTATAATATAAAGGTTGAAAAACATGAAGGAGACAAGGTCAAGGAATTAAAAATAGAACGAACCCAAATATGATGAAAATATAAAAATAAATTTTGAAGTGGAGTAACAAAGCTTAGAATAAACCCTGGATAGGTGTATGTATTCAAATATTGAATGTGTATGAATCAATTTTTAAATATAAAATATGAAATAGGTGAAGGGTGTAAAAACCTGATAATTTTCACTTTATTACTTTACTAATGATTTGTATTGTATGGGTTTATTGGTGTATTAATATACCTAAGTGAAACCATAAAGGGTGCACTGGGAATGGATTGGGATCAGTGGTACTTTTTGAGAGACATTTATATACTATTATGTCACACCATCATTATTATCAATTTGACCTCCTCTAAGTATATTTTCATATTAACTCTCTATCTACTTTTTATCCATATTTGATAACTTCCATATATACTATTGTATCATACTATCCAATACAATATGTTTCATACATTACCTTATTTATGTTATGATTATATCTTATGCAATTCTTACAGCATCAGCCTAGCTGATATTATAATGTCATAACTGACATCTTCCAACTATATTATCTTGCTTGATACTGTTGGCTTAGAGTTTAGAACTAGTTTTGGGTATTGGATTTATATATGTAGGGGTTAAAATTCATTCCTAATATATAAATCACATTCATATATTATACTTGCACTTGTATTTCTAACCCTAATTAGTATTTGGAAGAGTTAAAGGTTTTGAACCTTCTCTTGGTGGTCTTGTCTTGTGGTGTCATTGAATATCTATATGAGGGGCCTTTTGTGTTCCTAACTAAGGATATCTAGGTATTCATCCTATAATTTAAGTTATTGAACCTAAAACATCTATTACAAATTTCCACTTAAGCCAAATCAAGATATTGAAATGTCAATGTGTCTACCCAAATGTAACTATCTATATCCCTATTCTCTTTAGTTTACTTACTTTGTATGTTAGGCATTGCTTGGTTTATTAATTTATCATTTTATGTGTGTATCCTTTATTATAATCTTACTTATACTAAATAAGATGGTATATATCTATGTGGTTGCTTATGCTTTTGATTAATCACCTTAGGTTGCATAGACCCTCATTTTATGTACCATTGTACCTTACCTGAATTACAACTACCTTCCTATATTTTAATTTACTTTTACCTATAACCCTTAATTTAATTTTACCTGCATGTTTACAATCACTTACCCATAATTGATCCTTAGTGAGAGAGATACCACATGTCATAGGCTTAGGTTTTGAAATCATCTCCTCTTGACATTTGTGTGTATATTAGGTCGTCTACTAGGTCTAAAACTATTACATGTTCTTACTTTATCATTCAAGTATATGCAAGCTCTTTTTATTGACCTTACTAAAATCATAATCTATTGATAGGAAGAGTATAGTTGTAGGTAATTCTCACCTGTGCATAAATTATAGTGAACCTGACTTGAATCAAACATGTAATACTATAGTTATATCATTTTATGTTTTCTCTTTTAGCTTCTTAGTGAGATGTTAAAATCCATCTTTTAAATCTATCAACCCCACTATATTGGCTGAAATGATACACTTTTATTAGTTGTAACCATAGATCGGCCAACATGGTATAATTTTGTGTCTCTTTCCAACCATATCATCCAAATTGATATAATTTTGTCTTTTACCAACTATAATGGCTAAATCAATACAATTGTATATTTTTTACTAATTGTATTGGCCAGTCTGATACAATTTTGTGTTTTCTACTAACTCCATCAACTAACTTGGTATAGTTTTATTTTAACATTTTTACTTCAAACTATTTCATCTAACTCAATATTATTTTTAGTGTTTGTCTCTTCCATTTCATGTTGTATAATTCAATTTCAATCTAAATCATATTTACTAATTTATTTATTTTTATCTTCCTAAAATTATGTTCTTACAGTTGCAAAACTCATAGGATATATTGTTTTGGATAAAATAGTCATCAATTTTACCTAAATTATGGAGTGAGGGGTAATTTAAAAATATTTAAACCATTATAAATCATTATATAAATAATTTAGCTTCCACATAACTCACAGTATATCATAAGCACATATGGTTTTTCTTAGCCAATTAGAACTATTCTATTAGTTTGATTTTTTAGTACACTAGAAAGTGGTTAGCTCTAGAATCAAGATTGTTGAATCCTCTATAGCCAGTTATTTTTTATATTTGATAACCTAAATATAAACACATCCATATTATTAAAAACTTCCTAATTTTTTTATTATAATACTACTTGGTCAAAATTTTAGTTTATTTATTTTTCACACTATATCTCATAGACCAATACCTTTATGTGTTTTATCTAAAAATTACATTGCCATCCCAATATAGTTTTGAGTTTCTTTCCATTTGCATCGAACAACTCAATATAATTTATATTTACCTATTTATTTAAAATTATACAATCCAACTCAATGTAATTAAGTTCTACATGTCAACTTTGTTAGTCGACCTAGTCTAGCTTAGATTTACCAGTTTCCTAACAATTGAATCATCCAACTTGATAAAATTCATTTTTATAACCATAATATATTTACCAACCTTGTTAAAATTTCTACTCAAATTTTTCATTCATATTGAATCAACCAACCATTTGTAGTTTGTATTTAACATTCATTTGCAGCCAACTACACTAATGGACTTGGTATAATTGATATTTTATATTTTTAGTGGAACATATCTTGGACCAATATGAATAAAAAACCAACTAGGGTTTTCTAATATTTTATAAAAATCATAATGCTATAGAACTAACTCATCCCAATAGATTTTTGAAAAAGGATTACATGTCATATAATTTTCATATGACCCAAGTTTAAGTTATAAGAAATTTTAATATGGATTACACTCTACCTGAATTATATAGTCCATATAACAATCATAGAAACACTAGGTCAGGTCACCTAATTCAAGACCATGAGGTTAAAGTGGAATGTGACATACAATACATAGACAAAATGAAGATATTTCACCACCAACACCCTAAACATAGGGGCAAGGACTATGAATTTTTCTATCACATCATGATGGAAACCCACATTGAATGTCCCACTTTTTGTACTCACAATGCTTCTACAACACTCTAGAAAAATCATTTTTTTAAAATCCCTATTTCCTACCTCAGCCACCATGCCTAGTACAACTACTAACATGGTGGGTCATTATTTTAGTGGACCTACCCAAAGTGCTCATATTAAAACCAATGTTAATGTTAAGTTATGATGTATTTAAATAGGCCACTCAAGATTATACTTAGAACAAAAATAATCTTGATCCTAACCAAATTATTGTACAAGAAATGAGTCTAATAACTAACATTCAAGCTAATAATAGTGTTCAAATGATGTAAATGTAAAATCTAACTCAACAGTTTTAGTGCAGAGTGCCAAATAAAAATCCCCCTAATCCCACTTAGAGATGCCCTTAGAAATCTCATTCTAAAATTATATTTTCATAACATTGTCATCAAACACATTAAAAATGAACCTCTATTCCCTCAAATTGTAGACATTGACATAGGTGGTATTACTCTTACGATCTCCTATAATGGATCCACTGATCATGTTTTTGATTGGAAGGCATTTAGTAGTCTTTATATTTAAGACTTAACAAAACTTAACACCTTTTCATCTACCAAACTACTTGTTAAAAAAAATTGGTGATGCTTTAAAATAATACAATCAACTAAAGTTTGCCTTTATTTTTAGCTTGGAAGACTTAATTAATGTAAGAACCCCTTCAGGGAACACACACATACATATGAAATTTCTTGAAGGTTATCTTAATTAGAACCAATCCAAACATGCATACTAAGTTTTATAGAGCAATAAATGATTATGAAAATATAGTTCACAACAATAAAGAAAAATTTAACAAGTCTTAACAATTAATCATTTATTCAAACTTAATGTGTATTTATACATAATATCTATTTTGGTATAACACCAATCTATTCATCAAATAAGAAAGATTTATTTAACAAGCTAAAGCAATAACTAAACCCCATCCTAATCAAATTCCACATGTTCAAACATTATTTTAGACTACTTTAAAGGGTGAAGCACAATTTTAAGATCCAAGGTAACTATACAAATATCAAATTTATATTTACCAGTAGCTATACAATTTGATGTGGCCCATGATATGTAGAAATTAGATCTAAAAGGTAAGACACAACTATACTAAGACAACAATGAGTAGCATGCACTTAGAAATAAAATTATCCATAATTAAAGGGGATCAACACATTTTATATATAGAGGAATGCAATAAAAATGAAATTGAACATAACTTATCATAATAACATTCATACTTATATAATAAAACACAAACATATAGACTAAAATAATAACATTCATGCAGTAAGGGATGATCATGTTGGTATGATATTAATTTTTCCATGTCACATTTTAATTGATGGCATATATTTAGGAAGAAATGGAACACCAAGGTCTCTTTATGAATGGTGGTGATGAGATCATGAACTTCCTGATTAGTGTTAGGGACAACAAAGTGGGTATGATTAGTGTTAGG
>JARHVA010001275.1:1692500-1747500 GCA_037957365.1 Torreya grandis | reverse complement strand
ACTATACTCTCTTTTAGGATATCTTACTATGACCTACATCACACCTCTTCCTACACTTCCTACTATCTCTTATGAGACTATTGTACTCTTTCCTTATGATTTTATTACTTGTGATGATACATCCATGGTGGACAGTGCTCTTACTTATATCAAGCCCCCACTATAGGATAGGATTCTACTAGACCTTTGTTGTTTCATTATAGATTCTACGTCTATTTTAGTGCATATTATTGCTCTTCTAAAGCCTTCACAGATTTACATTTTGGAGGACTTTATTGATTTAAGTGATAATATACTCATTGAGAGTGTTTATGACCCATATGTTCCTATGGATATTCATCTTGTGGATATGAGTGCTTCATTTGGAGACTAGTCCTCAGTTTCGATGGTCGTTGATCCTTTCTCTCCTCTTCCCATAGACATTTTTCAATGAATGTTCCATGTTTATTTTCTTCTCTAGTTTTTCTCTCCACTTCATATTATGCTTCTTCATTTCCATATTCTATAGTTAGTAATATGATATTTGGTTGGACTTTGGCACATTCAAGTATTGACAGGGTGACAATTGAGCATTTTTCAGAGATCTACATCATGATTCCTATCTACATTCCATTTGAGTGGAAATTTAGTAGTTTGATAGCTCATGATTTCTTTCTTCTAAAAAGAAGAGTCAACATTTGTTATAGAGGCACCTACTATAGCATTCACCATGTGACATTCTATACATACCTTTTCTCTCTTCTTTGTGGAGGCACACATCCTTCATATTTTTTAGCATATTGGGATCATCTATATCTATATGGATACCTTATCAGGCCTCATTACATGGACCCATTTTTAAAACCCACCTAAGCTATTCTTAAGGGGAAGTTTTGGAGTGGGGCTTTCTAGCCCTACTTTATTTTATTTCTCTCTTTTTTTGGGTGGGGGAGAAGGGGTGGCAGTGGGAGGAGTTTTTTTCTATTGGATTTTCTACTTTTACTCCACTTATTGAGAGTTGCATTGTACATGGGTACCTTATCAGGCCTTATTATTGGGACCCATCTTCTCTTTTCCACCCATCTAAGCTATGCTTAAGGGGGTTGTTGGTGTAGGATATTAATATGTTCCATTTACTTATTAAATAGATAATCTCTACACATGTAGCTTCATCTTACTTAGGTGTGATAAGAGGTTAAGTGGGTGAATTCCACCTAAAGTTATACCTAGAGTTTAACTAAGTACCATTGTGAGTTCTCCTATGAGTTCCACAGTGATTTATCCTCTAAATTAACTCCCCTACTCCTTTATATTCCTTTTCACCTGACTATTATAATACCATAAAATTCTACTATAGTGAGCACACAACTTATTTTCTCCCCACTATGTCAAAACCTAAAATTGGTTGCCCTAATAGCTTTTTATTATTAATAAATGAGCCCTAAAAAAATTAAAGCATGTTTTAATATAAATTTTAATAGCTTTATTAGGTCTTTTATTTAATTAGCTATGTATTTACCTCTTAAAGAGAAGCTATTTGTCACTTTAAAGCTGGTGTATAAGGACACATTTTTTGACATCAATTGACTCGAGGAGATCCACAATTATGTGTTGATTCCAATGAGTGGTTGGCAGACTACCTTAACCTTCATTTCAGTATAATTTTTAAACTTTACTAATTTTTTTAATTAAATAGGCCATTAATGATGAGAAATATGTTTTTCTATAAATTTTGAATGATAACTCAAAATTGAGTGTCACTTTTTTCAAAAGTGGTTGTTATTTTTCCTCTTTCCATTTGTATACTTTGTTTTGTAAAATAAAGTAATGTTTTAAAGTTTCATATTCAGGGGGGTTATGGGGCCTACTACTTTCTGCAATGTAATTTATGCACTAATTGATCTCATCTGTATGGACTCATTTTTGGCCCAGTTTGAAGTCCATCTAAGAGTGTGCACCATTATGTTTTTCTCCATCAATAATTAATCACTTGGATGCATTCTCAACTTTTCCCAACATCCCTTTCATGATCATGTTATAAGGGTTCATTACAATTTGTATCATGCAATTGTACACTTGCTTGGTATCTTCTCTTATTCATGATGACTCCATTTGAGAGACTCAAGAGGAGGAGAGATGTTTCATCTCCAATTATTCTTCTTTGGAAGGAAAATTATGCTTCATGGCATGCTTATATGGAACACTTGCTCATACACAAGAATCGTATTTCATTCCTATATAGACATATTCTTACACCCACTGATCTTGTTTGATTTGATAAGTGGGATAATACTTATGATAAGGTTTTTTTTCCCTATTAATACATTTTTCAATGGATCTTTGTTACCATGTAAAATATATAGAGTGTCTCTACATTGTTTAGAGTATCCTATTGTCTCTTTTCAAAGATCCTACTATGACCGACATCATACCTCCTCCCTTGCTTCCTATTATTTCTTCTGAGACTTTTATACTCTCTTCTCATTCTTTTATTTCTTGTGATGGTACATCTATGGTGGACAATGCTTTTCCTTCTATGATCCCAAACTATAGGATGAGATTATGTCAGACCTTTGTTGTCTTATTATAGATTCTACATCCATTCCTATACAGATTGTTACTATTCCAAAGCCTTCATAGATGTGCATTTAAGAGGACCTTACTTATTCTAGTGAGAGTAGACAAATTGAGAGTATCGAGGACTCATATGTTCTTATTTAAATTCATGTTCCAGATCTGAGAACTTCATTTGCATACCAGTATTCAATTTTAATAGTTATTGAGCTTTACTATCCTCTTCCCATTAACAATCCTTTAATGAATGTTCCATGTCTATCTTCTTCTCTAGTTTTTCTATCCCCTTCATTGTATGCTTCTACATTTACTTCTTCTACAGTTAGTCATGTGATACATAATCAAATTTTAGCACATTTGAACATTAGTAGGGAGACATTTGAGCATTTTTTAGAGATCTACATCGTGATTCCTATCAGAATTCCATTTGAGGGGGAATTCAACAATTTGATAACTCATGGTTTCTTTCTTTCAAAAGGAAGAGATAACATTTGTTGAAAATGGGCCTACTACAACATTCACCATGTGATATTCTATGCATACATTTCTCTCTTCTTTGTGGAGGTACACATCTTTCATATTTTGTAGGATACTAGGAATATTGCTATGTACTTGGGTACCTCATTAGGCCTCATTGCCAAGACCCAATTTTACAGGCCATTTAAGCTATGCTTAAGGGAGGAGGGGGGTGTTAGAGTAGGATTTCTAGTTCTATCTTCTTTTCTTTGTCTCTCTTTTGAGGAGAGTTATTTCCCATTGGGTTTTCTTATTTTACTCCACTTTTGAGAGTTGCATTGTACATGGGTACCTCATTAGGGCTTGTTTTCAGGAACCATTTTTTATTTTCTACCCACTTAAGCTATACTTAAGGGGGATGTTGGGGTAGGATATTAATTATTCTATTTACTTATTAAATGGATAATCCCTACACATGTAGCTTCAACTTACTTAGGTGTCATAAGAGGTTAAGTGGGTGAGAGGGTGAGTTCCACCTAGAGAGCTACCTAAAGTTCAACTGAGTACCATTGTGAGCTCGCCTACGAGTTCCATAGTGAGTTGTACTCAGTCCCACAATGAATTCTCATGTGAGTTGACTCTCCCCACTCCTTTATATTCTTCTTCACTAGGCTATTATAATAGAGTAGATAATTTGTAAGAAAGATAGTTTAATACATCAGGCACTTATTGCATATCCTCATGTATGTTTTTGAATACAAGCAATGTCATTATAAAAGAATTAATTATGTTCTCACTCTACCAGAAGATCACCTACTGGCCTATTTTAACAAAATCATGTGCATTTAATTAGATAAATATATAAAAAAAATCAAGCTAAGTTGAAATATTATCTAATAAGAGGGAGAAAATGAGGATGTTGATGAATAAGCATCATTCATTGATTTGTGTCACAATGCACTATGATAATATTATTAATAATTAATTTTTCCTTTGTCTTGTATATTTTCCACTCTTTTTTTTAACCTTTATTTTAAGGGTTACACATTTCGTAAATAAGAAGTGAAAAGGATCACTAGAATTCTTTAAAAAAAAACAATTAAAATATTTTAAGAAATAGGGGTTTGGGGCATGACAAGAATGCATGTTATTATTATTGTTATTTTTTATGGTTAAGAACAGAGTAAAGGGTTTGAGAAAAAGAGAGAAGATGGATTATAATAAAGATGAGACATTCAAGGGAGAATTTTAAATATGGAATCACATGGATGTTGTTTCTAATAGGATTAAAGGTCCAAAACTATAATTCTTAGAGACATTAAAAAGCTTGTATCACTTTTTAAAAGAAAAAGAGAATAAAGGGTTGTCTAAAATTTTGATGATGATTTTGACGATGTGCTATGAAACATATTCAAACTAATATTGTATGTCAATGGATGCCATACAACACAACCAAGCCAAGGTGTGGGATGATGGGGTGTAATATCTGTGAGTTTATTAAAATTAATCGATACAATTAAAATTTTCATCTAGTTAACCATTTTAAAGCGTTTTATTCTTAAAATTATGCCCATCTTTATGGGTATCATGATGAAAAATGACTAAACATGATGATGTGATACCCACAAATTACAAGTAAGCATAATTTTATGGCCTTTTTACAATAAAATTGTAGTCTATAAATGATTGACATTGGGATCTCTATATTTTTTCTTGCGTCATTAACATATTCAAGGATTTCAACATATCCTTATAATGTTGTTGAATTCAAGCTATTAACTGCATATAAATGTGTTGAAAAATGAAATAATACTTATTATTTTCAAGATGAAGATGCATCTATTCAAGAAATTTACAAATTAACATCTTAAACTTTCAGTTTATTATTTAAAATATTCAACAATATATTTTGGAAACCTTGCCCTCGGCCTCCCCACATGGGGCTATTTCCACAAGTGTTTAGGGACCATATTTATAACTTCACTTTCATCCTCACTCTCAAAAACATCTTTAACTATCATATGTTGTATACCCACATCCTTTTATGAGTTATTTCATTTTTCTTGCTTGATGTTTAGTCAATTATGTACTAAATGATCAGTAGGAAAACATCTACGACATTTAAAAGATAATCCTTTATAATCAATAGGTTATACCCAATTTTTATTCCTCACAATCAAATCTCCCTGAATCGAAAGCTCTTTTATAACATCAACATTAACCAAAATTTAGGTATAAGTTGAATGGCACTTTCCTTCTATTATGGGATCTTCAACCCAAAAATCACCATAGAATTACCTATGACTTTTAAAAAATTATGATCCCAAAACGAAAAAAGAAAGTTTGAAAGCTGTAGCCAAATCTGTTTTATATTAAAAGTTTCATTATGAGGGTTGAAATGAGTATGCAAGGGTTTAGCTAACAATATATGCGTTTCCTCTCAAGCTCGGGACTCTTTATTACAAATAAAATATTTATATTTGGCAAAGTAAAAAATTATTATGAATACACCTCTTTCAAAAGGTCTGATTTCGATCTTACCTTTAATTAACACTTTCCAGTCGCTCGTGATCCAAACAAACAGATATAGGGGGCTGGGCCAGAAACCATTAAACCTGCAGATCATAGCGCTTATAAAAATCCATTTTTCCTTTTCCACGATGACCTCTAGAGCCTTATTCTCAGAAATGATTAACGAATTGGCAGAGCAGGGGTCAAAGGCTTCACGTGACCATTTCTTGAAACCACCGTAGAAAAGGAAGGGCATCACTTATCTTGTAATATATTTCTACCATCATCTGCTAATACTTTGTTTTTTCCCATCGACATAGATATATGAGACTCTGATTTGGCTAGATCTGGTAACAACCCTAAAGAGAAAACAGGGTACCTATTGTAAATTTTTTGTTTTCTCCAGCATTTTCCCTTTTCGGGTTGGGTGAATCTCTCTGATCACCACCCATCTTAGCAGACCCATTTCTATCCTCCAGCATAAGAAAACGTAGCCGTTCAAGCAGCGTCAGAACATTACCTATCTCCCCTCCATATGGAAATATAGCCGCCGCTAAACATTTCATCGCCCCTTTGAGTGTTCGCATCTTTGCAATATAAATAGGGGAGAAGATATTATCTTAGGAATACTTTTCATTATTATATGGAGCTAAACATTGAAGCATAAATTATTACTTAAATGTATGTTGTTATAATGTTCCTATTTTCCCAGTTATCATGTTACAGGAGGGGATACATATAATAGTACGTATAAGTCTTGGTATTCTGGTGTACAACCTGATAGCTTAGTATTCAAGGTTTACTTTATTAAGTTTGATGTTTTATTTGAAAAATCAAAACCCCTAATCACTCTAAAATTATTCTAGTTTGGAGAGGAGTGACGATGTTTTCTTGGTTTGCTTGAACATTCCTTTTAATCTAGGCTGAAGTGTTTGTCAGAATGAAATAAGGGAACCACCCAAGGACAAAAAAATATTATAACTAAAATAGTAAGGCATTATCTTGGAAAATAATACGTAATCACAATAAGATATTTTAGTTTATGTAAAGGACAAAATGCAACCAACATTATTATTGTTCATTTAACAAGCTAGAGTAATAGCCAAACACCATCCTAATAAAAATACACATGTTCAAACATGGTTTTAGCTTAGTTTCAAGGATGAAGCGTAATTTGAAGATCCAAAGTAACAATACAAATATCAAAGTTGTTTTTACGAGTCCCTATACAATTTAAAGTGGCCTATAATATGTTGAACATGGCTATAAAAAGTAAGACATAACTATACTTATCCAATGATGAGTAAAATGCACTTAGATATAAATTTATCCGCAATTAAGGGTGTTTAACACATTTTATATATAATGAAATCATAACAAAATGGAACATAGCTTATGATAATAACATGCATACATATAGAATAGAAAATAACCATATAGAATAAAAATAAAGCATCAAACACTGTCAAAGGTATTTGAGACAACCAAAAGAGATCAGAGTGCAAAAACCATACATTAGGTGTAATGTAGGATAATGGAAATGTACATGTGGAAAACAACATGTTAACTTATGCACTCAACTTCTAGAGGCCTGGTCAATAAAATCGACATAATGGATAGATGTATCAATGAATCTATGGATTAGGTCAATTGAGTTGTAGATTAAGGTTTTCTAAGGTGGATGGTAAGGGATGATTGTGATGGTACCTATTGACTAAGAATTAGGTTCACATAGCTTAATTTAGTCCATATTGCACCATTAACAGCCCCAATTGCCTAATTATTTTAATGTATGATGACATGGGGGCTAATTGAACCTAATAACACATTGTATGGTCACAAATAGGTTCAAACAACTCAAATTGTCCTCAATTGCTTTTGCAATCAAACCCTAAAACCTAAAACTCAACTAATTGATTTAGACTCAATTACCATATTTTAAGGTAAGAATAAGCTTCACAAGGCTCATTTTAACCCAAATTACATCACTCATTACCGTAATTAACTAATTCGCTCAATCTATGATGACATGGGTACCCATTCAACCCAAAATCACATTTTGTAGTAAAAAATAGGTTCAAGGAGCTCAATTCGATCCTAATTTACTTTGTTATTAGAATTTATACCATAAAATCCAAACTTGGGATATATACCCTAAGCCCTAATCCTTAAATGCTAAAAAGTAAACCTAAATTGTAAACCCTAAACCCTAAATCATAAACCCTAAACCTTAAACTAATTGATTAAACACCACTTAACATCACTTAGAGTAATACTTATGTTCATTTAGGGATCAATTAAACATAAATCAAATTACTTATTGGCCCAATTGATTGACTAGCTAGATTTGTGATGATATTGGGACTGATTATGCCCAAAATCACATTATGTAATCACAAATAAGTTAAAAAAACCAAACTATCCTCAATTTCCTTCAGAATTGAACACTAAACCCTAGACCCTATAGCTCATACCTTAAACCCTAAACCTTAAGCCAATCAATTTAGCCCCAACAACATCCTTTAGAGTAATAATTAGATTCAAAAAGCTTAATTTGGCCCAAGCCACATCACTCATTAACCCAATTAATTAATTGGTTCAATTTGTGATGACGAGGGGCTAATTGAGCCCAAAACCATATTTTAAAGTCAAAAATAGATTCAAAGAGATCAATTTGTCACCAATTACCTTAGCATTTGGACCTTATATACCCTTAAACATAAACCCTATGCCCTAATTGCTAAAGCCTAAAACTAAACCATAAACCATAAATCGTAAAATCTTAAAGCTTTAAAATAATAATTTTATTCCCAATAAAATAAAATTTAGACTAATAAAACTTGGTTCACATTGCTTTATTTTCCATGCATGTGAAATGCACATTATTCCACATACATGATGATTCAGTGTATGTGGTAGTTGCCCATATGCGGTAGTTCCACATACATAATTTTTACATATATGTGGTTCATATATTTAACATTTATAACACATGTCTGAAGGCTTTGTAATGGCTTTGATTCTCTAATCTAAGGCATGGACATGAAAACACACAGCTGAGTGTGTGTTTTTGACTAAAAATAACAAAATATAACTTCAGCCAATACAACTTCAGCCATGCTAAACACAATGAATTTGATTGATTTTTTTTCTTTGAAATATTTATACAACATTGACTACACTCTCCTTTTTCTAAATATGTATATTTTTAAAAAATTTAATTACTTTAAGGTTGTTATCTATATTTATTTCTAAGTATGTTTACTTTTAACACTATATGCTGTAATTATACATGTTCATCATTGTTTATTTATATTTTCATTCATTTATTCAAACCAAAAAAATTATTTATGGCTACAAACTAAACCTATTTTTTTACACATTCAATACAAAAATCCATTTTTTGATATTTTTTGAGGTAATTAGGGGGCTACACTATCAGTTATACATTATTGATCATATTTCAGGGTCTATTGACTTGTGAAATTAGTAAAAGATTAAATATTCATTAATTAATTTAAAAAATAGATAGGTTGTAAACTATATGATCTTATCTAAATTTCCACCAAAAGGTTAAAAAAATGATGCTAAAAAATGATGGGTTGCATGAAAAGTTATCTACTCCAATTTTTCTAAAAAATAGTACTATGTCTTTGAATTATTGATGTTTGATCTACTTATACTTGACCATTTAAAAAAAACATTAGTAGTTTAGAAACTAGACTCAAAATGCCATAATTCATATTCTTATGACATCTTCAAATTTTCAGTTTAGGTGTCTCAAATAATCCATATAGGTTGAGGTTTCTCATTTTTCAAGAAAAACATGTTCACTTAAGACCCCTTTTGTCCCCCCAATTCCATGCACTTATCCCAAGACCTAAATAATATTGGGCATCTCACTCATATTTTTTGGGATCGACTTTGCCTAATTTTATTCTATGTAAAAAATTGTGTGATTGGTTAAATTTGGCACTTAATAATGGTGAATTTAGTAGGTTGCTTCAATTACTATCATTTCAAATAATTTTGACTTATTACTAGTCCAAATCCAAGAGAAACTATCATAAATAAGTCTAAATTAATCAAAATTTTCTAGTTATAAATTATATTCAATGCAATAAATGTGGAATAGATCCAAATTTTTATCACACTCCTAATCCAATTTATTTATAATATATGAAAGTTATCATTTTTTAACATTATCTCCAGCTTAATTTGGGAGGCATAAGTGTAAATTATCTAAAATGGTCACTCCGTGTAAACAATTATGTGATTAGTTGAATTGGGCACTCGATATTGGTGTATTTAGTAGGTTTTATAAATTAGGATTATGAAGCTCAAGTTTCCACAATTACATCTCCTATGCAATTAATTGATTCAATGGTTGAATGTGGTACTCAATTAGGTAAAATTGAGCTAAATATCACAAGTATGTTTATGATGATTATTGTTTCTTATTTACATCACCTATTAAACCAATTAAGTAATTTGTTAAATTGGAATGAAAATAGGGATAATTGAGCCCCAAATAACATTACGTTATCATGGTTAGGTTTATAAGGATTGATTTCCCATTATCACCTCTCACATCTAGCCAATTAAGTGATTATCTAAATGGGGAACTCAATTAACTGAAATCAAGATTTAGTTGGCATTAGGTTGTTGTAATTAGGTTTTGGTGTCCCAATTTTCCATCACTGCATCCATAGGTAACCAATTGAGTGATTACATCAATGGGTTACTCAAATAGGTAAAATCATGCCTCAACTCACATTAGGTTGCCACAATTAAATTTCATGGATTTTATTTACCTAGTTCATTCTCTCATCTAACTAATGAATCGATTATTTGAATAGGGTTATATATTAATGAAAATAGAGATCCAAATCACATTAAAATGTCACAATCATGTTTAATCATTGCTATTTCCATAATTTCATTTTCCATCAAACTAATCGAGCCATTTCTATATTGGGCACTCAATTAACAATTGATCCCTAAATCACATTAATTATGACACTTAAGTTTATTGAGATTTGTTTTTCTTAATTGTGTCCCCCATGAAATTAATCAAGTGATTTATTCAATGGGGCACTATTTTATGGCAAACTAAGTCCCAAATATCATATTTTTCACAATTACATATCATGGACTTGATTTTGCATAATACAATCCCTCATCCATCTAATAAAGTAATTAGTTATATGGGGAACTCGATTGAGGACAATAAAGACATAAATCACATTAGCATATCAAAATTACATTTATGGGTCAATACTTTTCCTACCTACATTACCCATGCAACAAATCAAGTGATTTTTTCAATGGGTTCTTCAAATAAGATAATTCAAACAGCAAATCAAGTTTTCACAATTTGGTTTCTAGGCACTAAGTTTAACTAGTTTAATCACCCATTAAAGGGATAATTGAACCCCAAATAAATACATGTTATCATAATTTATTTTATGGGGATCCATTTTACTTTATTTCATCTCCAATTAAAGAAAATGATTGGTTGGTTGAATGTGGCATTCAATTCTAGAAAATTAAGCCACAAATCATATTATGTTATTCTAATTATGTTTAGAAGGATTTATATTCCAAAATTATATTGCCAATATAACCAATAAAATTATTGGTTTATTATGGCACTCAATTAATGAAACTTGAGCCTTGTATCACATTAGGTTGCCACAATTAGGTTTAGGGGATCAATCTTCTTTAAATGTTCTTTCCATTCAACCAATGCAATTATTTTTGAATGGGGAAGTTAATTGGAAAAAAATAAATTGCCAAATGACATTATATTATTGTATTTGGGTAAGAGGTATCAATCTTACCTAATTTAGTCTCTTATCAAACCAATAGAGTGATTGGTTGAATGGGTCACTAAATTAAATAAAATTGAGTCCCAAATTAAATTAGGTTGTTATAATCAAATTTACGAAGCTTTATTTGTTTTAATTACGTCTCTCATAAAACCAACCAAGTAATTGGTTAAATGCAACACTCTATTATGTATTTACATGCCCTAAATCAGCTTATATTAGCACATTTAGGATTCTAAGGCTCAACATACCATAATTGTGCTCACCACAAAATCAATCTAAATTAATTGAACAAGACATTCAATTATGAAAAATAAATCCCCAAATTACATTATATTATCTTAATCAATTTTATGGGGATTGATTTTTATTATTTTTAACTCTACCAACAAAGTAAAATTGAAACCCAAACAACATGAACTACATTACATTTTCACAATCAAATTTAAGGTGCTTTATTTATCCTATTTCTTCTCCCCTCTAGATAATTAGGCTATTAGTTTAGTGGGACATTAAATTAGTCTACATGGATCCTCAAATCACATTATTTTGTCATGACCTCTGAAATTTTCAGAGGTCCGATTTCTTCAAATTATACCCCATCCAAAAAACTAATGATTGAAAAGAACAACTAATTATGGAAAATGACACCCAAATCAAATTATTATTATTTAATTAAATTAATGGGGATTTTTTTTTACTAATGGGGATTAATAAATTCAAAATGGATAAATAATTTTATTAATTAAACATTTAAATTTTCTGGACACTAATAGTTATGCCTCTCAAATCAATTATAAAACATTATTAGATGTGGCTTACGTATTGTCTTCATTTTAATTTTTTTTGGGTGTCAACCATGATCTCAACTCCTTTGTATGTTGGATATTAGTCGTACATATGGCATAGTGGGTGACATCAATGGGATGGCCCAAAGACTTTACATGCATACTAAAAGCAAACATCGATAGTTTTATATCTTTATATACACATAAATATTAGATAAATGTCAATGCATACATTTAGTCGAACTATGCATAGCATAAGGTAGTCCCCAAATGTTGTTAATGTCATCTAGTTTTTACACTAAAATTTATAGGATGAAGGATCAATGTTTAACAGGGTTTACATAAATAGCTACATTTCACAAATGCACATTCCTTCACGGCATAAAAATTGTTTTATTTTAATGTAATTTGGTGTATATGTTTATATTATACACTTTCTCCAAGATTCTCATTAAAAAGATATATGTTTGAAAAAATATATTTTTAGTGCATTTAGTTTCACATTACCAGCATGAAAGTTTAAAAAGAAATATTTTTTTGAGTATGCTAATAACACATAATGAGGTATATTTTATTATAAAGCATGTTTTGAATTGCCATTTATTTTAAAGGAAATGAAGTATTACTTAAGGGAAGCGTACATAATTATTAATGTACTTTTATTTTATAATTATTATTTACTAATAATAAATAGAATAGGTAATACGTAAAAAAAATATCTTTTTATGGTCAATGATATGTGGGTGAATTGGTCAAGTGGTTAGGTTGTTTCAAGTGTCACTTAGTTTCAAATTTTAGGGTAAGCATTCTATTGGTTTTACTTTCTACGTTGTTAATAGTCATAGTTATTCTTGAGGCTAGTGATAGTCACTATTGGAAAAAGTTGAATTCTCGGAGTTGTTAATGGTTGTTGGTTATTCTCAACAATGATGGTGGACATTGTTAGAAATGTTGATTCTCAAAACCATTATTAAATGTTGGGTTTTATTGAGACTGGTGGTTACTATTATTGAAAATAGATATTATACATCAAATATTATATGATATACTTGTTAAAATATCACATATAGATCTCGGCCTCCGATTATATTCCAATCTGATCAAAAGTCATCAACTAACATAAAATAAAATTATCCTCTCATGCATAAAATTTGTAACACAAATAACATTACAAATATAAAAAATAGGGCCACATTGAAAAAACAATGCAAAAAAGAGAGCTTTTTGAAAGGATGCCCAAAGAAATAGTCAAGATATATTTCAAAGGGTTTTATATGTATTTTATTATAAGATTAACATTGTTTTTAAAAGTTGGAAAATTGTAAAAATTGTTGTTTCAAACTTACTCATGGTGATGAGAAATACAAATATTGATAGAATCCCTTATGGCATTGTTCTACTCCTTTCTACTCCTTTAGGATTCAAAATGAATGAAAATACAGAACTTTATGAATTTTTTTATGTATATGTATTTAAAGGCTTATCTAGTATTAGGTGATGTGGGACAACTGGGTTGGTCGGTGGATGCAATTGATAAATGAAACTCTAGATCTTATAGTGTCCACAATGTATATATTAAAAGCAAACCTATCTTGGTTGATTGATATCTAAAATAAATAAATTAATTAAATACCATCATAAATCATTACCACCTCCCTTATATATAACATGATAAATTAATAATAAAAATCACACTCAAATAAAAAAGGAGATGGAAAAAAATATGAAACTACTTTAATGAATTGTTTTTTTTATGCTCTCCCGCCTTTCAATATTTTTACATAGCTAGAGTTAATGAAAAAAAAGAAACAAACCAACATTCATTTATCACAAGAAAAACTAAAAAATTAAAATACTAAAAACGTAAAAGTAATACATATTCTTTGCATCTTTGCAAATAACCATTAATTTCCATCAAAAAGATTTACCAACACATGAAGGTGATTTCGGCATACTTTCAATGTGACACCAAAATTATTCTCAAAGATAAGAACTTCATATATAAATTATTTTATCTTATTTGACTCTGATATGTTGTCAATAACTTTGTTTATTTACATTGATAATGTATTAGGGGAACTTATATATCCCTATCGACACATTAAAATCTAGAAAAAAATATTAATATTATTTAATGTAAAAATTTAAATATCTGTCAGTGTATCAATATCAACGACACCTGTGATAATAACTACATTACTGATAACTATACTTAGCACTACCCATGACTGCACCAATATATGACATACATCACAAATACAAAAAATTAATCATATTCATCCAAGAAAATGAGTATAAATTATCAATTAATATAAAAGATAAAGTTCAATTAAACAAAGGCACACCTATTAACATAATTAAATTAAAAAAGATAAAAATATTATTTTTAACATAAATATAAATTATTAATTAGATTATACAAAAGTTAGACCTTATGATGTGACAACGTCAAAAACAAAATTCTCAAAACCAGCCCTTAAAATGTCATGGCTTAAAACAAATTATCAAAAATAGGATGTCATCTGCAATTTTTAAAGGGACATAGAATAATAAATGTCTTCCAATAAGGATAAATTGAAATAAAACATCCCACCAAATATTAAATTATATGCTACCCAATAAACTATTGAAGGTAATATAAGGAAAACATAAAGCGGTAATAATAAGAAATGGGCCTGGCCAACGTTGGTGATCTTCACGGAAATTTATGATAATTACTCAGTAGTTAACAAACCCAGCTTCTTCCAACAATGGATGCAGCAATCCAAAATTTCTTCCGGCTCGTATTTGAAGCTGAATCCCAGCTCTACTAGCATTTTTTATTTGAACTCTGTATTGAGAGGAACAGCGGAATCCAAATCGGTCAACCTGAATTCAACCAATGCCGAATGCGTATTCATTCCCCCACCCTCACAAGTTTTTGTTTGTAACAACAGTAAACATTGAATAAAAGTACGTCGTCATTGGGCAGGAATCAGACTCATCTTTACCCTGAGCTTTGGATAGCGTCTTGTTCAAAAATTGTGACCTCTCCTTAACCGAGGGTGTATGCCCTGGGCACAAGTACCGAACATAGACATTACAGGAATCAGACTCATCTTTACATTCAGATACTGGCTGCTCCATCAAAAATGTGTGCATTGCAAACTCCTTTACGTAGACTACTGAAAATATACCATAGGCATTACAGGTCTCGCAACATTCAAAAGAACTTAAAAATGTATATAAGAATTATTGGAGAAAAATTATTATGTCACGTTTCAATGGAGTAGAAGGGGTGAGAAAGACCTGTCAGATCTGATGAGGCTAATGCCTTAACGTTGCAGATCTGATATGTACGGTGTAATAAAAAACTATCCCACGTAAAAGTAAACTTCAATATGAAATTCCCAAATTGCCACCGAAATCTCATTGAGAAAAATGATAAGTATCTACGCATCTACCAACTCCTTCCATTTATCTGGCATCATCATAATAAAACATCATCGTGCGAGGGTTTAGTCTCTCTGAAATACACGTCAGCATTATTTTGCCCAAAATCAAAACTAAACATATAAATACGCGTATTTCAGAGAGACTAAAAACACCTTGCAGCCCTGAAGAGATGAATCAAAACTATCCCCCACGCACAGAGCACAGATCTGCATTGAAAAACTTAAGCCTTTCATGGGCACCTGGGAGCCGTTGTATATAGTGTAGGTCCTCCTTCCATGTAAATAATTTCAATTTCATTTTACAAAAAATGCGTTCAATGTTTGAGTTTCCTAAATAACAATTAAACAGAGAAATTCAAAAGAATAGTAATTGTAGGGGTGAACAAGGTGCTGGAAAACTAGTCTCATGGACAGAAAAACCTCTGTTGAGAAGGGATTTACTGAGGTAAGAACAAGTGAAGCCGTCTCCACCCACCCCGCAAAGCATTGCTTCAGTTTCCTTATCTCCTTTCACCAAATTTCCAATGAACTTTGTATGCAGATATATCTGCATATCTAACGGGGAGGGCCGGTGATATTATCATTAGAGATTGCTCTGACTGCATCTAAAACATACCCACCTATGAATGTGTAACCATAACGGTTTAGAGAATGAATACTACAAAATCTTCAAAATGCTAAAAAATAAACCGAGAAAGAGTTCAGTGACAACTTAGAAAGATTTGATTTAGATAGAGTTTTGGTAGAAATGAAATCATAATTCTATAAATTTGTATATAATTTTTGTGAAAATAAGAAATAAATTTTTAAGATGGGTAAGTATAAAGAATCACAAATAACTAAAAAAAATATAGAAAAAATGACTTCATTATTATAAATATTTATAGATGTTTTTTTAACTATGGAGAAAACATTCTTAAAGGACATGATTCTTAAGTGCAATCTAAATTTAAAACCATTTAATATCATGCAACACAAAAGTAAATTAACAAAGTCTTTTTTATAAGAAATTAATAATTTCATGCCATCAAACAACATATACCATTAAGATAATGATAATATACAAAAAATTCTTTGTTTTATTAGGAAGACAAAGCCTATTTTGATTTGACGTTAACCTTGATTAAAACTTGTCCACACATTTTCACATGAAATGCTTTCTCTATAATCATAAAATAGATCTATAAATATTCTTTGTTTAAGATCTTCAATAATGTTTGTCCTTGGTACAATATCAAACTTGTTCATATAAATAACGAATTTATATATAAATTAATTTTATTAATATGTTGTCATTGTCATAATTTCTTTGAATTAATAACATATCAAGTGAACTTTTGTATCTTTGTATAGACATTAAAATATAGTGTAAAATTTTGATTAATTGCATTTAATGCAATAAAATTAATATTTAATTTTCACGGTAGAAAACGAACTTATGCCATTAATAGAACTTGTTGACTAGTTACCCTTTCGTATTTACCACCTAGGTGTTGGTGTGCCAATACTTCCACTCGATGACCTTGAGGGCCTATAATATGACCACACCAATGTATGTCATGTGTTAAAAGTAGATAAATATGATCATATTCATCCTTCATCATCTAATATAGACCGTCGATCAAGTACGAAACACAAAGATAAATGTGGTCTGAATATTTGTCTTTACAATAAATGTTGTAATATTATCACAATTATAAAATTAATAGAATACAAAAAGTTATTTTAATAATTATTTTAAAAAAAATACTTTTGTTACCATTTTGAAGAAACTTGAATGCCACACCATTTATGGGACTTACATGCCATGCCATTCATCCCATAAAGTGAATGACGATATCATCAAATTAATTTATAATATATTTTTTCATTTATAAAAATTATAAGATAATGGAACCTATTTAATATACAAATATCTTAATGTATTTAATGGTAATAATAATTATTAAGTGAGAAAAATATTTTAATAAATTTAAGTTTTTGAAACATCATTTCATAAATAATTTTAAGACAAAAACCTTATTGGAAATTATGAAAATTTATGATTTATAAATTCCACTCCAAACTTTCCCAAAAATAAAATTAAAAAAATAGAAGAAAAGAATGTCAAATTATAACCAATTCCCATATTTAAAAAAATACATCCAAAAAGAAAGATATTAAAATAAAAAAACACGGAAAGAGAAAAAAAACAAACAACAAACCACAAACCGTAACGTGAGGATATCGTGAAACTAAATTGGCTTCGGTTGTAGTACAATTTTACGTCATTCGAATTACACTTTTTCAACAGTTTAAAACTTCATACATATTTGTAGTTTTGGACTCTTTTACAACACATCGCTGCTTCTTTACAACTATTAGGTGGGGAAGGGGAAAGGGAATGGAGATAAAGAAGACACGTTCTCCCCAAAATTATTTGGACCCTCGGCGGCCCATGGAACCACATCCAGCGATTTGCAACGTCTCGTGTTCGACCCTCACGCCAAACCCTGATTCGTCCCCTTCGATAGGCCATGGACAGATATATGCAGCCATTCCAGCCCCAGCTTCAACAGACTCAGCGTAAGCAATTGGCAGATTGCAGAAAACGAAAACCACCTGTGGAAGACGACAGCCGAAGAAGCACAACGTTCAAGAGGATAAGGCTAGAAAAAGACGGCTCAATGTTTGCGTCAACCTCCCTTCAGCAAGGGCAAGGGCAAGGACAAGGATCCAGAGGGAGAAGCCGATTGCCGTTGGGGGGGCTTGATCCCCTTACATATTGCCCACATAAAAACCCTCTTCCTGTATTGCCGCCGACGCAGTCCAAAGTGGTTAATTGGCGGCTGGCTTGTTTTATGGCGAGGGAGTACCTCTCCCGCGGGACACTGCTGGGGAAACCATGGCCGCTGCCCGATTCAAACATGCCGAAGCTCCCTGAAGGCAAGGAAAGTAGCAGTGAAAAGGAAAAAGAAAAGGAAGGGCTCTACACTTTTCTGAGCACCGATTTCCTTCGCTCCGATGATGTGCACATTCCGGGCATTCTTAATCCTTCGCAGTTGGCCGCTTGGATCGGATTGAGATGACCAAATCGCACCAGAAAAAACAGGCAATAAAAATCGGCCTTTACAGGTGGCAAAAAGTAAGCTGTTTAGTTTGTATAGTCATCGTCTTGGGAGGGAAGTATGGGTAGTTGTGTAATGTAGCAGTGGCGGTCGGGGATTTGTCGACTCGAATGCCGCAGTTACGTGTTGAAGGTAAAAAGGCAAGGGTCAGGGGAATGGATTCGAATCCTCCCCTGTCGAATCGTCAAAACGTGTTGAAACTGTAAGGAGAAAGATTATTTTATGTCGTTAAACATTGTTTTGTATTTTTTTTCTAAACCATAAATTTCGGTCATTTTTTAATTCATAGAATAGAATTTAATATTAATGAACGTTCAGTAGTAACAATAATTGCTTAATAGTGGCGGCTTTCATTTTCAAAAGATGGGACCCAAGTTAGATATATAGTACATACTCGGAAATTATATTTATCATATCATCTAACCATCCTTCGTGAGTGAGTATTATCCTGTGTCTATACGTTTATTACAATTTCCTTGTTATTTAAATTTATTATTATTAATTTATTTATTTTTATTTTCATTTTAAGATCGATTCCCTATATTTTAATGTTAAAAGATAGTTCAATATTTTTCAAAAACTTTTTGTACATTATCATAAAGCCTTTTATCGTAAGAACGTGTGACATTTTTTGTTTAATAATAGTCATTCTATTCAAAAATATATTGTTTCGTTTATAAAAATATAAGTATATTATTTAAAGATATCAAATTAAGAAAAAAATATTTATTTATTTATTTATTTATTTATTTTAAATTTAATTAATTATATAAATAAAGGGTGGTGGTAGGGTTTGATAATATAATATATTAATAAAAATGATCAATTTTGAATTTAATGTTTACATAGTTAATATAAGATTATTACAATTTATAATATGATTTTTAGTTAATTATAATATGAGGAGGAGGAAGAAGGGAAAAAAATACTTAGAAAAGGAAATCAAAAAAATCGTGACATCTTAATCGTAAGGCAGAATTTGAAGCCCTTGTATGTGTGTGTGTGTGTGTTTTTAAATATTTTAGAGCCCAACATTATAGTATATTTAGATTAGGCCCATTTATTACCAATTAACACAAAATTCACAAAGAAGATAATATAGTTGTGAATCAGTAGACTATATGATAAATTGAGATAGGCACCTAATATTGGCATCTCTTTGTATTTTATATAGAATATGGATAGAGATCAATCTTGAAACGATCTCTGTATTATATATATATATATATATATATATATATATATATATATATATATCAATTTTGAAGTGCCTATATATATGTATGTATATGTATATTACAAAGACATAGCAATCTCGAGGCACGCTTATGTGTGCGTGCACGCATACACACACAAACAACTTAAGATTGATATAAATATTTTTTAAATACAGAGATATATTAATTTCAAAGTGTAAATGTATGTATGTCGATAAGATAATCCTAAAATGATGATGATTGGGGATAGTGTGCAATAACATGAAATGTTAATTGAAATAGTCGACTTTAAATTTGATGTCCATTTAAAATTGTTATAAATAATTATTTATTCTTACTTTTACACGATTGACAACTTGTGATATCTGGTATATATAATAAATTTTAGAAACTATTTTTATCATGGAAAAATACTTTTTATCCCAATACATAATCTTACTACATCAAAATCATCTACTACCAACAACAACAACAACAACAACAATAATAATAATAAATACAACATTTTAAAAAATTCAATATAAATACTTTAAAATTAATATCTCTTTACATATTTTAAAATATTTATATAAATTATATTTAATAAAACATTATAATTCAATAGATATAAATAATAATATATTATAATTGTTATGCCATATATCAACATATAAATAATCCACAAAACCTAAGAAAAATAATTCTAAATTAAATTTTATAAAAAGATTACTTGCAAATAAAGAATAATAACATTCTTTTCACTATTTCAAAATGTTCATTTCTTAAATTTCGAATTAAAACATACCATCTCTAAACCTTAATAAATGTTACTAATGAGTTGTTAATACATATAAAATTTATTGTTATAAAAATGTCTGTACATAAAATTTTAAAAGTTTATGAAAGTTTTTGGTAGTAATAGTACATTTTATTTATCACATTAGGGGAAAATGGCGGTACTACATGACACTGCGGAATTTGGGGTTTAATTTGCAAATGGCCGAGCGGATGAAACATAGGTGACCATGGGAAAGGATGCGGCTAAATCTGTTAAGGCTTCGACATGGCTAAATCTGTTAAGGTTTCGACATGGCTAAATGCCTACGTTGGAAAGGCAGGTGGGGGTTTGGCAGGCTCAACGAGCAGTCCGTCGACATGGTGGCAGCTGCTATAGATAAGGACGCACATCTAGGGCTGACGTCAAAGGCAATCGCCTCTGGTCAACACTCAATTTGGGCAGGCATGGGATGGACGGCAGGAATGGGCTCCCTTGAGGCAGAAGTAACTCAATCGGAGGCTTCAGGAAAGTCAGGTGTGAAGACTGTGGTGCAATCAAAGGCCATCCCTTCCATCGCTTTTGGTGAAGAGTCACTTCAAGAAGTATTCGAAAATGAGCAATGGTTCATGGATAGAGGCATGATCTGCATATGTAACTGTTTTTTTTTGGGTTGTCTTTGGCTTCTCTCCACAAATGGATTTCTGATACATGTTAACCATTTATGGTGGGAAGCCTAGAAATATGTTTTTGTGTTGGGGGGTTTTGTTGTGGTTTTTGATCTCCTTGATGATTGAAATAAGATTTATAGAGATGGTTTTTGGACTTGGAATCAGTAATTTCTCATCATAAAGATATGGTTTTCATCATTTAACCCTCTCACATGATCACTCAGCGCGTGGCTCATCTAGGTTCAGTTGCCACACCTTCCCCTATAGTTTTGGTTTGAAACATACTTCTTGTTGATTGGTAATGCTTTGGGCAAGATGATGGTAGTAGACACTTCTACTACAAACTTTGCTCATACCACATTTGTGCTTATTTTAGTCTTCTTGGACATTGCTCATGATCTCCCGGCTACTATTGAATTGAATGTCAAGGAGCACTCCTAGTCTTAGACTATAGATTATGAGGGTGTTCCTTTCCATTGTTGGCAGTGCTTTGAGATAGGTCATGTTGTTGAGAATTATCAAAGTATCAAAGGAAAGATGAATTCATCATGGCGGAAGGATGCCCTCACCAACCATCTCACAATTGATGTGGTTTGTACTTTGAAGGCATAGGTTAGAGAATAGGTAGTCTCTCCTCTGATAACCAACTGTAAGGTCCTCAAACCTCAAGAGGTGATTTCCACACCTTCCTCGATCTTTGTTGTGGTGAAGGATTTGGATGTTGTTGGGGTCAATGTGGTCTTAAACACTAACTATGATGTTGTTGGGCACTCATCAACCATTGGTCTCCCCTCACGGTGAAACTTTAGGAAGCTCGAGTTATCAAGCAGACTGGACGATTGCTTGGAAGAAGAAGAAAGGGCAAACTCTTACTAAATCATTCCCCATGACCCTTGGTGGGGATGGTGAAGATAGAAGGTAATGGGGGGATATTACATGTCATTGGGTGAGTGACCCTTTGGACTAGAATGCATGTGTCTTTTTGGCTAGTATGGTGCTCATGTTTGGTTTATCTAGTAGTTGATAGCTTGCACCCTGATTTGCCTAAGTATTGGTGCCCGCGATGGTGGGATTTTGTTTCGCTAGTTTGTTTCACTGCATTGGATGGTGTGGGCCTTTTTGATTTTTTTTTGGGTATTTGTGTTACATGCTCCACTTCTTGACATATCATGTAATCCGATACTGTCTGTGTTCTATTTTTTCATTTCTCTTGGTCTTTGGTTCCATCTTGCTATGGATAATAAAAGACATTGATAATATACATGCTCCTTTACACAGAAATGAAAAAATAAAAGACAATGGTATTTTATAGTTCAACACCTTTACACAAAAATGAAAAAATAAAAGACATTGACAATATACATGCTCCACTCCTTGACATATCGTGTAATTCGATATTGTCAATCTCTTATGTTTTTTTACTTCCCTTGGTCTTCGGTTCCGTCTTGCTACGAATAGTGTAATTTCATTTTCTTGTGTAAATATATGATGAGGGTTTGGGGATCCTTCTCCCATTTTATTATCCAAAACAAAACGGAACCAAAGACCAAAAAAAATGAAAAAATAGAAGACATTGACAATATCGAATTACAAGATATGTCAAGAAGTGGAGCATGTCTTTCATTCATTTTCTTATTTAATAAAATGGAGGACCCCCAACCCCCATATATATATATATATATATATATATATATATTTTTTTTTTTTTTTTTTTTCTTTTACATAATCAAGTAATAAAATATTTTTCTTTAATTTATTATTTTCTTCCCTATTTTATTTTCGTTTTTAACTTATGTTGATCGATTAAAATTTCTTCAAAATTATTTAAGATGGAACTCGATTTTTGAAAATAAATTGAAAATTCGTTTTAATTTTAATATATTAAAAAAATGACGTAATAATAATTTTTAATCTTATTTAAATTTGATATTTTTTATTTTTTATTTTTCGGGCGGCGAGGGGGGAGGCAGGGGAGATTACATTTATATCAATAGATTAAAATTTTTTAAGTATGAAAATTCATTTTATTTTAATTAAAAAATATATAATACAATATTAATTTTTAACTAAATTGAATCTACCTATTTTTAATTGGCATATAAAACTAAATGGTAGCAGCAGTGGAAAGAATTATTGTTTGAGTACACAAATACACATGTAATAAAGTTGGTTAGAATTAAATGATAAAAATAATTAAATTTACATTTTTCACAATGAGTATAATTTTCCTTATAAAAGCGTGTAAATCATTACTGTAAAATTAAATTTAAAATTCATCTTTATCTTAAAAATCATTTTTCTATAAATATTATTGTTTGAGTATTTTTTTAATTTTTAATTATTTTTTAATTTATTTTTCGATATGATTTAATTAACTATTAAAAACAAAGTAGATGCAGGGTTTATAATTACTTGGTGATGAAGGTTGGTTCCGTATCATTGATTAAGCTTGTGGAAACTCCTTTTTGTTTGGGGAGGAATGCCCTACAAATCAAACTAACTCACAAAAATGGATTAATAGAAAAATAAGTGGGGTGCCTAGTAAGAAACCAGTCCCAAGAAGCGATATGATTCCTTAGATGGATGCCAACGCATGTTTAACATTTAAGTTTATAAATAAACATAGAATTACAAAGATATATATGGATACGATATAAATAGACAATGTTAAAGATAATTAATAAATAACAAGATTTATGCGATTAAAGTAAGCATCTCAAAATTCTGCAGCTACATCAACGTCTTCTTGAATATAGTTAATTATTTATTAATGTATTCAAAATTACGTATAAAAGCCACAATGCAAAGTCTTAGATCAAATGCAATGTTGCTCTGATCAACAAACAGAGGATGAGAGACTATGGGTAGATCACAGATGCTAATAGAATCATGTACTAATCTAAGCAGGGTCATCTACATGAAAAGACAAATTCTTAGCAAATTAGAATGCAGATTTAACAGATACTGAAGATGCAAAAATAGATTGTTTAAAGATATTTTTATAGTTTAACATGTATCGATGATGATCCTACAGGATCGATGTCAATTTAGATGAATCAATGTCAATTCTGTGTAAAGGTGCTGAACTATAAAATAGACTATAATGACAGCCTAGAAAATTGATAAAACAATCAAAACTGAATGTAAATAAAAACATAGAGATGCAGAAGATAAATAAAACTTAAATATGAAAATAATACTGACCTTGGATGGTTGAAGATGTGCAGATAAAGAGATGCTAAAAAAAAGATAGATGGCCTTCAAAAATCCCATGATAATGTCGCCAATCAAGTGTTATTCAAAGTGGCAAGGTGCTGGTAATGTCTATACGCAGATTCGAGACTGGTTTGGAAAAAAAATCATAATAAAAAGTGGCTTCCTTCCTTTCACGTTCATTCATTTTAAGCAATGGAGGTTTTCTGGATATTTATGGATCGACGTCGATTTTAACTGATCAATGTTGATTTACCCAAAATGGGTGAAGTTGAACCAAATGTCGTTCTAACGAGTTGGCTATGGGATAAATGATGGTTAAAATGATTTCTGATGTTGTTAGGTTATTTTAATCATGGGATAGGTTTTATAGGAGGTTGGGTAGACTTTTTTTTATCTGATTTTAATATTTTATAGTTAAGGACGGTAAAACCTAGTTAATTACTATTTAACAGTAATAATTAACTCATTTAACCTATGTGGTGAAAGGTAAAGGGGAAGGTAAATGTAATTATTTAAAATAATTTATCATGGGGGACATAATAAAAAATAACATAACGACGCATCACATTAATACACAAAGGTGTATAAAATTAGCATCTACATTTACTTCTTTTTGTGGAGTGGTATGCAATAGCGGACTGTGAGACAAAAACTATAAGATGTCTAATGCCCTAGGTTTATTGTGAGAACAAATCCCCCCTCAAATTGGGCATCGAGAAGTGAGATAAAATGGATGATGGGTTTGAAAAATATGAAAGGTTAAAAACACAATGGGGTGAGTAAAAATAGAAAAATGGGTGATAGCTAAGGACACACATAAAATGTGGATGGATACAATGTAATTCCAAGTTTGCACTTAATATAATAAAAAGTAATGCAACCAGTAATGTCCTAAAGACCGAATCAAGTAACAAAATGCAATAGCTAAAATAGGTGGGCACAAGTAAAGGCTAGCAAGAGAACAAAATATAGGAATGGTAGACCATATCATCTAGTGTGCATATGGTGTATGCATTATCTATAGAAAATTGTTCACAAGACAAAATATACCTTTAGAATCTTATAATAGAAAGATGCCAAAAAAAAGGGTACACCTTTAAGGAGATTGGGGAACTGACATGAGGTCAAAATCCTCAAATCTAAAGTGTAATAGGAGACAAAAATGGAATAGTTGAAGCAAAGGTAACAAGATGGGGTTTGGGAGCTAAATTGGGAGCATGTGAAATAGTCCAATAAGTGCAAAAAAGATTTCAATAAGCTAAGAAAATCGACATCAATCGATAATGGATCAATGTCAATTAAGTGGATCAACATCGATTGGGGTAATCTACATCGATCGACAGAAAGGCTATATATAGGTATCTGATGTGGCATAAGGCTCATTTGACTATCAATGAAAATAAGAATCCAAGAGCAAAATTTGATGTGTGTCAACCTTGCAAGTGGATGTGAAAGAAAATAAAGGCGAGCGGGAGCAGACGATGATGATTTTAGTATGAGGAATGCATTTTATTTTCGGTGAAATTTAGTGATTTATTTCTATTTTGTTTTGTTTTGAGTTGTGTATTAGAAATTTGGTTTGATAGGAAAATTGTGGGGAAAAAAGGGGGTAGATAAGTATATGCTTTTTTTTTTAGGAACATACAACCTAGGGGGAATTTTTTTTTGGGTTGAGAAACTCATCGTCAATCCTAGAGGATCAATGTCAATCAGAAAGGGATCGACCACGATCCATAGGATCATTATCAATCAATATAAAATTGACATCGATCCTTAGAGGATCGGTAGAAAATAGAAAACTTAGGAATTTTATTAACTAAAATGATGTTTTTGATAGGCACGAGAGCTGCTAATGATGAGAGATAGGGTCCCTCTAATGTTGGCACAGTTGAGGGAGTTTATGAGTGATAAGGAATAGGCATATCTTGAGGTGGCTAGATTTGGAAGGATTCATCATTATCATCACTTCCATTAGGATATAAACATGATAGTGGCATTGATAGAGTGGTGGGATTATACCACCAACACATTTTGGTTATTGATAGGGGAGATGATGATCACTATAGAGGACATCCACTACATTCTCTAAGTATCAATTCTAGGCATTCATGTATATACTGTGGATGAGGTTGGATGAGCAATGGTGTTGGTGTGCTTATATAATAAGGATGTAGTAGATATCATATTCTTTACTTGAGCGTTCTCCTTCCAACCAATATATGACCAGGATCATGTGGAGATACTTGTGCTAATGATGATGATGCTAGCACTGACTTGTTATATACTAATAGATTCTAGGGGAGGATGACTACCATGGAGTTTTACTGATGTTATAGTAGACATGGTGGAGTTTCAGATAGTTTTTGCTTGGGCACCCACACTATTGGGGTAGATATACAGGGAGTTGTGGAGCTAGCATACTAGGCATCGTTTAGGGCTTGATATTACATTTCTAGGCATATGAGCATATCCATGTGATTCAATCTATAGGGCTTCCATAGACCAGATTTGAGTAGATGGTATACAACGTAGGATTCCTTTAGTGGAAGTAAGATCTAATTATTTCACATGCAAACATGGTGGTGTGGATCTAACATACTATAGATAGGTGTTCAATGGCTTATAGTTTAGGGATGTGATCTAGAGGCCTTATGTAGACTACTCAGCATGGCTTGAGTTAGCAGTGGAGATAGTTGATGTGGCCCGAGATATATGGGTACATAGACAATGGTCATAACACCTCAAGTTATTTTACTTTGATAGGGTCCATTGACAGTCTAGGTTATTACAAGATGTTTCCTTATCCCCACACTTGTATAGGTGGGAGGATACAAATTTTGATTGGTTGACAACTGATACTACCATTATTTTGATGTGGCCATAAGAGGAGCCTGCAATGAGTGACCTAGATGATGTTGGGTATACATATGATTACGCAGTTTGGTTTTCAACTGAGATGGCAAGGAGACATGAGAGAGTAGTTAAACCATGACATGGGGTGGTTATTGAGAAGGTGAGGGAGAATGAGGAGGAGGTGGAGCAGGAGGATCTAGATACACACATGGAGGAGTAGGAGGTCCCAGATATACACATGGAAGAGACACCATTACAGGATTCCCCAGATGTGCACATGGAGGAGGGACCTTTATAGGATGCCCCAACATATGATCATGTAGATATAGCTTTAGTTATTGTTGAGAGGGATAGTCTGAGGGTTGAGCTACATAAGGCACAGGCATCCCATGTTACACTATATGATCAGATTGCTATATTATAGAGTGATCTAGATATCATGAGGGGGCAATGTGATTAGGCCATATAGGTGTAAGACAGATACTAGATTGAGGTAGAGTAGATCAGATCTACTTTGATAGAGAGATCATCCCCAAACATTGTAAGATCTAGCATGACACCTTCTACAGATATGATACCACTCTAGTAGTATAAGGATTTGCTTACGAAGATGTCATATTATGAGAGATAGTATAGAGGTGGGTACCTAATGTTCCTTGGTTTGTTTCATACATGGATGGCCACCATAGATCATAGAGGAATCTTGGGGTTATTGTTAATTCAGGGAGTATAGCAGGCTGAGGAGGAGACAATGAGGGAAGTGATAACATTCACCTCAACAGGATCATGTTCACTAAGTAAAGCATATTGTATGGGTCGAGAGCCCCTGTTGTATTTATATTATGACATTTGTACAAACCTTTGATGTGTGTGTGTGTGTGTGTGTGTGTATATATCATGTTTATTCATTTATGGATTTATTGATGGTTATAGATATGTTATGCTTTTTTGCATTCATGGATGTGATGGTTTATAGATTTAGATGTTATGTGTTCTAATTTTGATTATTATTATCATGTATGCTATGGATGGATTCTAGATTATGGATGTGATGGATTATATATTTAGACGTTATGTTTTTAATTTTGATCAGTGCTTATATATGTTGTGGATATTTATGGATTGATGTAGATGTTATGTATATCTTGAGATGGTTTCGTATTAATGGATTATGAGTTTGAATTATGCTAAATAATAATTATGTATTATATACTTTAGTGATTTATTGTTGTGAAGTTATGGATTTTAGTGATTATAGTTTATGGATTTGATCGACATTAACTTGGACCATAACCAGAAAGAGAATCTTTCATACACATGGCATATACATCCTTAGCTAGATGATAAGAGATATTGACACAACCTTAGTTAGCTTAGAGCTTCAACCTTGGTTTTTTTTCTTTTTATACTAGGATTGCTATGCTTGTTGATGGGATGAGGGGGAATGTATTGCTTTTAAAAATAACATTCTCTACACCATATTTTCAAAATAAGGATTTATCTTTCAGGGATCAATTTTATTCTAACAAGTAGACTAATTAATACAAGAAGCCTATAATTAGAAAGTTGATCAATGCAGGAAGCTTTCTTGGGATATTACTTTTGACAATTGATTTTATTGCTTTGTTGCCTTTTTAGGGTTTTAAAATGGCATAATTTGAAAACTGATCAATGTAGGAAGTTTTTTGCTTGGTATCCATCCTTCAAGGGAGTGGTCTACATTTTGATATTTTACATAGTTTTCCTTTAAAGGATCAGTCTATTATTTTGCCTTTATATATTTGATTATAGCTATCCTTTAAGGGATCAGTCTATTTATTTATCCCATTTCGATACTTTTGCTTTTCATTGCTTAATTGATTTTAGATCACAAAAATAGTAATGTGAGTTGACATAAAAAGATACCTTAGGATATATTCCTTGAATTCAAGACATGGTATTATGGTGTTATCTTGGAAAATTATATGATTTTAAGGAATAAGAGAAATAATGATATGGGGTTTCTCCCATAACATGTGAAACTTATCCATGAGAAAATGTTATGAATAGAGTTGGGATATTCATATTCAAGGTTGTGGTTATAATGACTACAGGATAACCACATAATTCTCATATCATTATTTGGTATTTAGGATTGGGGGAGTTGATAATAATTTTAGACAAGCTAACCAAGATGAGTCAAGATCTATTAACTATAGAAAGGATGCAGATGCAATGCATTAAGAGGTTCACACTTTGGTTTACCATTAAGAGAGGCCAAACAATATGCCCCAAATTTGTATTTATGGGTTATGATGTATGGTCCAAGTCAATTAGGAGTAAATTTACCTCTTTTACTTCATTTCATATTAGTGACATGTTGATTTTATTTAAGTACAAGGTCCCCAATGTTAAATTCTCATTCTTTTACATGTTGATTATATGCATGTTTCAGGGAGAGAGGAAATTTGGACTTCTAAAGGGAGTATAGCTTCCATACCATAGACTAGGTAAAAAGGAATAACCCATAAGGCAAAAGGGATATGAAGATGCCAATCCTTTCTGGCTTCATTGATGACTTTGGTTATGATTTTGACCAAAGTTTCATTAGACGCTTCTGCTTGACCATTATCCTCAGGATAATAAGGCAAGGAAAAACTTAATTTGATTTTAAATGAATCACATAGTGCTTGGACTTTCTTATTCTTAAGATATTTTCCATTATCTATTATTATTTTATATGGAACTCCAAAATGACAAATAATGTGATGATGGATAAAATCCACAATATTTTCTACCTTAGTTGAGATAAAAAACTCAACTTCCACCAACTTAGTGAAGTATTATGTAGCAGTGATAGTAAAGCCATGATGCTAGATGGATTTAGGATTGATTTTCCCTATAAGATTGAGCCCCCTCTGGGATAATGGCTAAAAGTCCCTTGCTGCCTGCAAAGCTTTACTAGGAACATGAGATAGGTTTGCATGTTTTTGACATTTTACACACCTCTTAATGTATGTGAAACAATATTGATTCAGAGTGGGCCAATAGTGGCCTAGACCTAAGATTTTTTTAGTGACTGCATGCCCACTAAAGTGTCCACTGCATGACCCATCATGTACATCCTAAATAGCTATAGCAGATTCATGCTTTTGGATACAATGGAGAATAATGCCATCAAAACCACACTTATAAAGAATATCCCCTTAGTATGATATAGCAGGTAAATTCTATTGGAAGATGCACCTCACACCTTTGGATAAATGAGGAGGAGATAATCTTGTAGATAGATAATTAAACATTTGTGTATACTATGGCTCCTCTAGGTTTTCCTCAATATTAATGATGGATGGAAGATCAGTCTTTGTGTAAGAAGGCTGATTAACTTGATGGATAAGTATAAATAATTTGGACTCCTGAGATGAGGATGGGATAAAAGAAGCAAGATATACCATAGTGTCAGCAAACTTATTCATTGATCTAGGGGTAACCTAGATGGCATAACGTTTGAAGGTAGATAAGAGCTGATCAACTAATGTTTATATCACTAGAGAATATGATTCTTGCATTGATATAAACCATTGATTGGATTGACCACTATTTGAGAATCACCATAGATATTAATGGACCTGACTCCTAATGCAAGGGAAGTTTGGAGCCCTATAATCAATGCTTTATACTCAAACATGTTATTGGTGCAATCAAAGATTAACTTAAAAAATAAAGGCATGGGAATACCTTGAGGGGGGATTAATATAATTCATGTGCCACCTCCTCACTCACATTTAGACCCATTAAATAATAGAGTCGTTTGATATTTTGGGACTAATTGGGAAGTGGATGCGATAGATTCATCAAGGAATTCATGATTGATTGGTTGATTATCACTAAGAGGTGTTTCATCTAATTGATCAACAATAATATACCCTTTAATAGATTTTTGGTGAATAAATTCCATATCAAACTTATCTAGAATCATAATCCATCTAGCCATCCATTAATTTTGGTAAGGCTTAGAATGCATGAACTTAAGGGGATCAGTATTCATAATTACATATGTCTTATGGTTAAGTATGTAATGACAAAGTTTAGAGGTTACAAGGACCAATGCTAGGCTTAGTTTTTAAGTATGTAGATAATGTGTTTCATATTCTATGAGGGTATGACTTATATAATAAACAACTTGCTCTTTGGGATGTTCATCTCAATGGGCAAGCATAGCACCTAGAGCATGATCTGTAGTTGAGATATAAATGAAGAAAGGATATCCTTCTTTAGGTGGAGTGAGGATAATAGGTGATAAAAGATAGTCTTTGAGTGTGTTAAATGCTTCTTGACAATGAGAAGCCCATATAAAGTGACTATCTTTCTTTAATAGATGGTGAAAAGGTTGACATCAATAGAAGTGCTGGGAAATAAAATGATGAATAGACTAGAGCTTATCTTGTAAACTATGAAGTTGCTTAAGGTTGGATGGAGGAGGCATCTATAAAATAACCTTTATTTTAGTGGGATCCACTTCAATTCCATGAATATAAACAATGAAACCTAGGAGTTTATCCATCAAGACACCAAAAATGCACTTTTTGGGATTTAGAAGCACATGATACTAGAATAGATGATAAAAAATAATCTGAAGTATAGATAGGTGATCTTTGCGGAGTTTGGACTTCCCAAGGAGTTCATCTACATATTCTTCTATAATTTTATGGATTATGTCATGAAATATATAAGTCATGGCCCGTTGATAGGTGGCTCCTACATTCTTTAGGCCAAAAGGCATAACATGGTAGTAGAAGGTGCCCAAAGGAGTAATAAATGTAGTTTTATGTTAATCTTCTCGTACAATAAGTATTTGATTGTAACTAAAAACACCTTCCATATGGGATAAAATTTCATGGCTAACTATCAATTCCACTAATTTGTCAATGTTAGGGAGAGGGAAATCATCTTTCAGACAAACAAGATTTAATTCATGAAAGTTAGTAATGATGCAAAGTTCCCATATAGGCTTAGTGTTTGGAATGATGTTCGACATCCACTAAGGATATTCAATGGGTTGAATAAAGTTAGAGGATAAAAGGCACTGTAGTTCCTCTTTTACTAAGAGTACGGTATGGGGATGCATTTTATGGAGTTTTTACTTCACCAGTTTAGCATTAGGAAAGGTGATAATATTATGAATAATGATTACGGGGTCATTACCAGGAATATCACTATAATACTAGGCAAAGGCCTTATTACGGTCTGATAGAAAAGTGGTAAAATCCTAGTTTTCTTGTGGATCTAAGGCTTTGTTAGTTTTAATAATCCATGGGGTTTTTTGAGACCCGATATTAATATCACCAGCAGCTTCATTTAATAATTTAGACATTTTAGATGGAAGATAATTATGTAGATAAGAGTTTTTAGTGCCCAAAAGAGTCAAGATTGACTCAACGTCTTGACACTAAAAATAAAGAATGGTTGGCTTATCATGCCCTATTAAGTTAGGATATGTCAGAGAGATGGTTCAGATTTCACCATCATGGTGGAAGATGAAAGGTTCTAAGGAGATCATATTGACTAAAAAAAAGTTAGGAGGGATGGATATAGTGTCACTAGTTGAGGAAGAGGTATCAAATGATGAAGATGGTTCTTCTTCTTTTAAAGATGGTAGAAGAAAAGGTTTGGGGTGGATTTAGAATCTTTCTAAAAAACTAAGCCATGTTTTTCATGTGGTTTTATAAAATATCCTAATGTGACATCATGGGGACCCTACTCATATCTATCCATGTTAAAACCTTTACAGGCATAGCGATAAAGATAGGTTTACATGAACTGGGGATTGCTAAGAAAGAATAAATTGGACATAAACATTTTAGTACAAGTACTATCATCAGTGTCTTAGGTAGCTTGATCAATCCCACCATATATTAAGTGAGTAATTAAGAAAGGTGGTCCAAAAGGAATGAGCTCACATAGGTTAGGTGAATACATGGGTTGCTTATCGAGTTGACTATCTTATCTAAGAGTGGCTAAGGTGTTAAGGGTTAATAACTGGTATTTCCCCATTGAAAGCTACTACATCAGGGAGTCAATGGACTCTAGAGCAGGTAATTTTGAAGCAGGGATAGTCATGGTAGTCGAGGGTTGATTAGAAGCTGAAGATGGAATTGTATTAGGTAAGGGTATTATGACATCTCTTGGCCAAAAGGTGAATTTTCATGATTTAAAGGGATGAGGATCAGTAGGAATGATGTGTACCTGGCCTTCATGTTCATATTTAAGGCATCGATGGACTGTGGAGGGTACACATCACATGAATCCACAAACATCCTAATAAAATGTTGTATTAAAATGTTCCTTCTATAGCATAAAAGAGCTCGTGGAGAGTGCAAGAACCTACATAAATGGGAAGGATTAGTATTCCTATTGTGGGTGCTACCATGTTGTTGAATGCATGAAGAATTGCTGAGGATTCATAAATAATGGTTTTTGGTAGTTATAATTATTGGAAAGCATGTGAAGAAATAATATTAATACTAACCCCATTATCAATCCTAACTCTTTTAATTTGTGCTTGATTTATTTGAGCTGTGATGAAAAGAGGGGGATCTTGATCTTTGAGTGATAAACGAACAACTTGAAAATCAGTAAAACTAATAGTTGAGACCATTTGAAGGGCTCCTATAAAATATGACAAAGGTTGAGGTTCATCTGGTTGGACCTCAATATCTTGGAGAGATTATATGATTCCCTGCCAATGTTGTGGATAATTTTTAATAAGCTCATATAATTATATCTTTACAGGCATTTGGTGGAGTTGTTTTAGTATGGAGATTTGTACCAACTCCTTGGCTTTGGCTGGGGTAGTTCCTATAATAGAAACTTTAGGATTTTTTATATATTTTAAGAGTATTAGACGTAGAATATCATATAATTTAAACCTTAGCTTTATTAGGATTTTGGTTTTGAGAACAGGTGGTTACATGGATGACATCAATATGTAAAAAAGGTGGATCTGAAGAGGATACTGACTCCTTATCACTTATAGGACTAGCAAGATTATGGACAGGTGGAATGGATGGAATAGTGACCTTTTGATTAGGAGTTTGATCATTTATATCATCAATTAAGAGGTTGTCTTCTTGGACTAACTATTGGATTATGGCCTTAAGGGCTTTGCAAATTTTTATATCATTTCCAGGTACTCTATGATATGGACATATTTCCTAATTTATATACTAGGCATGTCTTTAAGGATGAAGATTAACATACCTTATAGGTGGTAGTATAATGAGGGATGTATCTAATAATTGTGTCAATATTACAACATAAGATTCTTTCAAAGGGTCATATTGTGTTTTTATAAGGGTTTTGATAACATACTATTTTGGTAAAGTATTACTCATTTGGTTTATCGTTTAACCTTTATAGGAGGGATATCTTTAAGATATTTTCCTTTATATTTCTCTAAAAGTCCCTTAATGGAGGAAGGTGAATATCGAGATTGAGGTGTACTAAAAAATAAAGGGGGATTTGTTATTTTCCCATGTGTTTGAGTAGAAGCACGTATGATAGGGGTAGTTAATTGAGAAGATGGATGAGGCCCTAAAATAGATGATGAAGATGATATAATAGAGGTAGGCCCTTTGTTTTTCCATGTGTTGAGAAAAGAAGGGGTCTTCAGACCAAGGTTTTCGTCATTTGATGTTGGAGAAAGATTAAGTCTAATTTGAGGATGAGATACAACTTTCTTTGGTGGAATACCAAGACAATTGTCCTAGCTATTGATGCTAAGATCTTTACCCTTTCCTTTAATATTTTTTGGGGTAAGGAGGTGCTATGGTAGAAGATGGTTTTGAAGGTTCATGGTTATGGGCAAAAGGATAAGATATCATTATATGTTTACCACAAAGAGGTTCACTAGGGATCTAATGGGTGAAATGTTCAACTTTAGAAGTATCAAGATGTTTATCTATGCCATCTTGAGGAGTAGTGTCATTTTACCCTTTAGGAGGTTTACTATGAGAAGGTGAAGGGGATGGTTCACACAAATGATCCTATGTAATAAGATCAAGGAGATCTATGGGAATTTTGAGATTAGTTTTAACGATCTCAGGTTGACACATATCAAAATCATCTCTCGTAAGGAGATCTATGACTGAAGGTTTCTCTAGAACTTCTTTAGGAAATAATAGGCCATGGATTATATTAATCATGTGGGTGACTTGATTTTGTGTTTCTCTAAGGTTAGCTTAGACTATGTCGGATGTGGATCAATGGTTCAGAAATGGTTGTTTGAAAATATCTAAAGATTGATTAGGAGGAACATTTGGGTTGTCAAACTATAGATCCCCTTTGTTAATGAGGTTATGTACCAGTCATTTAAAGGATTGTCATCATTTTATGTTATGTCCTATGACCCTATGATAAGCATAAAACTCATCTTATTTATACCAATTGGGTTTAGGATACGTATCATCGACTGGTCTAATAAAAAAGAGTTCAATAACATTTGTTGAATAAGTTTATCTAATACCAATGTATAAGGATCTCCTATAGGGGTATTTTTATTAGGGGAAAATGAGTAAGGCCCCTAGGTTGCTACATTTGAGAAGCGGAAGACCTCAATTGGTTGGATGTTGGATGGGAAGAAGTTTTTACAAATATTACATTTGCTACCGCTTTTGGTTTAGGATTATTGCTATTGCTTTTGGAGGGGTTAGATTTGAAGTTTTTATTATGCAAATTAGCTTTTTCCTCTTTAATGCCAAAAATTTCAAGCTTATGGGCCATGGTAAAAGCTTCGTTAGAAGTCTTAAAAGTTTTAATTTGTAACATGGAAGATATATGTTTTGCACAAAAATGTGAAAATAATTCAATTAATTCTATTTATGGCAAGGAAAAGGCTAGTTGGTTGATTAAGTTACGTCATCAAGACACAATGTCTTATATGGATTCGTCATCAAACTATCTAATAGCGAAAAGATCTGTGATAGTCAATTTTTGAGTAATATTGATCAAGAAGTGTTTCGAGAAACTTTTGGCCAACTACCCAAAGGAAAAAAGAGAATGCTAGGGAATAGAATTGTACAAATCTAATGTAGATCTTGCTAATGATATGGGAAATGTTCTAATTAGGAGGACATCATCATGTGCTTTAAGATAACACGTTTCAAATGGATCTAAGGTGTTGCTGGGGATATTCTTTGTTTTGGAATTTAGTAAACTTATGAAGCTCCCATTGCAAGGGATACGGTCAGATAGGGACTAGGGATGGATTGGCTCATTACAAATTTGCTCATATGTGAGCATTGTATTATGTCCAAAGTTAGAGGCTTCCAAACGAGCCATCCTATTCATAAGGATGTTTATGAGGTCTGTTTGAGTATTATTCTGAAGCACACTTCCTAAGATATTTTGTTGAAGGGGTTGATAACTTGGTAAAGAGGTAGAGATAGGCTATGAGGGAAGGTATCCTACTATAATAGACATAATAGATTAAGATGATGTTATGTATTATAAGAATCATAGCAGAATATTTTGCTATGGGAAGGACTATAAGTGGTTATCGCTGGTTGTGGTGAAGCCACATATTGGGCAATCGAGGAGACATACTACTGAAAAGGTTGGGTATAAGGGATTTGTTATGTGTGAGGGATTTGCTATGAAGTATATGTTATACTCATTCTAACAGGTGGAAGACTTGCGAGAAGTGACACCACTAATGTTTGGGGAGGTATAGCAGATATAAGTTGAGTGGTATTTTGAATCTGAGTAATGAGGGTTGGAGAACTAGTGGATACTATGAATGGTTGGTTCTTTAAAGGTTACGTTATCTGAGCATTAGATCCAGATGGAATAGATTCGATGGAAAAGGTTACCATGGCCTTGGTAGATTCTCTAGTTCTCTCAGTTCCCTCAGAAGGCATCCCATACACATGTGGAGATCCTTGGGTATGAGGGGAAGGTGAAATCACTCAATTATGAAGGTAATAATTGAGAGCAACGGGATTGTTTTCCAATATTTTTGAAAAGGAAGGATCTCCTTGAGGATAATATTGTGGGAACACAAGATTTTTAAAGGACTAAATGGAAGAGGTGGGACTAGGAGTATGTTCCATTAGAGAAGATGTAACACCTTCTTTGACTTCCTTTTTTGATTGTTGTCTAGTCAAAACCATGAGATAGAAAATAAAAGCAATAATAAAATAAATAAATAAAATAAAAATTTATTTTTGAATTATATTATTTTAATTATAGATGAAAGACACACACTAAAGTCATTCCAAAAAGTTTTTTTATCTCTTTTATCTTTAAGATGTGGAAGGAAATACAGAAAAAGAAAGGATAACGAAGGTCCTAAAAAATGATAATCTAAGGATTGTTTTAGGTATTTTTATTTTCATGCTCAAAATAAATCTCTATTGGTATCAGTACATGGCTTGATACTTGGGGCTTTCTCCCCTCATGTCACAATCCCATAGCCAGTGCAGGTGTCTAGCCAAAATATACCAATGGTCTGTTGACCAAATTTTGCCTGTAGGTAAAATTTTGGTCCCCTTCCTCCCTTGCTATTCATGCTAGTTATATTACAGGTTGTTCAGGTTCAGCATTCTCTATTTCATGGCCTGGTTCAATTTCAAGTTCAGTTTCTTGGTGCAAAGGTTCAATTTCGAGTTCGGTTTCTTGGTTCAAGCTCAAAGGGTTCAATGGCCCGGTTCAAAGGTATGCCCCAAGCCAAAGGGAAGTCAAAAGTCAAAGTACCCTTTGGAGGGCGGACACTTTGGCATTTCAATGATTCGAGCGCGCTTCTAATCAAAGCAAAAGGCGGGTGGGAGAATTCCCGTGGACCTTTTTGTCCACAAAAACAAAGCAAAGCCATAGTCAAGGTGCCAAAGGGAAAAATAAAGAAGGAAGATGCCCGTGGAGAGATAAAGAAGTGCCTGAGAGGATGCCACGTGGATGATGTAAATACAATGATCCTGTATGTGAAACAAGTTTTATGAATCCATGCCAATGCCAACAATATGAAAAATACATGAATCTGCAGAATGGCTGCCCAAAGGAATGCAACATAAAATAAGTAAAATCACTTTACGGTTATAGATTATTTGCTAGTGACGTGCTATTGCACTGTATTCCATGCATACTCATCGGAACAAAGATAACTATTACATGAGAAATTGATACCTTGCAAATTCTGGATGTTCCAGCTAAGGTCTCACAGACAGGTTTTATATGTGACCCGGACAAGTAGAATAAGCAAAGATCTAGCACCAGTTATTACTTTTCTAACCTACAGAACTTCAAATGAATCCATAAATTGTAGAAATGGGGGCAAAACAAGCAATTGATAGGCCCTGGAATAATTCATGTTTTACACCAATCAAAAGCTTTTGTTTCTCAGTTGTCACTGCTAGCATATAGATGCAAACACACAACTTCCACAACAAATTGAGACAAATCATACCTTAACTTGCCAATCTTCACTTTACACACAGGTGTCACATAGTCAAAGCTACTTCTTCTAGTCTCACAGTGTTTGGACCCGGTGCAGATGTAAGCTGCAGATAGCGCTTTTCTATCTCTTGGCATGTCCCTTTGACTGTTAGTGAATCCCAGTCAATGTCTTCAACTGCTCGATTCATTGTAAGCAATAAAGCACTAGCTGTTCTTGCAACACTTACAGCTCCACTCGCTATAATTCCATGCTGTCTAGTTTTGACATTGCTACCATTCCTTTTATCTCAACTGTTTCAAATCAATCGGAATCACTTTTCATTTTAGTCAAGGAATTCAACGGACCCATGAATCCCCTCTGCGCTTTCAACAGACTACAAATATGCGTTTAGCTCCGCGTCCAGACATGACATATATATGTATGTATACTGTAGTCGCATTCCTTTTTGGGAGCCACCTCACGTCTGGCCTGTTGGCAGATTATTAAACAAACTCTGTTGGCAAAAATTAAATGCTTTAAACCTTATTTCCAGAGACCCTTCCTCCCCTGGGACAAGACAGGAACCCCGCGACAACAACAGCTAAAAGTTTGAAATATGTACAATTTCAATGGTCGTATTTTGTCTTAAGCAATTTCACAGAAAAAAAAGAAATGGCAAAAAATGACGGAAAGACTTGAAAACCAAATTAAGACTCATTTTCACCATCACTAGATTAGACGAATATCAGTGATTGCATAGTCTATGCCACATCTGTTGAGTTTTGTGAATCCAGAACCAAAATCACAATGTAGAAACTGAATCCCTTATCCAAACCTCAATTTCTACCTTCCCCTACTCCATTGATGCACCCCAATTTCTACTTTCATTGACTCCACTACCAAAAATTAAACATGGAAATAAAATCCAGAAGAAAGCAAGACACAATCCATAAACAACTCACACAGATTTGCTTCAACAGTGATAGGCGTCGGTGAATGAACCCAAAATCATTATGCAACCAAAGATTCCACGATGACATCTATAAGTGTCATGCTGCATATGAAAATGCCAACAACACCTATAATTAAATTAAACCTTGTCCCACGTCTCTTTCTCTGTTGTTTGTCTCTCTATCTTTGTCTCTGTTGAGCATTCCAGTTCCAATCAACTACTGGTATCTTTGCTGCATTCTTACATGCCTGCTGATCATTTTTGCTCTCTTCTTGAATGAGATACTTTCTCCTTCTGTCCTTCCTCTCCTCTATGTCCCTCTCATCCTCCTCTTTTTATGAATTTTCTTTTCTATTCTCTTCTCTAACCTCTATGCCCAATTTTGGGCTCAGGATTAAACAAGAAACAGTTTTTAATTTTTAACAATATACTAAGGTTGAAATATTTTCAACCACTCATCCGTTATTCCCTCAACAGCCCCAACAATTTACTTTTTCCTTTTGTTTTATTTTATTTTTACAATTACCCCTCATTAAAAGCATATTGGAGGGAAAATATAATAAATTGAATTTGAATGCAGATGCTCCTACATCAGTGGACCTGACTGACGTGGCAATGGCCCTGATGACACTTTAGCATGGACCTGATGACGTCTCGGTGGATGTCAAATTTTGCAGAATGGTTTAGCCATTGGATCTCAAGCGATGACGCTCGAAAAGCCGTCAATTTCAAGAAGATGGAATATTCGTTGGTTTTCAAAGCTCGACGGCTGGATGAGCGTCAAAATTTACCAAAATAAATTAGCCTTTGTTTCCAGCCAAGAAAGTATTTCCAAGGAGTCCAAAATGAAGCAACCTACCGAAAGTTCATTCTTGGGAGGCCAAACGAGTTATATGGAGACAAATTTGATAAAAGACAAGAGGACACGCATAAAATAAGCAAACATTTGAGTCCAAGTGGTGCCAATTTGAAGAAGAGACTCTGGCAGGTGAAATAGTGCCAGTGAATTGATCATGAGAGGCCGCAATAGCTAATAAATGTAACCAATTTCTTCATTTTTCATTTAATGGGTGGACAAACTACGTTTTACCATTTAAAAATGCAAATTTCAAAGCAGGCAGAGCACATGGCTCATTAATATTTTGAGCGGCTTGTTTCTTTTCATGAACAACCATTTGTAGAAAGAGCGCCAAATGAGCCTCTTGGACTTTCCTTATATATTTGATACTTGTCATTTTGTAATCATCATTTTGCAATTTTGGTAAGGCGTAGCCCTGCTGAAATTTCTACCTGAATCTATAAAGACTATTTTTACCTCTTCTTGGGTGGATTATCTGTGTATGTTTGAGTGTTTGAGTTGTGTCCAGTCATTGTCTTTAATGCTCTCATAGTTCCAGCACCAACACACCAGTTATCCACAAGGCGCCATTATCTGTAGTTGACAGGAGGAGAGTTCCATTTTGGAGATACAGAGTAGAGGAAGTCATTTACAGTATGTATTCCACAGCATCCTTGTGAGTCTCTGTTCCTGTGTTTCCATAAGAACCTCCCTGCCATTTTCTTGTAGCCTGGTTTCCCTGCCGAGTCTGAGTGTATGTTTGTGGTCTTTGTTCGATTCTGAGAGTAGGTGTGAGAAGATCACCTTTATTTTGGTGTATCACCTCCTTAGAGTAGTTTGTTTTCTTGCACTTTCTTCCCTTTTCACCCCCCAATTTATATATATATATATATATATATATATATATATATATATATATATATATATATATATGCCTGTATGTATTTTTTACACTATCTGAAACAAACAAGATACATCAGAGGGAACTAGCCCATACCTAGAGACTCTCCTCTCCTGCTTCACCATCCCACCGGCGAGAGAGGAGTTTCCATGTTGCAAAGATAAGGCAGGAACCTGTTTTCCTGTCACTGGGTGAAATATCCATCGTCAACAGTTCTGGCACGCCCGATGGGACTACAAGTTTATAACGTAGTAAGATATTAGGATTGATGCTGGTCCTGTCACAGCCATTTCAATATTTTCTAGCATCTAGCGACTCCAATGGTAAGAGTTTCATTTTCCATACTAAGACCAGTGTCTTAAAATTTCTATGCCTAAAGTCACCACTAGGTCTGCTTCAAAAAGGATTCCTTTTGAATTCGTTGAACTACCTCTAAATTATGCTAAAAGATTAAGGTTTAGGAAGACTCATCCTTATCCAACAAGTCATCCTCCTAGACCTATTATAAGAGACACAATTACAGCAGAGCCTCAGTTACGCCCCATCCCAGCTATGGCTTTGCCATTTGCAGCCTTTCGTGGTGAGAGCCCCTTGAACCTCCCACAATACGACCCAATACCAGGGGAAGCTCTAAAGAATGTACCTTCTTTCGATGGATTGGGACCCATTACAGTCATTGAGCACATCAGGAACATTTCTAACCTTTGCAATATACATAATATAATAGAAAAAAACATTGCCATTAGACTGCTAGCTTTGTATCTTAAGGGCAAGGCTCTTGACTGGTACGGGACCTTGCTTGTGAATTCAATCCATTCTTGGAATGAGCTCGATATTCAGCTAATAGACCATTTTGGGGAAAAAAGTGATGACCTCTCACTTGCTGAGTAGTTGATGACCATTCAGAGGGCTCCACACGAATATATGCAAGACTTTAACACAAGGTTTCAGAAGACCTGGTAGAGGATTCCCATCCTGGTAAGGTCGACTCCTAGCTATGCTTTTTTATACTACTTGAAATCATTAAATAGTGACGTTGCAGTCATGATACAATCTATGGGAGGGTATATATTGCCTGTCGCTTATGACATAGCCATAGCAACAGAGAACTGTTTAATACAGGATGGGAAAATAGCCCCTAGACCCCACATGCCAATTTTCCCAGAAGTGCCACCTCTAATTCAGGCCCCTGATCCCACATTGGCTCCTCTGCCTACCATTGAAAAACTAGTTGCTGCCCCATCAAATGAATTTAATGAGGTTAAGAGTATGTTGCAAGCCATGACCAACGAACTCATTGCCATCAAAAGGCAGCAACAGGCTCAAGGTAACAGACCAAATCAAGGGTACCAAAATTATGGTCAAGCCCCTAGACCCCCTTTTCATAATTATATTCAAGGTCAAAGGCAGCGCACTACAACCAGGCCATTTCAAAATTACAACACTGGTCTCTCTTCATCATCTAAGGCCATAGTGCCTGTTCAAAATAATCTTGTACAAGAGCAGCCTAGCTGTTCGACCATGGGATATGGTCAAAAACAGGCTGTGTACACAAACGAGATGGTGAATTATTTTCAAAATATAGAGAATCAATCTTCTGCTATTTCCTAGTTTTTTGAGGCTCCAGCTCAACCCAGCACAAGTAGCAATTAGGCCCAGCCAGATTCTGCTTTTACAAATCACGAAGAAGGCAAGTTTTGTGCAATCAACCATGGGGGTGCTAAAGGCAATCAGGTTGATTGTGTTGCAGCCAATACAAGATTAAAGAGGAGAGCAGTGGAAGAGGTGCAAGCTACCACTCAGGCAACAGTTGTACCTCCTCCATCACACTCATTCCAAAGGGCCCCAATTTCCAAACAGCCGTTTGCACCTTCAGCGCCTCAACCTATAGCTCCAATTGGGATCAGCCCAAAAGAAAATGTGAAGGGAGGCAGTCCCCAAGTCAATATAGTGGACCAGATGAAGAAGTTGCATGTGAGCATCAGCTTGTGGGATTCATTGTCTCTTTCAGGATAAAAGGACGTATTGAAGAAAGAATTGCATAAGCTGGATCAACAAGCTATTCCAGCAAACATGGATAATGTCTTGATGACAAATAGACAGCCTGACCCTCCAGAACAGTTAAAGAAAGAAGATAAGACTCCCCCTTTCTACGTATCCTTGATCATTGGGGACTTCTTGGTGCACAACTGCATAATTGACAATGGGGCCAGCACCTCAGTGATGCCCAAGTGCATTGCTGATAAGATGGGATTGAAGTATGAGGAAATAAAAAAGGGAGTCCTACAGCTAGATGGGACACCTAAAAAAATAGTTGGAATTTTGAAGGGTTTAGACTTGACATTGCATGCTTGCCCAACCTTCTCAATTCCCCATGATATTGTAGTAGTGGATGTTCCTCCGTTTTTCGCAATGTGCCTATCCAGGGACTTTACATCCAAAATAGGTGGCTATCTAGCAACGAATTGGTCATACCTGATTTTTAGAACCAAGTATGGGACCAAAGTGAAAATCGAGTCTGAGCCACTCTACAATGACCATTTAGAATCATATACTCCCAAGGCAGTGAATGTCAGTTACACAATCATCAACCTAGAAGAGTCCCAAACAGACCAAGCTCCATCCTCTGCTCTTGAAGGAGTCACAGACCTACTCTTGGATGAGTGGGGAAATGATAACTTCAAACATGATCCATACAAATTTATAGAGGAGACAGACCTTGGAGTCTATTGCATGCACGAAGAGGGCTCCTTCATGCCCAATTTGATGAAGGCTGACCAACTAGACCTTGGCCTATGGCAGCTATATTTTGATAGATCCAAAAGTAAGCTAGGCGTTGGAGGTGGAGCGATGATGGTCTCCCCTTCAAAGGAGAGGTATTTTTCATCTTTCTGGTTCCATTTCTCTTGCACAAGTAACATTGCAGAATATGAGTCCTTGATCCATGGGCTGGAATGTGCAAGAAAAAGAGGGATTAAAGAGTTGCAGGTCTTGGGGGACAGCGAGCTGATTGTGAATCAGGTGAAGGGCCAGAATATAGCAAAGAACTCCTTGCTGAAGTCTTACAAACATAGGGTCTGGGACCTAATGGAATATTTCCTTGCCTTCAACATTGCCTCGATTCCTAGGGAGAAGAACAAACACGCAAATAGGCTGGCAACAATTGGCACTCAGTTTGATGTTTCAAGAGAAATAGGCCGAGATTGTGGTTCGCGCCACTTGAAAGTGGTAGTTCAACCCTCTGTCCTAGATAACATTACAGATTGGCAAGTTTTCAAAAGTGACTAGCAAATAGCTCTCTTCCTTTGGGAGGAAGTTGAGTTTGCGATACACAACTAGGTGAAATTGCAGTAGCAATATGGAGATCAGATTGTCCAGTTGAAGAACAATAAACTCCCTAAAGGACTGGTCATGCTTGAAAGCATTTTCAACAGAGATGACCAACTGAGATATGACAAAGCATGCATCATGACCAAAGAGAAGAATTATGAAAAAGTTGAAATTTTTAAAGACAAGATGCTGGCACTTGCCAAGGTCTGCATGTTTCAAGAAAAATGAGCTTTCATTCTGCTGTGTCAAGAGTTCGCTGATGTGTTTGCATGGGATTACAGTGACTTGAAGGGCTTCGACCCAAGACTTGCTCAGCACACCATTGAGTTAGAGGAAGGCGCCAAACCAGTTACACAAAAGTAAAGGCCTGTCAATCCTACAATTGAGCCCCTCATGCAAAGAGAATTGGCTAGATTGATCGAGTCCAAAATTATAATTCCAATTAAACATTCCTCATGGCTGGCCAACCTTGTTCCTGTTAGAAAGAAGAATGGGGAAATCAAGCTGTGTGTCGACTTCAGAGACCTTAATAAGGTCTCTTTAAAAGATCATTATCCCCTTCCCAACATGGATTGAATTCTTCAAAAAGTGACTGGTAGCGAGCGTTTCTCTCTCCTAGATGGCTATTTAGGTTATAATCAAATTTTGGTGCAAGACTATGACCAGTATAAAATAGCCTTCACCACCAAATGGGGCATGTTTGCCTACAAGAAAATGCCATTCGGGCTATCCAATGCTGGTGCTACCTTCCAACGAGCCATGGACATGGCTTTTTATGGCTTGATAAATAACAATGTGCTGGTATACCTCAATGATATAACGGTATTCTCCAAGGAAGTGAGCCAGCACATAGAGCACCTCAGGCAAATTTTTAAAAGATATAGGGAGTTTGGCATCTCTCTTAGTCCAAAGAAGTGCATGTTTTCTATTCATGAAGGGAAGCTCCTTGGTCACATTGTGTCTAATGAGGGTTTATCTATTGACCCTGAGAGAGTTCACTCCATTCTGGAGATGCCCCTACCAAAGCACAAGAAAGCCCTACAGAGCTTCTTTGGTAGGATAAATTTTATTCGGAGGTTCATTCTAAATTTTACTAAGACAGTTAAGCCCCTGACCTTTATGTTGAGGAAAGGTGAAGAATTCAAGTGGACAACGCAAAGAAAGGACAGCTTTGAAGCTGTCAAGCAGGCTTTAGCCCAAGCACCTACTCTGATCATCTCCGACTTCAGTAAAGACTTCAACCTCTATACATTCATCAATGAAGAAGTGATATCCGCCATGCTTACCCAAGCAAATGGTGAAGACCTTGAACAGCCACTCACCTTCTTCAGCGAAGGATTAGAGGATTTCAAAGTCAGGTACACGTATGTAGAAAAACAAGTCCTGACAGTAGTGCGGACCCTGAAGAAATTTAGGTATATGCTGTCTAACAACAGGATCCACCTTATGGTCCCACATCTTGGCATCAAGGATTTCTTGACCAATCAAGATTTGAATGAGAAAAGGGTGGGATGGATCACCAAAGTGATGGAGTACGATGTAGACATTAAAATCACCAAGCTGGTGAGGGGTAGAGGTCTGTGTGAACAACTGGCTGCGGACTTAAAAAAAGAAAGGAGAGACAGCTTGCTAATCCATGATGGAGCCACTGCAGAAGAACCAGCTGTCATAAAGGATTGGATGATGGAGATGAAGCATTTCCTTTTCATAGGTGAGTGTCCATAGGGTCTTGATAAATTTGGAAGAAGGTATTTTAAACTTCAGTCCCTTCCTTATGTCCTGATTGATGAAGTATTATTTAGGAAAGATCTCTTCGGGGTTTTCCTAAGATGCATTGACCCCAATTAGGCTGATAAGATACTGGCTGAGTTTCATGATGGGTCAGCTAGTGGTCATTTCGCTCCTAGAGCTGCAGTAGCAGAGATAATGAGAGTTGGCTATTTTTGGCCTTCTCTTTTCAAGGACACCCATGCTTGTGTGAGAAAGTGCCAGAAGTGTGCACTTTTTGATGGAAAACAATGATTGGATGCCATGCCTCTACAACCCATTCAAGTTGAGCAACCATTCATGCAATGGGGCCTAGATTTTATAGGGATGATTAATCCTCCTTCTAGTGCTGGGCACAAGTGGGTATTGACTGCCACAGATTATTTCACCAAGTGGGTAGAGGCAGTTGCTTTGAAGGAGGCAAATGAGAGTGCAGTCCTAGAGTTCTATGAAGATCTGGTAATAAGATTTGGAGTCCCAACCACCATAATCTCAGATAACGCCTTGGCTTTTCTGGGAATCAAAACTAGTGAATGGGTGCTGAAGTATGGCATATACCTCAACACTTCATCAAACTATTATCCATAGGAAATGGGCTGGCTAAGTCCACCAACAAAAATTTGATTAGGATTATAAAGAGGACTGTGGAAGAAAATCAAAGAACCTGGCATACCAAGCTAAAGATAGCTCTATGGGCCGATCGAGTTACTCCAAAAAGAGAAATCAAAAATTCTCCATATACGCTCGTATATGGAAGGGAAGCCAGGCTTTCCATCTCACTTGAATTGCCAACATTGGATCTCGCCCATCAGCTATAGCTAGAAGAAGGAACCAGCATGGAGGTCAAGTTGTGTGAGCTAATGGAGCTCCAAGAGGTGAGGGATCGGGCTATGGCTTCTCTGACAAGTCACCAACAGCAAGTAAAAGGGCACTTCGACAAGAAGTCCTTGTCAAGATATTTTTTTGAAGGAGACATTGTCCTGAAATGGGATGAAGATCGAGCTAAGCCTAGAAAACATGTAAAATTTGACACCCTATGGAGCGGTCCTTATGTGATTACTCAGTGCAAGAAACACAATGCGTTCGAACTTTCAAGGTTGGACGACGAAGAAATACATATCCCAGTTAATGGGATACATCTGAAGCATTGCCACTAATTTTTTTGGGTTCACCTGTACATACTTTCCTTTGTTTTCTTTCATGTTTTTCCCTAAGTGATGTTGCACAAGTAGTTTTCTTAGTCTTGTGTGTGCTATCTTTTCATGGAGGTAGATCTGGGTGGCTGGTCTTAAGTTTTGACCAAGCTCTTGCTAGTTTTCAAAGTTATCATCTGACTCCATGCCCAATGGATTGCAAGGCAACTAGTCTCTAAGCATAGCAGGCATGCTTCCCCTGGGAGTCGCCAATTTGTTGACCAAATTTTGCTTGCAGGTAAAATTTTAGATAAGTCATATTTTATTATTGTATGAAATTTTTTTGTCATGTATAGAGGTGTAGAGTGTTGTAATGGGTCATAAGATAATCCAAGATAGTTAATCTAATTACTTATTTTCATCATAAGAACCAAAGTTTTGTCTGGTCAAATAAGTGTGAAGTAGCATTTTAAGAATTGAAAATAATGATTACTTCAGCACCAATGCTAAGATTTTTTGACCCTAATGGTCAATTTTTAGTGATCATAGATGCTTTAGGGGATGGACTAGGAGGAATCCTTATACATGATTATGCAATGAAGGCTTATGAATCTACGAAGCTTAATCCTTATAAGGTGAAATATGCTTCTCGTGACCTAGAACTTATGGAAATTATGCATGATTTACAATTTTGGTGATATTACTTATTGGGAAAATAATTTGAGCTCAAGATGAAAAACTTGGGACACAAGTACATATTCACCCAACCAAATTTAAATGTTCATAAAAAATTCTAGATAGAGATCTTATTTGATTATGATTTTGATATAAACTATATCAAAGGAAACGAAAATAGAGTAGCTGATGCATTAAGTTGTAGAAGGTATATAGTAGACATGGATACTATTAGTAGTAATTTTAAGGATCAAGTGATCAATTTTTTTCTAGGAAATGAATCTAATGATTAGGTTAAAAGAGCATTTTTTGAGAATGCTTATAATCCTTAGTAGAAAGGATATAGATTAGATAATGATGGTTTTTTATGTTATAATGGAACGATATATGTGCAAGATCGAAAGAATATATGGATCACAATACTAAAATTACTATATAATGCCCCATATTTAGAACATCAAGGAGTATCCAAGCTCATGACAGAGCTTAGAATATTATATTATTGAAATCATTTACATTGAATGGATTCACAAAGAAGATCATTTTGAATCATGATCTAAAGATGACTTCTTTAGTTTGGGTAACTCTGAATTCATCTTTAGGTACACAACTAAATTTTAGAACTGCATATCACCTAGAGTTTGATGGTTAGATTGAGAGAGTTAATCAAGTGTTAGAATATCATCTTCATATGTATTACATGGATCATCAATACAAGTGTTGAGATTATATTTCGTTGGTTGAGTTTGAATTTAAAAACCCATATCAATACACATTAAAGATGGCACGATTTGAGGCATTATAGGAATTAAGGTGCAGGATACCAATCAATTAGGATAGGTTTGATGATAGGGTAGTCTTTGGACTTGAGATACTTTTAGAAATGGAAGAGCAAGTTAGATTAATTAGGTAGATATTTTTCAAGTCTAATGATAGTTAGAAGAGTTAATATGATATGAAGAGGATAGATAGATAGTTTTTAGTAGGTGATAATGTTTTCTTATAGGTTAAACCATAGAAGAGATTGATTAAATTCAAGAAGTCAACAAAATTGTCACCGATATATGTGGGACCCTTCGAGGCATTATAAGTGGTTAATCATATAGAGTATAAGTTTTCATTTCCACTAGCCCTAACTCTATTACTTAATGTCTTCTATGTTTCTTATCTTAAGAAGTATATAGTTGGTCCTATGTATATGTTGGATTAGAATGCTTTGCAAGTTTTGGATCTTGGGGTGGTCAAGGTAGAACCAATCAGAGTAATTGACACTCACAAACTTATTTTGTATAATAAGGACATGCCACAGTTCAAGGTCCTATGGAACCAATAATCTGAAAATAGTGCTACTTGGGAGGACTATGATGAGTTCTACTAGAGATTTCTATATTTATTTTTCTTGATTAGATACTTTAAACTATGTTCTATTTCTTTTAATCAGTGTTTTTAATTCAAAACTTATGCTTGAATAAGAGTCATCTAAGATAATGACTAGCTTTAGGGGGAGGATGTTACATCTTCATTTCTAGTTATGTAAACTTACTTGATTATCCATTGATATTTATAGTTAATAATTTTCTTCGGTTATTTTTTTTACTAAAATTTATGATACATGTTATAGGATAGTTGGATATTTCCTAAGTTACATTATTACATTGCTACGAGTTAGCTCTAATGTATATTTTTACATCATGATCATGTTAATTTTTTCTTTCAATTATATTTTATTATGTAAGTATATCATGATGTTATGGTTTAACTACCTACTTGTTATGAGTTTGATGTAGAATAACTCATCCCTTAGAGTGTGACAGAGGGAGATCATCATTGAAGAGGCTGAGGTAGGTGGAGTTGATAAGGGATGATAGAAAAATTAGCTAGAACCCTACATACACCACATTAGTAATGCATGTTAGTTGCATAGTGAAATAGTTATTATAGTGTGTTTTGATGCTATTTGCATTAGATAGTTATCAATACACGGTTGATAACATAGTTTAAATTGTTATATAGAGTTTATTTTACATAAGTTGATTCTGTGACCACTAATGCTTTTATAAATGTGAATTATGTAGTCAAAATAAATTTGGATTTATTTATTGATGAATTTATCATTAAATCATCATGACATTTGAGATGCTAATTTAACTATAAACTATACTCTATTAGAGGAATAAATAAGAAAAAGTAGGAAAAGGGAGTAAATAGGTAAAATAATTCTTTTGATTTTTTTAAATTAGTAAATAAAATAATTAATTAATTAATTAATAAAAAATTAAAAATTAAAAATATTAAAATAAAAATCCAAGCCATATTTATGAAGAGAGATTTTGGAAAAAAATAAAAAATAATATCATAATATATATCCAAGAAAAGGGGAAGTGAGGCATAATTCAAAGGAAAGTTTTAAGCATGAAAGTGAAATGAGGGCAAGAAGCAAAAGGAACAACAATATAGATTTCCAAGTATGAATTTTAATGAATTTATATGTATTCATCTTGAATATAGTAGCTCTCTAATGATAGTACAGTGTAGTGGAAGAATCGTATGCATAGAAAACTAAACCTTATAGTTAAAAACAATGATCTAATTATTATAAGTATTAGGTGTATACTTAAATCAGATATCTTCAGAAAAAAATAATGATAAATAGGTAGAAAACCCTAAAATTTATATATAATATAGTGTTTACTATCTATACAATAAAATAAATTAGCATAACAAACTAATAGACTATGCATCAATATATACATAGGGTAAGACATAAATATAGAAACTTACAGTAAGTTTTACACATTAGGAAGTCATCTAAAACATAGGTAGTCATTTGAATTATAGTATCTATGAATTTATATGATAACATTAGATAGTAGAACAATAGTGTCAATGAACATTGACTCATGCGACTATAGCAAGATTAATACATAGTTGTGAATATACTGTAAAGTTATTCATGTGGATGGATATACATATTGATTCCATGTCAATAAGATATAATAATATGAATTATAGATATAGTATAGAATTCATGCAACAACATTTCATACATCAATATAACCTATAAACAAATTTCATGGATCGATATCCCACACATACTATATTATGTGGCTATCCATAGATAGTATTTAAATAATAATATTCATATATACTTAAATATTGGTTAAACCAATCCTGTATATCATGATTCCTTTCAGTAGTTATCACCCAAAAGTATAGTATTATGGAAAAAAAACTATAATTATAGTTTAACACTTGGCCATGATAACTATAGCACTTGCCTTGATCTAGGTATAAGTAGATTTATTGAGCATCTATTGGTATGGATTGAATATTAAGTATTTGTACCAGTAAAATACTATACTATCATTTTATTAACTACGTATTAGTTATACGAGATATTATTTATCAAACACACTTCCTTTATCCATAGAAAATCTAAGCATGATATTTAGCAATAGCGATCTAGGTTAATGAATATAATATTTTCTAGATCAAATCTCTCAATACAATTTTAATATAATTTTTGGTTTAGTATATGAAGAAAATATTACTTAGCATATCCTCCATCTTCTTATAATAATTTTTATAGACATGTTATAGGTTATCATATCAAAGCATATGAAACAAATATGTAGCGTGGATGAATGTTTATAATAGGCCACATATTAAGGATTTAATTGGTAGTCTAATTAATGAGGATATAGATACTCTTATATATATATATATATATATATATATATATATATATATATATATATATATATATATATATATATATATATATATATAAAATCTGATAAATGTACTTTGGTATGTGTGCCCATATAAATGGACTTATACATGAGTAAATATATAAATATGAATAGAGTTCATGCAAAAAGGATTGATAAAAGTAGATCTTATATTAAGATGTAGGATAATATGCTTAGCCATATATAAGAAACTATGGATGTTGGGAAGTCATAAGTAAATGGTGATTTGATAGGGAAACAAACAACCTCAACCAGATAATGAAATAGAAAACTAACAAGACAAAGACAATTACCAATAGGCCAAGATTCTGAACAATAACTTGTATTAATTCGTATTGAATTAATTAAAATAATTATAAACCCAAACCATTCTTAAATAAGTCTCAAATTAGAAATTAGAGTTTACATGCAAAATTTCAAAAAAAACTAAAATCTCAAAAAAATGTCAATTTTTTAAATCTCCTAAAATATCCCAAAAATCTCCTAAAATATACTAAACACTATAATTAGATTGTGGGATAAAATTCAATTGAATTTGATGTCTATTTCTAAAAATATACAATTTCTAAAAATAGAAAAAACTTGAAAAAATAATTAAATCATAATTTTAGACCTCAATGATCACGTATGGCCTCCAAAAAATATTGAAAACATTGCTAGGCTAGTAGAACAATCTAGGATAATAATAACCTTTTTGATATGATCATTTTGGCACATAAAAGAGCTCAAATGGAGCTATGGGTCAAAATTTATGGAGATAATTTGTTTATTAATATTAACCCAAAAATAATAAAAATTATAATTGATAGACAATTTATTTTATATAATGATTGTTGAAAAACGTCATGAAGACCTTACTATAAATACAAATGACTGTAGTCATTTATATGTAGTAATTATTTATCATTAGAGAACATGTGTGCAATACATACTAAAAGTAGATTAATTTTTATTGATGTATATACATATATAATATGTATTAGTATATGGTGGTGTATGCCTATAGATCTATTATATGTTATAAACTAAGTCATGGACTCAAAAAGAGTAGGACTCTATCTATACATCTACAGAAGATCCTAAAATATGTTGAGATGTATGAATGAGGTATCATATTTAAACAAAACATAATTAGGATTATGAGACTTTAGAACTTAAAATTATTATAAATAGTTGTTTGAATAGTATTTTATGCTTTCATTAATTTATAACTACTTTCTTATGACTGATTATGGTATTTAGTAGTTATTTTTAAGAACACTAGACTATGATAATATGTGTTATCATAGGGTGTAGTATATTTGAAAATTACATATAATAAATAGAGATTTTAGTTAGATGGATTTTAGTTATTATTTCTATTATTTATGTAATAGATAATATTATGATATTCATTCATACATTTTATGGAATAAATGTATGGATTTATATTACTTTTTACTTAACATAATTGCTACTAGGATGCAATCTGTATGAATCTATTGGTTATACTATGTTAACTAAGTCTCACATTGTTGATATGGAGTAAGTAGCAAAACAGACTTCACTAGCTTACTAACATCACAATCCCAAATGAAGGTAATTTGATCAACTATTGCATATGAATTTGATTGATCTTCAGATAATTAATTATTAAAAACTATGGACAAATTAATGTTAGTGAGACATTGTCATTTTATGTATATGATTTACATGTTTGTGTAATATCTTGAGTAGAACATGTTTATTAATGACACACTAAATGTTTAGTTTTAGAAATCATATTATACACGGGTATGACTTGGCTCTCTATATTATTGTACCATCACTATCTAATCATCTATTAAGGTAGGGCCATTTCCTGATGGCATTTGTGCAAGGGTTAATGGTCCATCATTCATGTGAAAAAGTGCTCGAAAGATCCTCTTTCTCCCCACAACAGTACTCTCTTGGAGATGACACTTGAGATTGGCATATATACTAGAGTCTAGGGAACTTATGCTCTTTGTATTCATATATATATATATACATATATATATATATATACATATATATATATATACATATATATATATATACATATATATATATATATATATACATATATATATATATATACATATATATATATATATATATATATATATATATATATATATATATATATATATATATATATATATACATATATTATTGAAACATTATCATTATGAGTTGTAGTTACTTATTAAATATTGACAATAGTGGATGTATGATTATATTAGTTGTGGTTGGATATCGATAATTACCCTCTATAATCAATTATGATGTGTTCCTTATGATGATTTAATTAGTTTTGTAAGATTTAGCATGCTTCATTTATAGTTATTATACTTAGAGTATTATATATGATCACTGATTAGATTCTCGTGGTGTAATCTAATTAAAGTATATGTTGATTTAAATTAGAAAAAAATTACATATTTCTAGGTAGATCCTAGTGGGGACAAACAACAATACTTAAAAATAAAAATCAAAGTGAAATATCCTATTGATTTTAGATAAATAGGTGTTACAAACACCAATAGATATTATTATTGGGGTGCCTATATTAAATTTGTGACATAAATTTGATAGGCACTTTGAGAATGACATCTCTTGGTATATTTTATATATAGCTTTATCTAAGATATGTATATTGGTTAATTGTCTCTTTCTATATGGGCAAAGGCTAGGAGCACCCAATGATAATTCAAACTTATTATGAATGGTGGGATATGGAGATTATACCCCTAAAATATATATCTTTTGCATTATGTCTCATAAATAGTGAAAATTTATTTTCATTTATTTTTTACAAAAATCCATGTTCAAAATAATTATTTATCTAATCATA
>JARHVA010001275.1:1660000-1687500 GCA_037957365.1 Torreya grandis | reverse complement strand
TTAACTTATTATTAGTGGTCTTCTACTAGGAAGGAGAGTCACGAGTCTTTATTTTTCCCTTCTTGTTGACAGCGCATGGAATGGGAGGGGAAACAAGGTAGGGAGAAGGTGAAGATGGACCTTCCTCCAAAAATTCAACAGAGTTTTCTAAGACCTCCCCTAAATTTTTTCCTTATTTAAATTTGGGTGTTCTCAATTCCCCTCAATAATTTCCATTTATTTTGTGAGTATGAATATTAACCTCTGGTGTATAAGGTCAAAGGAGGGTTTTTCTTGAAAGGTCAAGTCAGAGCATTCAAGGGACATGATGGTAAAATATGTGAGTAAATTTTACCTCTAAAGTTAAATATTTAATTACCTAGAGATAGGTGTATATCTTATGCCTTGGAATATTATCTCTAGGGTAACCTTTCTTATCAATTTGGAAGGCAAATTCCATTTCAAATAAAGTATGTATTAGCTCATATTTTCTACTCTTATCCTTGATGTCTTTTGAGCCCCCATAGGACATACCTATGACTTCCCTAATCATATCCTTAGCTATCTCGACTCTCATGGCCCTATATGTGACTTGTCTTTATTTCTACCCCATGGTAAAACCCTTAGCCAACATGTCATCGTGGCCTTAAATGTAAAGCATGAATTATATATGCCCACTTTTATGAGCTTCCTCAAGACATTGTGATTTATTTGGAATTTGGCACATGATATTTTCTCACACATTTCCCTCTCACCTCTCATAACTATTCTCTTATTCTTACTCAAGTTGTGATAAATGTAGAGTGTGGACTGAAGGATTGAGTTACTACGGTTTTGATTTGTCCAACTATTATAATTGTGATGTTTTTTAGGATGATGTATAACATCATAAAATTTAATATGAGGGTCATTATCATGATATTTAGGGTGGAGTAAGCTTGGATTAGGTTGAATCTTCATTTGCACATATCCCTTCGACCCATGGCTAGATTTATAAATCATGAATAATTAGGGGAAGATGTGAGAGGATGTTCGTGGGAATAATCCACATGATTAAATCAAGGCTATTGATGCCAATGTTTGCTAAAACATACACTATGACATTGACCTCTCGATAGATGTGGATGAACAAACATTCACTAGTTTTTTAGTGTAGACTAATAACATCATCAATGAGTTGGCTAATAGAGTGGGAGGGGTTCACTTTTCCCCAAAAGGGTGTTAATGATGTTTAGTGAATCTCCTTCAACTGATGAATTAGATTTGTTAAGTTTGACTACTAACTATACGCCCTAAATAGATGATTTGAACTTGGACATGTAGTTAGTTATACCCCCATATGGCACACATATGTAGTTGTAGCCATACCAAACTTGTCTCTAATGATTCCACCACCTCCCACAATGATAGGATTTCCCTTGGATGCTACATCAAATTTTAGATTAAACCATACTGGAGTGGGACATGATAATTTTGTGAGGATTATATCCAAGTTAAGTATGGGGGGTAAGGTTCCACTTACTAAGGATGACCTATTCAACCTTGAATGTAACAATTTTTTCATTGGGTATCACCACTCTCCATTTTTTAGCAATGATAACCCATAACTGATGGAAATAACTCAATGTGTTACATGTTTTATGATAAAAAATAAGGGCACTCATGGCAGTCCAAATTTTCCTTAAAAATGGGGAAGGGTCAAGGACTATAGGAAGGACAATGAGGGAAGATTCCAAGGGTATTTCCACTAGAAATGAGATAAAAATTTGATCTAATCTTAACCCAAGACATATTTAAGACCTAAAGGATAATATTATAGATGGTTATCCTAAAACAATAGTCAAGGAAAAGATGGGCCATATATTCTAAGGAAGATTTATAGAGTACACACCTATTGGTGATAATCATTCCATGCTTAGCCCGATTGTATATGACAAGGATTTTATCTTAGTCTGAAATCCATAAAAATATGTTAATCTTATGGGTGAGGTGTTTGATCCATAGGTTTCTCTAGTAGGTCCAATCCTCCTCCTCCTATTCTAGGTTGACTAAGAACCCAAACTTCCCCAAGTTCTCCCCACTATGTTTTGTCAGACATAGAAGGGATTCTTCCTTAAGGAATGTAGCTATGTAAATTTAATAAAGTTGGGTATTAATATTTTTAACTTCCCAGATGACTTACGTATTATTTGTCTCTATGGTCATGGTCTTCTACCTTGTTCTCCCTTCTTAAAGTGATGAATAATATTTAACCTTATGGACTATAAAGGTTTTGAATATCTCACTTAGGTTATTATAGAGAGGAAATGAGGACAGAGGAGAAATTTTTATCCATTGATCATCCTATAAGTCTACCTTTTCACCATTTCCCACCTACCATCTACTTCCCTTCCTGAGTATAATTTTTTTTATCGAGATGGCTTTCCAAGAGGTACAACCATCTAAAGATTCCTCTTCCTACAGGAGGCTATCTTCCTCCCTTCCCTTTAGGTACTTGTGTTTGATGATCTTAGTCCAATGGTTATATTCTTTCATTATTATCCAAATAAATTTTGATGTGAGAGCTTGGCTCCTTATTTTGACTCATCTTATCTTGAGTCCTCTAAAGGCCTTGGGAAAACAAGATTTTTCCCAGGCAACTAATAGGAATCTAAATTTGTCTTTCACGCCTCTCCACATGAAGATTTTTTTTTAATTTGATTGATTCTCTCCATGATATTATTAGGAATTAATAACAAGGTCATGAAGTATACTGGTATGTTTTGCAATGAACTTTTGAGGAGTTTGATCATGCCCACCTATGTAAGGGGTGTCCCTTTCCACATAGCTAGTTTTTCTAGATTTTATCCACCAATAGGCTCTAGAATTCTATTTACATTTTACCCATAAAGAAATAACATGCCAATATAGGTTGAGTGGAGGTTATTGATCTTGTATCCCATTATAGATGACAACCTTTTTTTGGAGGGAAGTTAGGGTATTCGAGAGGAAGGTAGAAATTTTTTAAAAATGTGATGCACTAACATGATACCCATTCATTGTCTAAGAGGATGTTTTTGAGGGATTTTGCTTCTATCATGGATGCCTCTTTGAGGATAAAAGTTTCATCGATGAATTCCTCATGAGTAATCAAAATAGTGTTTTGGGTTATCTTTAGCCATTTGATTATGTTTTGATCCCTAGACACTGGCAAACTTCTATCCAAAGTTTATGCCATCATGATGAATAAGTATTATGAGAAGGGGTTGCCTTGCCTAATCCCTTAATTGAGAGAGAAAAATTCTTTGGGAACCCCATTAATCAAGATTGAGTAAATCAAGATGTATATGCAAATATGAATCGGGTCCCTAAGATCTACATCAAATCCAATCTTGCTCAACACCTTGTCTAAGAATCTCCTAGACAATCTAGCATAGGTTTTGTCCATGTCAAGTTTAGGGAACATGCCTATCCTATTATATTTTGTCATCAAGTGAATGGTTTTGTGGATTATTATGATGCCCTCAGTGACTTGCCTACCCATGATATAGATTCTTTATTATTCAATAATTATCCCCTCAAGCATAGTTTGGAAGTGAGTGACCAAGATTTTTTTACAGATCTTGTAAATGGTGGAGCATAAACTTATGGGTATGAAATCCTTTAATTGATTTTTTCTTGGTTTATTTAGGATGAATAATAATAATATACTATTGATCTCCTTTAGGATGGTTCTAGCACTAAAGAATTCATAAAGTGTTGCCTCCACTTCCACATGTATGATGTCCCAAAACCTTTAGAAGAATAGAGTGGTGAAGTCATATAGGCCTAGTGTCTTATTTCCCTCCATAGAGAATACCACATTTCTAACCTCCTCTTATAATTTGGATTTGTATTGTTCTCCCAAAAGTGTAGTATTATAGAAAAAATGTATAATTACATTTCAGCAATTGGCCATGATAACTATAGTGATTGGCTTTATCTAGGTATAAGTAGATTTACTGGGCATCTATTGGTATGGATCTAAGATTAAGGATTTGTACCATTAAAATATTATACTATCATTTTATTAACTACGTATTAGTTATATGAATGATTATTTATCAAACACACTTTCTTTATCCACAGAAAAGCTAAGCATAATATTTAGCAATAGCGATATAGGTTAATAAGTAAATTTTTTTATAGCTCAGATCTATTAATTCAATTTTAATATAACTTTTTCTCTAGTATATGAAGAAAATATAACTTATTGTATCCTCCATCATCTTATAATAAGTTTTATAGACATGTTATAGCTTATCATAGCAAAGCATATGAAACATAATGTGTAGCATGGATGAATGTCTATAATAGGCCATGTATTAAGGAGTTAATTGGTAGTATGCTTTATGAGGATATAAGAGTACTCTTATTTGTATATATAAAGCTTATAAATGTACTTTGGTATGTGTGTCCATATGAATGGACTTATACATGAGTAAATATATAAATATGAATAGAGTTCACGCAAAAGGGATTGATGAAAGTAGATCTTATAGTAAGATGAGGATAATATGCTTAGCTAGATATAAGAAACTACGGATGTTGGGAAGTCATAAGTAAATGGTTGAAAGAGAAAAAAATAACCTAAAAATTAACTAAGACGATTTTTTTATTAATATGAACCCAAAAATAATAGGACTTATAATTGATAGACAATTTATTTTATATAATGACTATTGAAAAACCTCATTAAAACCTTACTATAAATATAAATGACTGTAGGCATTTATATATAGTAATTATTTATCATTAGAGAACATGTGTGTAGCACATAATAAGAATAGATTAATTTTTACAAATTTATATGCATATATAATATGTATTGGTATATGGTGGTTTATGCCTATAGATCTATTATCTGTTATAATCCAAGTCATGAACTTAGGAAGAGTAGGACTCTATTTATACATCTACATAGGATCCTAAAACATGTCAAAATGTATAGATAAAGTATCATGTTCAACGAAAAACATAATTAAGATTATGAGACTTTAAAACTTGAAATTATTATAACTAGTTGTTTGAATAGAAGAGTATGCTTTCAATGATTTATAACTACTTTCTTATGGTTGGTTATGGTATTTAGTAGTTATGCTTAAGAACACTAGACTATGATAATGTGTGTTATCATAGAGTTTAGTATATCTAAATATTACTTATAGTAATTATAAATTGCAGTTAGATGGATATGATACCTAGATGGTATAAACTGTTGTTATTATTTCTATTACTTATGTGATAGATAATATTATGAGATTCATTCATAGATTTGATGGAATAAATGAATGCATTTAGATTATTAATTTACTTAGCATAATTTTTAAGAGTATTTAATATGTATGAATCTATTGGTTATACTATGTTAACTAAGTCTCGCATTGCTGATACAAAGTAAGAAGAGAAATGGACTTCACTACCTTACTAGCATTCGAATGCTAGATGAAGGTAATCTAATCAAGTAGTGTGTATAAATTTGATTAATCTTTAAATCATAAATTATTGAAAATTATGGCCAAATTAATGTTAGTGAGACATTATCATTTCATGTATATGATTTACATGTTTGTGTAATATCATGAGTAGAACATGTTTATTTATGATACATCGAATGTTTATTTTTAGAAATCATATAGCATATGGAAACTGACTTGTCTCTTTAGATTCTCATACCATCACTATCTACTCATCTATTAAGGTATGGCCATTCTCTAATGGGATTTGTGTGGAAGATCGACGGTCTATGGTTGATGAGAAAAAAGGCTGAGAAGATGCTCTCTCTTCTCATAATAGTACTTGCTTGGAGACGACACTTGAGATTGCCATAGATACTAGAGTTCAGGGAAATTATGCTATATATATATATATATATATATATATATATATATATATATATATATATATATATAGTATTGTGTTTGTTATTTAAACATTATCTTTATGAGTTTTAATTAATTACTTATTATACATTGACAACAGTGCATATATGATTGTACTAGTTGTGGCTGGATATCAATAATTACCCTCTGTAATCAATTGTGATGTATTATTTATGATTATTTTAGTTAGTGATGTATGATTTAGTATTATATATGCTCACTTATTAAATTCTCATAGTGTAATCTAATTAAAGTATATGTTTATTTAAATTAGAAAAACAAATCACGTATTTCTAGTAGATCCTAATGGGGATGTTACAACAATGCTTAAAAATTAAAATAGCATACATATTTTTGATAAATATGTTATCTATTGTTGTTAAAGACACCAATAGATAACATTATTGAGGTTCCTATATTAGATTTGTGACATAAATATAATAGGCACTTTGAGAATGACATCTATTGGTATATTTTATATATAGCTTTATCTAAGATATGTACATTGGTTAATTGTCCCTTTCTATATATGGGAAGGGTAGGAGAACCCAATGATAATCCAACTTATTATGAATGTTGGGATATGAAGATTTTTCCCTTAAAAATATATTGTTTGCAATATGTCTCATAAATAATGAAAATTTGTTTTCATTTATTTTGTACAAAAATCCATGTTTAAAATAATTGTCTCACTAATCATACTTTATTTCATCAATACTTCTATGAAATATTTAAATATAATGTTAACCTCCCACTTTTATTCATTCAACATTGCTCTTCAAAAATTACCAGAATTATCTTTAAATTAAAAAAATATCAAAGAGTAAATATATATAGTTCTATAATTATTCATATATATTTATCTCTTTAATAATTTCTCACATTCCTCTCAAATCTTTTGTTTTCAATTCTATATATATTTTAAGAAAAATTATATTCTACAATTAAAATTCATAACATTAAATTTAATCCATACTAGTTTTAAACAGTTTAAACTTATCCTAAAAGTTTAAATATGTAAATATTGGAAGAGATATATTTTATTTATTTTTCATGAATAATATAAATAATTTATTCAAATCAATTGAAATACAATTAATTCTAACAACTTATTATTATACAAAGATTGAATGAATATATAACCTTTAACTTAGAAAAAAGGACCAACCCTTCAAATCTAATCCATACTTTAAACAAAGTTTACAATAAAAATAACCCAAAAAGCCCATTACATAGAACTACATTCTCGGGGTGATATCTTCCTTAAGAAGCATGTGTTAAATGCTAAAGTTCAAACTATACAGTTATTAGACTGGGTAAATAGACAAATTATCATTTGAATTAATGCATTCATATCTTTATATAGTTGAATCCATCTTTCTTAAATTCTTTTCATTCAATTTATAATAAGATTTTGATGTATAAATGGAGATTTGTATACCATGAAAAAATTTAAATTACATAGATCTATCATCCATAGCCATTTCTTCACAACCGCTTTCCAAAAAAAGCAATCACAACTACCTTTGGATATTTTTGGATCAATGGTCTTTCCTGAGAATCTATTCTACACGTTGTTAACAAGAATTTGAATTCTATATAAAAAAAAAAAATTGTGAAAATTTAAATTATATTCTCTTTCTATAATTATTACCATTTGTTTTAGGTAGGAAATGGATTTGTGTATCCAACAACAATGAATTTTGTGAAGCGTATGGCATAGCGATTTGGGATTGGAATTAGGATTGGATTTTTCATTGTAGGGTTTTGTTGTTTTTAATGGTTTGAAATTCAATACATCAATTTATTTATATTTATTTAGTGGGCTTGGTAAATTTTATTTCCACATTTAACATATTATGGGGTAAAATTGAATTGCAATTTGAAGATTTGTAAATGTGGGTTGAATGACATTTTTAATGATTTTAACCTTGATTTGAATGACATTTTTATGATTTGTAAACATGAATTATTTGAATTTATTTTGTAATGGATATACCACAACGTTATTACATTGATGGGGAAGTTATATGTTGTCTTATTGTTATAAGGAAAGTTTGAATCCAGGTTATATTTTTTTAGTGCTCCTCATTACAATTATAACACAACCCATTTTGACACTTCAGCGCAAAAAATATTTTTAATTATTTTTAAAAAATGGAAATTCAACAATATATTGATTTTGGCATTGAACGAAGAATCATAAATACATAGTTGAAAGTTAAAACCATTAAAAACATAAGTAATGAAAGATAGGGTAAATTGTTTAGGAACCAATTAAAACCTATAAGTAAACAAGCAATATAAATGGACTTAAAAATAATATTATAAACGGTAGTCACTTCTAAAATCCCTTGTACATGATGTAGATAAGTATTTGAAAATAGTACTCAGATTTTTTAAAAATTTAGCAACCTTGAATTCAAGCTTCAAAATACTATGGAAACTCTCAATAGCAAATGAAAAATGTTGAATAATTTTTTGATACGTTCAAAACATTCTCATTCCTCCTTTAAGAAATTGATAAAGATTCTCTGCTCTTCACTCTATTAATTATTGTTTTTTTGTATTTGTTTTATTTTGACATTTTAGAGAGTTAAAAATATAATTTTAGTTGTGTTGGGTATAATATATTTTTATTTTATAGTTTTTATTATGGATGTTTTAATATATATTTTTAAATAAATATATGTTGATTGTATTTACATTTATTTAAATTTTTTATGTACATAATCATAACATAAGAATATGTACTTCACTATTAATAGTCCTTGATATGTTAGGGTATTATATCTTTCATTTTTCAATTACTCTTTTTACCTTAAATAAATGAAAATATTTAAAATACATATAACATTAAAAATTATAATTTTTTGCTTAATGTTTAACATATTAAATTTAGAATATTTTGTAGTTGTTATTTGGGTATACTCCATTAAATTGAATGTGATATTAATATGTGTCTCCTAAAATAATGTAAATTCAAATGTTCCTCATTTTATGGTTATAAAATGGAGTTAAAATTAGACAAAGCATCATTTAATTTAATATATTATTGAACTATGACATCAATAGTTAAACATGTAATTTTTTTAATATTATCTAAAATATTTAAACTTTGACTCTAATTAATCATAAAATTTTCATATATATTTAATATAACTTGAAAAATTCCTCATAAAATGGATATAAAGGTGGATTTAATTTTGTTACTTCTATATATGTTATGAAAAATTAACATTTACACACTTTAAAGAATCATGCCATGAATAAACAACACCACTTCAAATGGACATGTTTTAAGTGGTAACTTGTAGCCAAACAAATCATGAGTTAACAAAATAAAAAATTCTACTATACTTAGGCAACATATATTTATTACACTTAGACACATACTTTAATGTGATCCATATCTTCCAATATTTAAAAAACTATCTTATCAATTTAATTTAGATAGATGTAAATAAATTATAATGGTCCAATATATCTCCAAACGTTTATTTTTTGGTTATAACAAGAAAAGATTGATTTTTTGTGTTATGATTGTTCATTTATAATGTTCAGTGAGAAGATGGATAATTATTTAATGAGCCACTAGATTTATTAGATAAAGTTTTGTTACTTTCAAAATTGAATGATGATTACAATGTCCCACAAATCATATGTCATAATCCATGATTTTAGACAAGCGGGTAGCTAAGCATATCATGAGTTAAAATAAACATCAAAATTTGCTCCCATATCATGAGTTAAAATAAACATCAAAATATGCTCCCATAGATTTTATATCCTTAATCGCATAAGAATTCATTAAGTGTTGTACACATGTGTTTATTTTTTTAGGGAAAGACATTTCATAATATGAACAAGTATTTTTACCCAACATTAAATGTTACAAATTTTGACATGAATATTTTTAACAAGATAGTTTTATTGTCATTATTAAAATAACATTAAAATTTAATTTAAATAAATGTATTATGCTCCAAAAATTAAAATTATAATGCCAATGAAAGTTACACTCAACTTTTTATAATTTTGACATTGATCCACAACTAACACACCACATTATATATATATATATATATTAGATCGAGAAAAAATATTTACGCACTTCTATTAATTACTTTTTTTGAAATTTTGATAGAAAAAATATTTACGCACTTCTATTAATTATTTTTTTTGAAATTTTGATTTTATATATATATATATCGAGAAAAAATATTTACGCACTTCTATTAATTACTTTTTTTGAAATTTTGATGATATATATATATATATATATATATATATATATATATATGATCGAGAAAAAATATTTACGCACTTCTATTAATTACTTTTTTTGAAATTTTGATGGTGTATATATATATATATATATATATATATATATATATATATATATATATATATTATTAGATCAGGAAAAAATATTTACGTACTTCTATTAGTTTCTTTTTTTGAAATTTTGATGGTGTATATATATATATATATATATATATATATATATACACCATCAAAATTTCAAAAAAAGAAACTAATAGAAGTACGTAAATATTTTTTCCTGATCTTATATATATATATATATATATATATATATATATATATATATATATATATTAGATCAAGAAAAAATATTTACATACTTCTATTAATTATTTTTTTTGAAATTTTGATGGTGATAGTAGTGTAGTCCAATTGGTATGATGGTGAGCATGGACATTAAAAACATCACTCAATGTACAACTTATAGAGTCCCAATTATCAATACAACATTACCATCCAAATATTAATGTAATTCATAGTAGAACATTGCAATAAAGACTAATTGATTGAAATTTTGTATTAGTTAAATAGTAATTGGTTGACATATGAATGCTTTTATTTCTTTTTCTAGATTGCACAGGTAAACTAAAATTTATCAAAGTTTCCTTCTACAAATTAGATATATAATTTAAATATTAGATTATTACCATATCTTTAGAATTTAATAATTGTACAAAATATCTTTAAACCATATTAATATTTTTTTACTAGATAAGGTGAATGTCAAATTTTACAGGGACCTAAAACCATAAGTTTAAATAAGAAGAATAGTCAACCAAAAAGGAACAAAATATAACACCAAGTAGGCCAACTAACCATTAACCTTCAACACACTTTTAGCAAAAAAAAATATTAAAAAATTTAATAAGACTCAAAAATAAGGACACATACTATATTTCTTTGGAGTGCATGACAGAGCCATCTTTTTTCCCATCAGGCAATGAATCTTTCTTGTTACCGTTAACTTTGTACTTGATAATACTAGATTTTCCCCTAATTCAAATGCTAGGGCCTTTCGTAAATCTTATTTTCTATTTTTCAATGCCCTTGTCCTTCTCAAGTCTTATCTTCTCTTTCTTTTTGACACTTGTAGAGGAATTGTTTGGGGTGATAGTTATGATTTCCTTACCTATTTTACTATGGGTATCCTCTGACTTGTACCTACTTCCTTCAATCATATTAGGATTTCCCCAAACTTTCCTCAACCTCTTCGAATCTAATTTTAGTGTATTCCACTATTCTTTTAGAGGTACCAATTATCAATCCATGCTCCACAGATTATCATGGAAGTCCAATAGCTTCTTCCTAATTCTTTTAGGGAGGTCTATCATTTCTTTATCATTACCTCACCTCATAGTTAACTTCCACTGCCTTCATATCATAAATTTCAATGTTAGGGTTTTTTCTACCCTAAAGGACCTCCATACTTATGTTTACCTTATTCTTAGTTTTCTTCTCCTAAGAGGGAGAGTCATGGGTCTTTCTTTTTCCCTTCTTGTCAACAGCTCAGGGAAGGGGAGGGGAAACAAGGTGGGGAGAAGGTGAAGATGGCTCTTCCTCCCAATCTTCAGTAGATTTTTCTAGGACCTCCCTTAATCATTTTTCCTTACTTCTTTTAATTGGGGTGATCTCAATGCTCCTGAATAATTTCCATTTATTTTGTGAGGATGAAGATTAACCTTTGGTGTATAAGGTAAAAGGAGGGTTTTAATTGAAAGGTCAAGTCAGAACATTCAAGGGACATGATTAGGTAGTAAGGAAGTATAATAAGGTGTCCCTTGAAGTGGTTTAGTAACAAGAAGTGATGGGAAAATATGTGAGTAAATTTTACCTCTAAATTTAAATATTTCATTACCTAGAGATAGATGTTTGGCTAATGCCTTGGAAGATTTTCTTTAGGGTACCCCTTATTATTAGTTTGGAAGGTCGCTTCCATTTCAAATAAAGTATGTACTAGCTCATATTTTATCCTCTTATCCTTGAACACTTTGGTGTCCTCATAAGACATATATGTGACTTCCCCAACTAGCTCCTTAGTTATGTCGACTCTGGTGCCCCTAAATTTGACTTGCCTTTGTTTCCAACCCATGGCAAAATCCTTAGCCAACATTTCATCATGGACTTAAATGCAAAGCATGAATTATATATGCCTACTTTTTTGAGACTCCTTGAGACATTATGATTCATTTGGACTTTGGCATATGAGGTTGGATCACACATGTCCCTCTCACCTCTCATGACTATTCTATTTTTCTTACTCAGGTTGTGAGAAATGCATAGTGTGGACTCAAACATTGAGTTGATATAATTTTTCTTTGTCCAACTATTATAATTGTGGTGTTTTTCAAGATGACATCTAGCATCCAAATATTTAAAATGATGGTCATTATCATGATATTTAGTGTGGAGTGAGCTTGGATTAGGTATGATCTTCATTTATACATGTCCCTTCGACCCTTGGCTAGATTTATAAATCATGAATAATTAGGGGGAGATGCGAGGGAATGTTGGTGGGAATAATCCACATGATTAAATTGAGGCTAATGATGACAATGTTTTCTAGACAATCCACTATTGCATTGGCATCTTAATAGATGTGGACAAATGAACATTCACTAGTGGTATGGATTAGACTAGTAGCATCATCAATGAGTTGGCTCATAGAGTGGGAGGGGTTCACTTTTCCCCAAAAGGGTGTTAAGAATGTTTAGTCAATCTCCTTAAACTACCAAATTAGATTTGTTAAGTTGGATTGCCAACTAGATACCCTAAATACATGCTTTGGACTTAGACATGCAATTAGTTTATACACCCATACGGCATGCATAGGCAGTTATAGCCACACCAAACTCATCTCTAATGACTCAACCACCTCCCACAATAACATGATTTCCCTTAGATGCTCCTTCAAATTTTAGATTCAACCATCCTAGAGGGGGACATCACCATTTTGTGAGGATTCTAACCAAGTTAAGTATGGGGAGTAAGATTCTACTTACTTAGGATTACCTATTCAACCTCAGAGGTGACATTTTTTTCATTGGGTATCACCACTCCTCTAGTTTTTAGTAATGGAAACCCATAACTATAGGAAAGAACTCAATGTGTCACATATTTTGTGGTCAAAAATATGGGCATTCATGGTAGTCTCAATTTTCCATAAAAATGGGGAAGGGCTAGGGACCATAAGAAGGACAAGGAGGTAAGCTTACAAGGGTATTTCCACTAGAAGATGAGATCAAGAATGGATCTGAGCTTAGCCCAAGACATATTTAATATCTAAATGAGAAGATTCTAGATGGTTATCTTGAAGTGGTAATCAATAAAAAGACGGCCATATATTCTAGGGTAGATTTGTAGAGTACACACCAATTAGGGATAGTAATTTCATGCTTGGATAGATTGTATATGATAAGGATTTTATCTTAGGCTAAAATTTAAAAAAAAAAATGTTAATCTTAGGGATGAGATGATTGATCTATAGGTTTCTCCAATAGGTCCAATCCTCCTCCTCTTATTATATGCTGATTAGGAACCCTGACTTCACTAACTTCTCCCCACAATGTTTTGTTGAACACAAAAGGGAGTCTTCCTTCAAAAATTTAGATATTTGAATTTGTTAAATTTGGATATTAAGATTTTTAACTTCACAAATGACTTCCATGTTATTTGTCTCTATGGTCAAGGTCTTCCACCTTGTTCTCCCTTCTTAAAGTGACTAATAATATTTAACCTTATGGCCTGTGGAGGTTTTAAATATCTCACTTAATTTATACTAAAGGTTAAATGAGGCTAGAGGAGAAAGTGTTATACATGGATCATCCTAGAAGTCTATCTTTTCACCATTTCCCACCTACCATCTACTTTCCTCCTTGAGTAGAAATTTTGATCTCGAGATGGCTTTTTGAAAGGTACTGTTATCCAAATATTCCTCTTCCTACATGAGGTTATCTTCATCCCTTCCCTTTAGGTAATTGAGTTTGATGATCTTAGTCTAGTGGATATATTCTTTCATTATTATCCAACCAAATTTGGATGTGAGAGCTTTGATCCTTCTTTTGACTCATCTAAGCTTGAGTCCTCTAAAGGCCTTGAGAAGACAAGCTTTTTCCCTGGCAACTAACATGAATCTAGATTTGTCTTCTACACCTCCCTGCATGAAGCTTTTTTGAATTTGATTGATTCTATCCATGATCTTGTTAGGAATTCAGAACAAGGTCATGAATTATACTGGTATGTTTTGCAATGAACTTTTGAGGATTTTGAGCTTGCCCACCTATGTAAGGAGTGCACCTTTCCACCTAACTAGTTTCTTCCTGATTTTGTCCACCAACAAGTTCTAGAATACTATTTTAATTTTACCCATAAACAACATGATGCTAATATAGGTTGAGGGGAGGTTATTGAACTTGTAGCCCATTATACTCGATAACCTTTTTTGGAGGGAAGGTAGGGTATTCAAGAAGATAGAACTTTTGTTAAAGTTGATGCACTAACATGATGCCCATTCATAATATAAGAAGATGTTTTTGAGAGCTTTTGCTTTTGTCATAGATACCTCTCTGAATAAGAAAGTGTCATCTGTGAATTCCTCATGAGTAATTGAGATAGTGTTTTGGGCTATCGTTATCCTTTTGATTATGTTTTGATCCCTAGACATTTGAAAACTTCTATCCAAAGTTTATGCCATCATGATGAATAAATATTGTGACAAGGGGTTGCCTTTCCTAATCCCTTAGATGATAGATAAAAATCATTTGGTAACCCCATTGATCAATACTAAGTATATGTGGATGGATATGCGACTATGAATTAGGACCATAAGATCTACATCAAATCCAATCTTTCTCAGCACCTTGTCTAAGAATCTCCTAGACAATTTGGCATAGGCTTTGTTCATGTCAAGTTTATATAACATTCCTATCTTATTATATTTCACAACCAAGTTAAGGGTTTTGTGGATGATTATGATGCCCTCAGTGACTTGCCTACCCACCATAAAGATGCCTTCTTATTTAGCAATGATCCCCTCATGTATAGGTTGGAAGTGAGTGACCAAGTTTTCTATATAGATCTTGTAAATGGTGGAGCATAGAATTATGGGTATGGAATCATTTAATTGATTTTCTCCTACTTTCTTGAGGATGAGGAAAAATAATGTATTGTTTAGCTCCTTCAGGATGGTTCCATCACTGAAGAATTCATAGACTATTGCCTCCACTTTCACATGTATGATGTCCTAGAACCTTTGGAATAATAGAGTGGGGAAGTCATATGGGCCCATTGTCTTATTTTCTTCCATGGAGAATACCACAATTCTAACCTCTTCTGGGAAAGGGGATTTATAGTGTTCTTAGTTATCTACCAAAGAGAGGTTTGAGGAAATGTTTTGTAGGAGACTTGCCTCCATTTGAGATTCAACTGAACTAGATTCCTTGATTAGTATTTTTAAGTGAAAGAATGATTTGTTCATTGATAAATTCTTCATCTTTTCTTTTAGTTATATATTCAAGGGGAAGTTCATAAATTCTATTAGAATTTCTATTTCTTGAGGCTTTTTGATAGAAGAATTTTGTGTGTCTGTCTCATTCCTTCAACTATGTGCATCTAGACTTTCAATTCTAGAATGATTCCTCTTTAAATTTTTGATTTTGATACTAGCTTAGAAGTTCCTTCTTAGAGTTTGTTAAGTTTTCATCTAATCAATGGATTCCCATTTGTTTTTCCAAGGTATGTAGTTCATCCACCAAGGCATTCTTTTGGGTGAAGGTATTTGTGAACACTTATTTATTTCACACTTTTAGTTTATCTTTAATATGCTTGAGTGTTTGCGCCAGGATGAACATGTTTGTGATCTTAATGGGTTCCCTCCATTATTCTTTGAACAAGTCTTCAATGTCAAGGTGCTGAAGGCACATGCTCTTAAATATGAAAGTCATATTTTTAGTTTAGAAATCATTTCTCCTTCAAAAATGATTGGGTTATGATCCAAACTAGTTCTTGTCAAGGATGAGATAGAATTGGAGAAGTTTAGATCTCAATTTAGTGATATTATAAACTAATCTAGCCTTACTTGAATGAGGTCCTCCCCCAAATGAAGTCCTCCCCCATCCTTTTTTTTTCAAGTGAAGGGGTTTCCTTTGAGGTCAACATCCACCAACCCAGTTCTAATGATGAAGTTGTACATGTTAGCGGTACTTTATGTGGAGTCTTATATGCCACCTTTCTTTTTCAATGGGTTTAAGGGTGAGTTGAAGTACCCCACCATGACCCATTTCTTATTTTTGCAGAGATCCCTAGAAATCAATAATTTTCCCTAGAGATTTTTCTACCCTTATCTGGTGTTGGGAGTGTATATGTTGGAAAGGATCCACTCTTCCTTACTAGTTTTATCTTTGAATATGATAACAACATGGTTACTGCTATTGGTAAGCAATTCTATATTAAGGCACTATCCATTTCAAAGGATCACTAGTCCTCTCAATGCCCCAAAGGATCTCACACTTATGCAACCAAATTTAAATCATAACTTATCACTATAATTATTAAGTGCAGTCTCAAACTTTTTTTTGTAACATAACTATGATAAGGTTGTGTTTATTCCTCATGTTTTGTACCAACCTCTATTTGTTGGGGTTATTCAAACACCTTATATTCCACAATATGAGTTTGATTTTTTTAATTTTGTGAAATGTCCCTTAAGGGTTTCCTGGTTCCCTTTCACTATTTCATCATGAGGTTCCTTTTTATAGTTGAGAGGTTGGACACTCTCCCTAAAGATCTAGGTGCTTCACCCAACTCAATTTTCTTTCTTCCCTTTTGGCTTTAACCAGTGTTTATTGGTCTTCTTCTAACTTTGTAACCGTCTTAGGGATAGAGGAAGTAGAGCATTGTCCTTATTCTTTAGCTCTCTCCTTGCTTACCAAGACTTTGGGGATTAGAGATAAGAGCCCCCCAGGAAGGGGACAGTTTAACCAAGCAAAATCCCTTCTTCATCTTGCACAAAAGGGACTGATTGAGCATGGGAGAGCTTCTATGTTCCAAACCACTATCTTTTGTAATGGGGATAAGGTTGGCTGATTCAAGGCCACCCTAGTCATAAAAACATTGAGTCATGAAGGGGGTACGTTCAGCTAGTAACATTTTCGTTGATTTGTTGCTTGTGTCACCTAGGTTAGCAGGAATGTCCTCCGCCTTACCATTAAGGGAAGAAAGGGGTATCAATAGGTCAAATGGTGGCAGTTCTAGGGGGAAAACCTCAAAATGGGATGAAAGGGCTGTGATGGGCTATAAGGGGTTGGTGGTGCATCTTTGATAGGTTGGGCATCTAGGGTAGGGGCTATAGGGCATTTGGGTAGAGATACAAGTGGTTGGGAGGAGGTTTCTTTTGGTCTAAAATGATTTAAAGATTGGGGGCTGGGCAAGAGGACAATCCCTTGTTGTATGGCTCAAAATATTACATTTTTTACAAGTTGAAGTAGAATTGTCATACTCGATGGGTTGGGACCACTCACCGTACTTGAATTTGATTTTGATTGTGTGCAAGAGAGGCTTGTCCGCAGTAATGAACACATGAAAATGTGTTTCCACCATTCTTCTCTTGGATCTGGTGACTGGGTCGATAGCGATGGGTTGTCTAGTGCTTTAACAATGCCCATGATTACCTCTAATTCTTAGAATTCAAGGGGTAGCTCAGATAGCAACACCCACATGGGGATGTCCTCAAGTGCATAACTATTGAGGTTGGTTTCCTCTTTCCATTTCCTAGTGCTCACATTTAATTTGCCCATAAACCATATTAAGATAACTGTGACTAGAATTTAGTATTTCTATTATACTACAATCATATAAAATTGCTTCTCAACTAAAATAACAAGGACCAATCACTATGTGACCTTTATTTCAAGTTACACCTCTCTCCCTAAAAATAATTAAACATATTTTAAAACTTAATCCAAAAACATTTGAAATATTAAACCTACACTTTAAAAATAAATAAATATGTAACAAGGAAAAGAGGCTTTAAACTTTTTTTTTATAAAATCCAAACTTTTTAGAACATCTAATACTTTAGATTTCTTAATGACAAAATTAATTGAATTACAACGAGCTAATCAACATTTTCAATTAAATAATCATATCTATCTCTAAAAATTTATTCCTTTCATTATTATAAAATAATTTTGTATTTACATCCAAGTCGAGAGATTTAATCCTTTTTTTAAATATTATAAAATTAACTTGGCTTTCGGTGGCAATTCATTTTACTTGCACGTCATTCGAATTACACGTTTTTAATAAAGTCAAACTACTTGTACGAAATATTTATTGTTATGGAGTCTTTTACAATACCACCATGTGGAGGTCAGGCAGGAGCGGGGAATAGTGCTAAAGAAGACCCTTTCTCCGCCGAACGTATTTGGGCTCTTGGCGGCGCATGGAATCAGATTAATCCATTTACAACATCTCGTGTTCGGACCACGCCAAACCCTGTTTTCCCCCTTTCGATCGGCCATGGACAAATATAATCAGCAGCCGCAGCCGCAACAGCGTCGGCAAAAGGAATTGGACAATTGTAGAAAACGAAAACCCCCTGTGCTAGACGACAGAAGACGAAGCACATCGTTTACGAAGATGAGGCTATTCAGGGTACAGGAGAGTGCTAATAACGATGGCAACTCAAACTCCACGACGTCCTCCCTTGACCAAGGGAAAGGATCCAGCTGTAGAAGGCGATCACTGCGGGCAGGGATCGATCCCCTTACCTCTAACGAACATAGAAACCCCCTTCACAAATTGCCGCCCCCGCAGTCCAAAGTGGTTAATTGGCGGCTGGCTTGCTTTATGGCGAGGGAATACCTCAACCGCAGGACATTGTTGGGGAAACCATGGCCCCTGCAGGAGTCAAAAAGAACACCCCGTGAAAACTCCACCGCCAAGTCGGAACTCCTTGAAGGCGACGAAAGTGTCGGAGAAAAGGAGAAGGAGAAGGAAAAGGAAGGGCTCTACACCATTCTGACCACCGACTTCCTCCGCTCCGATGACGTGCACATTCCGGGCATTTTGAATCCTTCGCAGTTGGCCGCCTGGATCGGATTGAGATAACTGTGGCAGAAGGGAAGCTGTTTGAGTTTGTATTGTCTTCGTCTCCGGAGGGGAAGGAAGGATGGTGGCGTAATGTAGCAGTAGCGGTCAGGGGTTTGTCTGTCCGAAGTCTGCACGCATGAGACCATGCCGTTTAATCCGTTGAAGTTTATGAAGTTTAAAAGATTCGAATCCTGATTCCTTGCCACTCAAATTGCCAAAACCTTTCTGAAACCCGAAAGAGAAGGTTAGTTTATACGTTGATAAATGTTTTCTTTTGTATGAAAAGCATTACTTTGTAATTTTGAATTTAGGCGTGAAATTCAATGGTAGCGGGCCATTTGATAAATTTGATGGCGGAATAGTCGTATTTACGTTTTTTAGTCTAAAAATATAATCAAAATTTTATTTAAATGTTAAGAAATTTGAAAAAAAATTCAATAAATATATATCTTTATAATATTTTACAAAAAAAACTATGAAACATATTAATATTTAAAAATAATGTTGAACAAATAACTCTCATCAAATCAAGTTTAGTATGATAAATTCCATCAATATTTTAATTATATAGGACCAATATTTTATTAGTAATTCATTATGGATATTATTTTTATTTTTATCTAAATAAGTATAAAAGATGTGTGCATGTGTTTATTTCAATTTCCTTGTTATCCAAAAAAAAAAAAAAAAAATCTATTTATTTTCTCGTTATCCAAAAAAAAAAACACTATTTTTAAGGTGGACTCGGTATTCTTTCATTTGTTTAGTATACATACTATTTTTTTTAAATCATTTTATTCTTATTATCGGTTATGAAAGTCTTATATTTTTAATAATAAAAGATTTTTTATTTTTAAATATATTTTCAAAAAATCAATTTTTTTAATAATAATAATAATAATAATAATAATAATAATAATAATAATAATAATAATAATTATTATTATTATTATTATTATTATTATAAATTTAATTTATATTAGTGGTGGAATTTTATATTTTATATTTGATATTTGATAATTATTTAAAAGTTTTTATCTTTGTTTGGAGTACGCAATTAAAATTTTATGACAATTTAGGTATATGGTTAAATTTTGACCTTGTATTTTGATTCAATTTTTTTTCTTTTTTAAGTATAGTATTATGGTACAATTATTTTGAGACTATCTATTAATAATTAATGCAAAAATTATAGATAAGGTAATATAGTTGTTAATAAATATAGTATGTGGTAAATCTATGATAGGAGATTCGAGACTGATATCTCTTGATATTTTTCAGATAGATATATTTAAGATAACTATATTAATAATGCTAATGAGATAAACCTCCAATAGTAGTGAGTAGTGGTGAAGTGTAATAGTGTGATAAGTAAATAAAAATGACTAATCTTAATTTGAAAACTATTTGATGTTGTACAAAAAAAATCTTCTTATTTTGAGAAGGTGAAAAACTGTGATATCTTGGGCATACAATATAGTATTGACACTGTTTTCAATTTTGAAACTATTTTTTCGAGTCTAATATAATAGTGCTACTAGATTGAGGCCATCTACCACTATTTAGCAAAACAAAGGAAATTAAGTCATTAATCAATATGATATTTAACAAATCCAATACATACACATTAAAATTGACATTTCTTGATTTTTTTAAAAAAAAAATTAAAATTAAAATATTAGTATTTATAATATCAATATTAATTAGACATTTGATGAAATATTGTAGTTCAAAAAATATGAGTAATTATGTTGAGTGACTTTCTACAATGGTAACCTGGGGTGATGGTGGGCTATAATGTAGTGAGTTTATTCACATTTCATTCCAAACTTAAATTTGATGTTTAATTCATTGTCACTTTAGAAAAAAATAAATTTAAAAATAACCCTTGCTGTCATTATTATACCATATTATTTTTTTTAAATATAATTTTATGAACAAACACTGTTAAAGCTAAATTTAGGTCAACATTTTTATATCATATTAATTTTTATTAAAAATATACTTTTATGAGTGGACACTATTGCAAATTTAAAACTTAAAACACGTATTTTTTAATTTTTGTCCAGCCTCACTATCACATATTAAGTCGAATGCCATAGTTGAGAGCATGATTTACTATACAATGTTTTTATTATGTTTGATATCAATGTTTGATTTATTTTAACACTATAAAATGTAAAAGTTATCATGTTTAGTGACAACCTGTTGATAAATATTCTCACTTCTTGAGACAATGGATCATTCATTGTTGATGAGCAATGCCCTATGGTGAGAAAGTTAGCTCAGGGATTAAGATCTTCATGGGTTATGTTTTACTCAAGTGCTATTGTTTTGTCACACCAAACATAAGCATGACACCCATGCTTAAAATAAGGGCACTAAAACTAGTCCAAGGCTTTATAAAATCCATTCCCCTTGTTAACTTAAACACACACACATACAAACAAACACCCACACACAAGATACAAGAGAAGCAAGATGACACAAGACACATATATTGTCTATTACTTATGGGTATACAAGATAAATCGTGATAGATGTAGATGAGAAAAGTATCACTAACATGTAATCAATGTAATGTTATCTATAGAGTCATCTAGATAGATAAAATAGGTTACACTACTTAGACCCATTGACATGTTAATTCTCATAGTAATTAGATATATCTTAGATAGTATTTCTCCAAGGAAAAATCAAGGAATGAAAATGAACCATGAACCATCTTGTGAATAGGAACACAAACATAATTTTTATGATCCTTAATGAAATATATTAAAACATTATTGAAAATACCAATAATAATATTATAAATGAATGAAAAAATACTATATTGCATTTTAAAAGGAGTTGACTTACATTACAATATTATAGGCCTCTTTCAAGAGCAACCTCCCTTGAGCAAGATCAACATACTATATTTTGTGGATATCTTTTCACTATTCTAGACTCTTATTTATAATAATTCTATCCTATCTAACTACTACTTTCCATGCATGTGGGATTATAATAATTAGCTCAAGGGATGACTTACAAAGTTTATGCATTCATAGCTTTTATTAAATGCAACAATTATAAATAAAATTTTTGACGAAGAGTCCTAACATGCCCTCTTCCTTCAAAAGCTTTCCCTCAAAGACAAAGATTATAGAAATGTTGTTAGAGTTGAAGGAGGGGTTACCACATCACATCTTATGGATGTATTCCATGCAACTGTACTAGTACCTCAATGATGATGTGATTGAAAAGTTGATAGGAGTGCCTCTCTAGATTACCTTTCTGATTAAGGAGGAGAGAGCCTTATGATTTGATCTTAGAAAGTGTTATCTAAGTTGTGACATTATGATTGAGAACTCTCTTCAAACATGAGACATGAAAATTGGATTGACACGTAAAGAGGGTGGATCTTCTAGCTTGTATGCAATAGGACCTATCTATTGAAGAACTTTATAAGGTCTATAGAACATGACAGAGCTTTTGGTTTAAATTTACCTTTAGGGAGGAATTATTATAAGGCTTTATTTGGAATAAAATTTTGTCTCCAAGTTGGAAGGTGTGTTCAAATTAATGTTAATCTGCCTTTTAATTCATGTAATTTTTTGCCATGTGGATATTTTCATTTAGAAATTGAAGAATATTATCCCAAATATTAAGGTTGGTGTCAACTGCTTGTACATGAGATTTTTTGGGAAGATAAGGAAGAATAGATGGTGGCTTCTAATACAAACAACTTCATAAGGAGTCACCCTGGTGGTTATGTAATAGGGGTGTTTTACCACCATTTTATAGGCGGTAACCATTTTACCCATTGATGTTGTTGATCATAGACATATAAACAAAAATGTGATTCTATATATTTATTGACAATTTATGTCTAGTCACCTATAGTTGGGTGGTAACTTGAGCTCAATGTTAGTTGCCCAGGTACCTATGCACTTGAAGAGTTCTTGTCAGAAGTGACCTAAGAAATATAAGTTGTAGTTAGATACAATAGAAGATGGGATTTTTGTGAAGGTAGAATATTTGATCTAGGAGTGTTTAGGTCATGGTAGAAATAGTCTAAGTATGGGCCAATGCACATAAATGAGCATATTTAGAGAGGTTATCTACCATCACTAGATTTATTGACTTTCCACTAGATTTTGTTAAGCCTTATATAATATCTATGGAGATGTATGTCCAAATACATTACAAAATGGGAAGGGGTTAGAGTAAAATAAGCACTGGAATGTTTATCACTTTTTATTTTGACATAATTCACATTCCTCAACAAATGTCTTGATATATGTCTTGATTCTTGGCCAAAATAAAATTTGATGAATGCATTCATATGTTTATAAAAAGCATGATTGACTTGTAAAAACTGAGGGATGTAAATATTCAATGTTTTTTTGTTATAGCCTAGATCTAAAAATCAAGAAAATATATCCTTTTTACAGTATGGATTGGTCATCCCAAGTATAATTGGGTTTGGAAGGTGACAAAAAATTCAAAACTTTCAAGAAATAAAGCCCATGACTTCATGTATGCACCTCCATTCTTTGGACTTGCAACTGCATATTTGATTTTTATCCACTCAAAATGTTAAAAAGGGTTTATAAGAGATGAAAATTTGTCTTTTCTTGCCTCAAAAAATGGAAACTACATCTGATATCTTATTACATTAAGGTAATATTCAATAAACACATGCACAGTTAAGAATTTAGCATACGAGATAACCATGGATCTGACCATAGTTTTCTGAGGAGCATAGGTTTTGACATTAAAATGGTCTATATAATATTCTTTGTACTTTGCTCTAAGACAATATCCTTTGTAGCATAGACAAATCCATGTCTTCTGAGGACTTGAAAGCCATTGAAAGAGCAGGAACTCAATAGTAACAAAGCTCAACAAAACACAACCAAAACATAAACTAAGCAATTGAAAGCTCATAGCCATTTGCCACCTAACATCAGACAAAGAACCTAGACACTCAACCAAAAGACTTTAGGATGTTTTGGGTGTGGCAAGATTTAATTTAACTGATCATAGATTCAATGACTTGTTGAATCTGACCATAATAGGTAAGAGTCCCAACTATTTGGACTGCACATGGGAAAAAATAACCAGAAACCTATATAAAGAAACCTTGAAAAGAAATAGTTAATCAAAGAAGTCGGAAAGCATTAATCAACAAAACTCAAAAAGATAGTTTCCTGAAAAATCATAGGCTTTCCAAAGAACTAATTAAATTTTTTTCACATACTCTTAGATAAACCAACATTCCTTTCATCAAACATCAAACAAGGATTCAAACTCTGAACATTACTATTTTAATACCAATAGGGGAAAAATGCATTGCTTTGAAAAGCGGCTAACCACCCTCTTCATGAATCATGTTGATTAGGAAGATTTCAATGTGCTTCCCTTCACAAGCACATTTTTTTTAGACTTAAATGCAAATAACTTAAAATGGGTTTTCAAAACATTTTAGGGACCTTTTTTGCAATGAAAACTGACACCTACATAGTTTTTTCAACACAGAATAACAAGGGTCTAAAGATCCGACAATCACAAATAACAAAAAAAGGAAAATAATAATCACAAATAACAAAAAAAAAAAATTGTATATGCCTCAGATAAGGGAGAATTTCAGATTTTCTGAGTATAAACTTTGCTAAGAAAAAAAAAATTCTTAATTTGGGAAGTGCTTACTACATAAAATAGAAAATAGTAAGTTTTTGATTTAGAAAACAGCTAAGATAATGACAACCACGTAAACGTAAAATAGAAAATAGTAACTTTGTGATTTAGAAAACAGCTAAGATAATGATAACCACATAAACGTAAATTAAAAAATAACAAGTATAGTAAAGAATGAGAGTCTACAAATATTTAAGTAATCTGTGAACAAATCTGACAATTACTATTATTATTGTTGATGATGTCAGTGCCCTGCTTTATAATAACATGTTGATAGTCTTAACCAATCAAAATTTAATTAAATAATTTTTTCTATATTTTTAATTAATAAACACACAAATTAACTATTAAAAAATTACAAATATTTGAATACATAAAAAAAAAAAAAAAAAAAATTCTTGGTCTAAAAAGTAAAATTCATTCTAAATTTAAAATGAATTGAATCCATTAATTAGTTATTCCTTCACGACAAATAATAATTATTGAGGGGGCGCATATGCAAACAGTTTAATATTTAACATTGACCAATAAACAAACGAAAAGACATAGATCGAAGCACCAGCTATGACTTCTTCCATCGAAATAACAAAGAAAAATGTTATTTTGCAGATGAGAAATCAAATTAAATTCGATCTCCGACCATACAATGAAAGAATAATTCTTTCCTACAAAGAATTATATACAAAAATTTTAACAAGAAAATAAAAACCTGAAAATGCATACAAATTTAAGAACAAATGGGTCACTTTTTCTCTGTTACAGATGGATATTCTTGTCCGTTTTTGTTGGCGCAACAGAAAGATCAGCAACATTCATTCGTTTCCCAGTTCCGCACCACGTCACTTGACGGCTCACGATAGACCTTCTACTCCATCTCTGCCTCTGCTGCATTACCAGCTTGCGGTGATATTGAACGTGGTCTTCTGGCTGCGAAAGAACTGAGTGCCATTGCGCATCTTGAAAAACATTTAGGTAATTATGCTCGTCTTCAGAGGAAGCAATGGTATATGACATCTTTATGTCCTGCCCGGTAGCCCCCCGGCTTAGCTCCAGGACTCTGTACACCGTCCTTGAACTTTTCATGTGATCACATAGTTCGATTATAGGAACACTAAGGGAGGGATGGTGCGCCCAGAACCGGTCACGCTAGCTGCGCAGTGCGAATGGTTTGAGACGATGTCATGTTTGCTGGCGGTTAAGTACTTCGAAAAATCGTAGTGATTTGGGTGTGCCAACACGTTAAGCTCCTCATCGATAGGATTAAAATGTCCAGCGAGGAGAACCAAAAACATTTCATACAATTCTATTCGGCATTATCAAGTCTGGTTAGTTCTCCTAAAATGTGGAAGTGTTTTTCATCTTGCTCCACACTTTTGATATCCCAAATACGACTTTTTCTGATTTGGAGGCAACGCTTAAATAGCTGTAATCGGCTATCCAACCCTTAAAAGACTGCATCATACTACGGTAGTTTTTAGTCAGTTTCAATGGCTTGTTTAACATATTGTTCGACGTTGTGTCAATTTCAATAGCTCATCAAACATTCAACGACTCGTTACCAGCTGTCTACTCGAATTTCCAGTTCTAATTTACAATTTCAAATAAGAAATATGCATTTTCCAATCTAAAATCTTCTTCTCAAACCCGCAAACATCCACATGGACTCCAAAAGCTTATTAAATGTGGTTCTATGCGGCTTTTGAAAGCTCATTTTGCAGATTCGGGTTCCTCCAACGCATTTTACAATACAAAATAAACATCAAAATCCTGTAGGGCAATAAATAGACTTCATAGATATATCAAAGGATAAATGAAAGTAGATTTTTATGATATCATTGTTGCGATTTCCTATTTAGATTTGTATGCAAAATGTGAAAGCACACAGAAGGCACGTAAACTATTTGACAAAATGCCTCAAAGAGATGTAGTCTCGTATAATGCCATGACTGCATGTTATGCACTGCATGAATGCTCTCAAATTCTCTGAACTATTGAAGTGCGCTGCAACGTACCTTCACCAGAAGTGGGCATGTTGGATGAAGTTCAGCAGGTTTGCGTCGTTGGCTTGCAATAATTTTTGCATATAGTAATGATGATGGCCGTAGAAAAAGAGATGCTATCATTTTTTCATTTCGAGGTGCAAAAAAATTTGTGCTTGAATTTGACGATTCAATTCATGGCCTTCGCAGAAGATCAACGCACTATTTTGAAGGTCCTGAATGGCAGTATTTAAAAACAGATAAAGATAAATTTGCAAGAGGTCCAGTGGTACAAGTAGACCCACAAGGGAGATGTGGCGGCATGCTTTTATATGATTCTCAAATGATAATACTCAAAGCTGCTCAGGTTGAAATGTTGAATTCCCATTCCTTCTGAAGATAGTACAAGCCTAAAGCTTATGTATATGAGGACTAGTTTCTTCTCTCAGTCAACGAGGTTCAACTGAATGGATAGTTATGGACTTGTTGGAGATGATGAAGCTAGTGGGACTGGTGGTGCTATTTCCATGCACATTGAGTCATC